>JAHBCN010000367.1:0-199071 GCA_019359885.1 Listronotus oregonensis | reverse complement strand
AATTTTATTAAAAAAAAATTAAAAAAAATATAATATTTAAAAAATTTATTTTGCCTTTACGGGCTTTTTGATACACCCTGTATACGAACGTTGTTCGAAAAAAATAGACAGAAAAAAAATAAAAATTTTTTAAAAAAACATTTTTTTAATTTTTTAAAGGAAAAAGGGGGCCCCTTACAGACTTACCCTTTTTTTTTTTATATATATATATATATATATATATATATATATATATATATATATATATATATATATATATATATATATATATATATATATAAAAAAAAAAAAAAACGCAAGTTTTTTTTGGGATGGTTTTCATTTTTTTTTTTTAAGGGAGTTTTTTTTAATACAAATAATAAAAATTTTTTTGCAATTTATTTTGATATTTAATTTAAAATTAAATTTAAGTAAAAAAAAAAAATAATTATTGTTTGGTTTGTTTTTTTATTAAAAAATTGTATTTTCCAAAAAATAGGCTAAATATCCATTTTAAAACACAAATTATTATTTTTTAAAAAAAAGACTTTTTTTTTGCCTAAAAATGTTTTTTTTTACACATTCCGTTTTAAAAAAATTTTTTTGGTACATTTCACTCTTTTTAAATTTAAAACATACCCTTTTTCCCGATTTAAAAAAAACAAAAAAATCGCGGGGCCGGGGGCTTTAAATGACTTTCTTAGGCACCAGATTTTTTTTGAAAAAATTTTTTTTAATTTTTTTAAGGGGGGAAAATTAAAAATTTAAAAAAAAAATTTAACATTTTTTTTTAAAAAATCAAAATTTAAAACAAAAATAAAATATGCTTTTTTTAAAATTTAATTATTTGACCAATCAATTTAAATAATCCCTTAAAATTTTTTGAGTTATTTAAAAATTAAAAAATTATTAAAAAAGTTTTTAAATTATATTAAATATATATTTAATTTATTTTTTTTTTTTTTTTTTTTTATATTAAAATTATTTAATTTTATTTTTTTTATAAAAAAATAAATTTTTTTTAAAAATATAATAAATAAATAATTTTTTTAAATAAAAATAAAAAATTATATATATATATATATATATATATATATATATATATATATATATATATATATATATATATATATATTTTTATGTATGTATATTAATTAAAATAATAAATAATTCATTTTTATTCAACAAGTGCAAAATTTAAATACTATGTTCTAGTTCTTGATTCTTTTTTTTTCCAAAAATAACTATTTTTTTTTAAATAAATATAAAGTATGTAGTATCAATAATAAAGTAATTTTATTTTGAACCGAATTGTAAAGTAATATACAGGGTGTCCCATTTTAAAAGCAACTTTGCATTATATCTTTTAAACTACACATGATGGGCACGACACAAAATGTCTTTTTCTTTTTTTTTCTGTCTTTAATAACAACCGACATAATTTGTATATGTGTCGCACCTCCGCTCCGGGCCGAATCAAGTTTGCCGCGATCTGTTTTCACCGTTGCAGTTGTTTCGAAAATTAAACCTACAATGTGCCATCGTATTCGCTCTATCTTTTGTAGTTTTCCCAATCCATACAAGATGCGCCATCCGGTACATATTTGGTATAATTATCATGTATTTTTTAGTGAACTGAGTATGGCTTTAGTGGAAGAGCATCTTAGTGATCAAGTATCTAAAAATGTTGGAAAATGTATTAAAATGTTTGTTGTGAAGACAGAACAGCAAATTGAAACAGGTCCTGAGGCTGCACAAGTTATAGGTAAATTATTATTTTATTCAGGTAATACCTTTTTATTTTATTATTGTCAAACATATTTTTTCCTAATAAAAAACCTATACGTATTCTATAAATTTATTTATTTAATAAATACAAAGTTTTTTTGCAATAACACCCAAGGATTTAAACTTTATAATTTCCCTAAGAAAATGCCTCTTTTGAACATCGTTAGTGCTGTCAACGCGATACACCTAAAAAAACACCAGCAGATGAGTTTAGATGCAGAGTTAAGAGATTAAATACGAAAATTGGTATTACTAGGATGAAACATTACTAAGGCGGCCAACCGTCCGCATTTTGCGTGACGGTCCCGTATTGGCGGTTGTAATCCCGCATTGCAATATTTCATAAAATTGTCCTGCAATATGTCTCTTGCGTCCCGCACGTCGTTAAATTAATTAATTTATGGATAAAGCACATCCTACAGAACGAGTATTTTCGTTAATGAATGCCTTATGGACATCGGAAATTCATCACATACAGTTGAAACGCTACGTGCAATTCTTATTTTAAAATTTAATATGGTTGTCAAATCTTTTTTGTTATACTTAACAAGAACCTTAATCTAGTTCAAAAATGTCATTTAACGGAAAAATACGATTTTAAATAATCAAATGCTAATTTAGTATTACCCAATTTTCATTAATTTTACTTCTTCTAGCTCACCCCCCTCCTGTTGTCGTCGTTGTATGTCCCGCATTGACTTTTCATAAAGTTGACCGCCTTAAACATTACCACAGATGAAACAGCAAAGTTGGGCTTCATACGATTTTTATTATTAATTTAAAATATGATTTTCGTTTTTAGTTTTTTTGGAAACCCCCTGTTATCACTGAAAAGTGTATAATTATATTCTAGAAAGGGCTTCTTAGCTATGGGTTAAACTCTTATAATACAAAAAGGAAATAATTAATTTTTCTTACGTTGTTATTCTAAAAAGCATGATCCAAAGAATATTTTTCAAAAAGAATTTTTTACGCCTTAATTACCTGGACAGTAAACATAATCACGATGCAACGCGTTTGTATAGGTATTTTAGACCGCAGTATACCATAAGCAAAAAAAAAATTATCAGCCGGTTAAAATTTTGCGAACGGTTTTATTTTGACGTGTCATACAACTTTTTATCTACGAAAAATATTGTAAATGCGACGTTTTTAAGCTTTTAGTCGCCAGATGTATTAAAATTTAATAACCAACCATTTCTTGTGCAGTTCAGTAAACAAAGAATAAAATGCTATAATCGAAAAATTATGTCTACAAAACTGACGCCTTAACAGTTCAGTCCCCCAACCGCAATGTGTAAAATTCGTACGTATATGAAAATGTATTACCAACAAGCTGTCTTTTACAAAATTTTAAGTTATTTACCCATATAGCAAAAATGCTCTCACTATTCTACAAATTGGCACAAATTTTTCAGTACTTCATCATAAGCTGTCGATTTTTTGAGCACTTGTTATGCGATTAACCGATTTTTTTTGGTTGTAATAAAATAAAGCATAGATCACAATTAAACGTCTTTCTTACAATGCGATTGCGGCAGATCTAAAAGAAAACTAAAAAACATATTTTGGAAAAAGCACGTCCAGATAAATTTACACATTGCCTGCGACGGTAATAATTTTTTTTTATTTATTTGTATTTTTCCTGGAGTTATGGTTTAAGTACTAGAGCCGAAAAATCGTCATCAGTAATATGGCGTTTCTCCCGTAAAACATGTTCATTTCGTAATGTTAATTATGTTCCCTCGCAGGCTGACAACGAATTGATACAAGGGGTAACAATAAGGGGTGAAAGTGCAAAATTTTTGAGAAAAAAATCGTCATCGATAATATGTCAGCCATTTTGGCCACTTAAAGTTAAACCTATAAGGTGTCTAAATCCAAAAGGGCTGACAGGTAGGTGGATACCGGGGGCAGTAAAACGGGGTCAAATTATCCCGAGCGCTTACTTTATACAGGGTGTTTTTTAATTGATTGTCCATATTTAAGGGGGCAATTTTGGGTCCATTTTAAGAAGAAAACTTTATATGAACGTATGTCCTAAACGTTTTAAGTTTTGAGATACAGGGTGGTAAAATTTTCAAAAATAAGTCATTTATTATTAATATCAGTAATACCACTTTGAATATTTTAATAACATTTGGCATACATGTACTATGTATTAGGATGCATTTTTTAATGTACTACCTTTTTTTTATTTCCACCCCTGGCGTTCATACGGAATTCGACCTGCCCATTTTGGCAGATATTGATGGTACATCACTGATTTCTCTTAAAATAAAAAATATTTTTGAAATCCTGTCCAGATTTAAAATAAAAAATTATCCCCTACAGCGTGTTTATGGACAAGACAAGAAAGCTCCCCTGTAAGAGTGGAATCATTAAGAAGGTGAACGGCTATTCTTTGTTTTTTTTTGTAGGACTCGCAATATGGCACAATATTTATGTAGAACTCTACATTTTTCGGTAACAGAACATGATTACTTAGCGTGTTTATCCTTCTTCTACATTAGCAATCGTACAACAAGTGCTCATAAAATCGACAACTAATAAATGGTGGACTAAAAAGTTGGCGCATGATATTTGTAGGACAACGTAAGCATTTTCTTAAATGGGTTAATATCTAACAATTTTGCAAAAGACAGCTTGTTGGTAGTACATTTTCACATGCTCATGAATTTAACCAATGGCAGATTTACGCAACATATATTATTATTGTTGAAACTTGGAACATATTGATACATTTAAAATTATATTGACATATTTTTTTTACTTGCCTAAACAAAGGCCTAGTTTAGAAAACTAATTTGACAAGTGTCAAACATTTTTAACTTGCAACTGTTGATAATTGTGATTTTGTTTAATTATTGTGTATAGTTGAATTTTTTCGGATATGCCCTTCCGACATTTTTTTGCATCCTTAACTGATACACTTATGCAGAGAGAAATAATAAATTTACCAAAAAAAGTCATGTGTTTTCTTATTTCAACTGTTACTTGTCACATTAATGACAAATTCCCAAGTTTAAAATTTCGCATTGTCAAAAAAAAAATTATCTGTTTGAGTCAAAAATCAAAATGCCGAAAAAAATAGGAAATAAGCGACTAAACGAGCAAAGCCAGCTTATAATTCTAAAATTATTGGCTTTTTTGAGCTAGAGAAGCAACAAAAAGCTGCAGGAATTGCCTTGAACTTTCAAAATGTGGTGAAAAGGATAGCTGCCGCAACGAAAGTGAGTGCAAGAGCAATATTTAATTTAAAATATGGACTAAAATCGGACAAAAGTTGTAAAGAAGTATCATCAACAAGAAATACAGAGCATATCAAAATTACTGACCACTTAAAAAGCAAGATCCGGGTTACCATTTATCGCATGTATGCACTTAAAGAGCATATTACCATAAAATCTCTCCATCAAAAATTAAATTATGAAATGAGCAATCATTTTAACTTCTCCATTAGTTTTTTGCGAAAGGGTAAAAGAAATTGGCTTTCAATGGAAGAAAAGTAACAACCGAAAGTATCTCATGGATTTACCAGATGTTTTTAATAAAAGAATTAAATTTTTGAGAGAATACACAAAAATATGAGTCTACTTCAAAACAGACGGTCAAAGCTCTTTCAAAAAGCAGTGAAGGTGAGTAAAAGTTGCTTTTATTCAAAAAGAACCATTGGTAGGGGATCAATTACCAATACCTTTACATTTGCGCCCTAACATTTTTTCCGTTTTGATTAATGTGCTAGGGTTGGATTTGAGAATTGCCTTGGGATTTGGATTCGTGATGGGATGAAGTGAATATATGTTTCTAATTATACTAGACATCTAAATTAATACTATAAAAACATTTTTTTTCCTGTTGCGCCGATGTTAAAACCGTTAATTTTTTTAGGTTATAGATATATCGTCGTCAACGCTGCAATGAAAACGGATTTATCAAGGGAGCTAGTTTAGTCTTTAAAAGTGGTACAAAGAGTGGCGACTATCATGATAGAAAAAAACCGAAGTTTAGAAAAGAAATATTTCCTTGACGAATATGTGAAACATTTTGGTCATAAAGTTCTTCGCCTCCCACCGTACCATTGTCAATATAATCTAATCGAAAGGGTTTGGTCAGAGTGCAAAAGAAAATATGACCAATGTATTTCTGCCTTAAAGGGAACCTCTTCTGAAGTGTTGGCAACGTGGGAAAAGGTACTTGGCGAAATAACCGCTGAGTATTGGCAGAACTACATTCGGCACGCCCAAAAAGAGATCCTAGAAGCTTGGGAAGTAATCAGGATATGCGATGCTTCAGATATAAACCTCGTCATAGTGACTGATTCGGATAACGAAGATGAGAGCGACGATCTGTTATCTGACCTTAACAATCTTTGATTTATATCATGTAATATTTTATTTAAAAATTGTTTATTTATTTATTTAAATTAAGTTTAATCACTTTGCCACACATTAAGTTTTCTATTGTTACCATTGGTTTATATTGCATTGTATTGCAATCAACATCTTTTGGAATATCCTTTTGCCCTTGTTGATGATACTTCTTTTTTAAAGCTTTTGTTCCATTTTAGTCCATTTTTCTTTTAAATTAAATATCGCTCCTTCACTTACTTTCGTTGGGGCAGCTGTCCTTTTCACCAAATTTTGAAGGTTCAAGGCAATTCCTGCAGCTTCTTGTTGTTTCTCTAGCCAAAGACAATTGTAGTTACCACTATAGACACACAGAACAATGTAAAATTTTTGGTAATAGGTTTGGACGCTCGCTTGCTGAAATTCCTTGAGCGGGCGTCCATCGAGAGAATATACGTGCACACGCTGCTGTATAAAGAAACACTGTTGCCAAACCAATAAAAGAAGTGACAGAAAGTAGGAATTATTTTTGTCGAAAATAGGCTTCGAATTTATATTCGTTTTAATAATCTTAATCTTATTTTTTTATTTTTTGCTTTATTAAATAATAAAATTTTAATTATTTCAACTTGTACTGTGGGGAATTATTTCTTAAAATATATTTATACCTAGTATAAGAATACACGTTGGTAAACATGATTTCAAATTTTTACAAATTCAATTTTTTTATTATAAGACATCCCTACATAACAAGAAATGTTTGTGTAGGCTAACCTAAATTTATTTAATTTTTTTTATAAATAAAATCCCAATAAACGCATGTATTTTTTAGTTTATTGCTATTTGTAAATAAAGTGAGAATTATTAATTAAAGTGTGGCCATCAAAGAAACAAAAAACGGCTAGTTTTTTGGAGTTAAATAAAAAAAAAGTTTTTGTTTAATTCATAGCATATCGTATTGCCATTTGTGCGTTGTGATTTGTTTGTGTTTTCCCTGTGGTTATTAAAATTTGTATTCTTGTTAAAATGTCGGGAAATCTATGTCAATATTATGACTGCCGAGTGAGTCGAAGAGCAGATAAAGCTAGGCTTTTTTGTTTTTCCTACAAGAATAGTACACTATGTAAGCAACTGATTATAAACTGTGGTAAGTATATATCTATAAAACTATTTAGACTAATAAATACCTTATAATTATATGAGCGACACCTAAAATTTAATAGGTGTTTAAAGTAACCTTTTGATAGTTATTAATTCAAATATTTAATATTTAAAAGAGTAACCGCAAAAATCGCTTAAAAACTGCCTTTTTTCACATTTATTCATTTAGGAAAGGCAGTGCTTTTCGTTTTTTGCAAATTTTTAAAAATCACTTCTATTTAGGGGTTGGAAAGATGCCAAATCTAAAACATTGCAAAAATACCGTGGTATTAAAAGTTATTCTCACTGCAATTTTTGTTTCAAATGGACCTTAAAAAAATAAAATAACACATTTCCATCCCTGCGAAGGTTGTAAATCAACCCCCATGAACTATGTGGGGGTACAATCATCCCCTAAAATATACAAAATTATGTACAACTTTAAAACTTGCAAAAAAATCAGATTTTTTGGACATGTCTAATAATGAATAAATGTATATGATAGTCAACCACCCTTTTCTAAGGGTAAAACTACCCTTATCAGTAAGAAAAAATGAATGAAATCCTAGCTTTTACAAAAAAGTCTTAGCTTTGCATTTTTTTGATCCAAGTATAAAAAGCAGGTGTACCTAGATTTTTTAAGATCACTTTTAACCAAAACCACCCTTGCAAGGGAGTAAATTCATCCCCCAAAATTAAGAAAATTCATGTTATATTTGAGATATTCTAAAACATCAAAATATATTTTTTAATATTTTAAAAGTTTTATATAATTTTATACATTTAAGGTCATGAATTTACCCCCTTGCAAGGTAGCTGATTGGAAATGAACTCGAAAAACCTAAGAAGGCCTATTTTATACATCTGGGATGAAAAATATGAGGCCAAAACGGTTTTTGCATAAGCAAACATTTTATTCAATTTTTCTGATAATGCGGGTTTCTTTACCCTTAATTTTAGAAGTGGTTTATTATCAAAACTTACTCTAAACTGTCCATCATATCTGAGATATCTTAAAACAATTTTAAGTTTTTTATGATTTTTTTTACATTTTAGGGGATGAATATACCCCCTTGCAGGGGTGGTTTTGGTTAAAAGTAAACTAGAAAAATCTAGTTTCTCCTGATTTATATACTTGGATTAAAAAAATACCAACTAAGTCTTTTCTTGAAAAAGCTAGTATTTTATTTAATTTTTCCTATTGATAAGGTTATTTCTACCCTTAAAATAGGGTAGTTAATTATCATAAACATTTATTTCTTATTAAACATGTCCTAAAAATCCGATGTGTTGCAATTTTTGAAGTTGTATACACATAGTTTATGGGGTATGGTTTACAACCTTCTTAGGGATGTAAATGTATTATTTTATTTTTCTAAGGTCCATTTGAAACTGAAAACGCAGTGAGAAGAAACTTTTAATACCACTACAATTTTCGCAATTCTTCAGATTTGGCGATTTTCCAACCCCTAAATGGGGGTAATTTTTTAAAATTTGCAAGGCTCATCTTAATTTCTTGCGACGAGTAATTTAGTATAAAGTTCATATTTGCATTTTTTTTCTCACCTCTCTATAAATTGTGAAAAAAAACAGGCAGTTGTTGCGATTACTTCTTATGATTACAAACAAGGTTCTATATTTATTTTTAGGACTGAAATAAATTTTAAAAAATTAAGTTTCGGGGGGATTGGAAGCCACTTACACTGGGAAATATGGAATACAATTTAGGTCGCCGTTAATTTTAATTGGATAGTAATTTTTTTCTTATTCAATTATATTTTATATTCCTGCTTAAATAATCGGTATATTTAACTAGGCACGGTACCTCTGAAGCATGGGTAAGATTAATAAAAATGTGAAAGGTAACGGGGCGCGGGATTCGAATACTCCATGTTTGTACTGCAAAATCCAGTTTGAATTGAAATCGTATTTGCTCCCTTTGTCGAGATTTACAAAAAAAAATCTTTTAAATTTTATAGAATTTTTTTTATTTAATTTGAAATTAAAAATGCATTCATTTAAGTTTCGCAATTCCTAGTAATTTGGTTCATATTCCACGTGTAAAGACATTCATTTTTTTTTAAATATCAATTTTAAGATTTAACAAAAAAAAATTCTCAAAACTTTTTAATCGAAAAATTAACATTTTTGATTTTTAAATTACTTTATTTTCGATAAACTTAAAAAATATTTTTTTTGTCAAATTAAATAAATAATATATTCATGTTGATTTTACATCCCAAAAAAGTGGGGTCGTGATTTTAAACAATTACCAAAATTTTAGAATAAATAATTGTCTCTTATATTGTTCTTAATAAATAGGTTTTGTGTAATATTTAAAAACTTTACAATTAAGACCCAGCAACCCTTATACTACGTAAATAAAGTTTTATAATAAAAGTACAATAAATATAAAAGAGCTGATGTGACGATTATTTTTTTTAAGATTGGTCAAAAGTCTGTTTTTTGTTTAAAAAAATTATAGGACCTGTAATTTAATTTATATTATTGTTAATAATTTTTAAATATTTTTAGCAGCTTTTCCTTAACCCCTTGGGCTCACTAGCCAACCTATAGAAAATTTTAGTACCATTCAGGACTTTTGAAACACTCTGTATTTATATTTAATATTAAATAATGCCCAGTTGCAAAATTATTACCTTTTCGTTTACATAAAAAAGTTAAATTTAACAAAAACTCTAATGTTATTTTATATTAACAATAATAATTTATTTATTCACTAACAGCGGTGGCGTACTGGCCAGCGTACCAGCCTCTCAAATAGGCCTTACGAGGGATTTTTTTGCAGATTGGATTTGTATGCGGTTTTTTGCATTTGATTCGTATGAACGGCAACAAACTTAATAAAAAAAATAATTAATGGGGAAATGAAAAACTGAATTTGTGTATTAAAAAATGCATTTTTAAGTTTCACAGTTATATATTTTTTTCTAATTACAAACTATAAAATGCATTCTAAAAATGTATTTTTCTAATGCACAACGGCAGTTTTTCATTTCCCGTTAATAAAATTTGTTCATAAAATTTTTAGAGCTTCATACGAATCAAACACCAAAAACCCATGAAATCAGAAGCCATAAAAACCACTGTTTCTTCGGACGGATGTCACTCGATGACTCAGGCTGCCTCCGATCGATGACAAAAATTCTGCTTGTCGGTTGGGAAAGCAGTGTTTTAAAGCCTATTTTTAACGTTTATTGTATTTTGGCATTACTTAATCCATCTAACATCTAAAACAAAATCGGAATGCCATATTAAAACTCACTGTTTCTGGGAAATTTGTCATCGAGTGACGTCAGGCGTGCGAGAGAGATAGGCTTATCTCATGCGCGTGGGTTTATCTTCTCGAGTAATAGTATCATGCCAAAAACCGCATTTAAATCCATCTTACAGCACAAAAAAATGCATCGTGCATTACTTCGTTTCCTCGACTAATATCTGTGCAAAAAGCAGTGTGTTGTTTTTGCAACATAAATATGTGCGCAGGGAGCCTACGCTTTAAATAGACTATGACATAGTAAGAAGTCAAAACGGCAACGCTGAGAGGTACCTCAGCAGGAAAAAATTAAATATTCTAAAAAAATTCGATTGTCGGCAAAAAATATTTATACAAAGGGACTGGGCGTCTATAGTGATAACTACAATTGTCTTTGCTCTAGCTCAAGAAACGCCAATAAATTTGGAATGATGAGCTGTTTGCATTTTAAAGTATTGTTAAGAAAGCCATTTTTTGTACACTTTTTTATAAATAAATCAGATTTTATATTGTTAAAAAAACATTTAGTTTTTCTTAAAAGTATGGAAAATAGAGCCTTTTCAGTTTATAAAAAAATCCAAATTATAAAAAAATATATTTGTAAAAAAATATAAATGAAACATTTATAAAAGAATTTGCTAGATCCATCTCCAACGGTTTCGGAGCGAAAAGTTCTTACGGTGTGAACAAATGCGCAAATAAAATATACAAATCGAAATCACCTTTGATATGTCAATTGTTAACAGCTAAGAAATGCGTTTTTTTGGCTTTTTGACATAACTGCATATCCGAAAAAATTCAAGTATATTTCTTCTGTACCCGTTTTAGTAAATGTATTTGTTTGATTACTTTGCCTGGGATTATATTTTTAGTAGGCAGCTTGGTCAGAAGACTTCTGTTTTACTTCTTAATTGTTTATTTTTTTTACTTAGGTGGAGCCCCCAATGCAGCCCAACAAAAAAATGTTCAGTATGCTAATACTTTGTATTATTTACAAACACAAGTGCAACGAATGCTTTCCAATATGAAAGAAAGTATATCGGAAAGTGGAATCGGCAAAATAAACGAGAGCTTGCAGAGTATTACTGTTCTGACGGGAGCTATTATACAGCCTTTAATAGGTAATTATAGGGATAGTTAGATAGTTGGCTAGCATTTGCTATTCTACGAATAGTCCAGTAAATGAAGAGACAAAGCTGTAAATAAATCTGTACAGTTTTCCCTTGTGGCGCAATTCTTAAGGCTTCGGGGATGCGTTCGAGAGAAAAAAAGTTTATCAACATTGAGGTGCTGAAATGGCCCCTCAAGGCCCGAAAAATGGGTTTCCTGCTAAGATCTGCCAAAATATGCGAATTGAAGAATTTTTGTTTAAACAAAAAATGAAGATTACCTTGTAATCTACAAAAATGGTCCATATAGTTCTTCTCGAAAAATCGATAGTTTTCGAGATAACGGGACCCAAAAGTCCCCTCATTTTAGCTGCCGCTCTACCGCTAGAATGCCGCTATCTTTATGAATTCACTTATAAGCGGGCGGACGAATTGTTCCATTACTCGGGCAATAATGTACATTTTTTAATCATTCAAGTTCATCGCAATGGGAAAACCCGTACCTATCATTGCATATGAGTTTGGGTCCATTCTGATTTTTCTAGAATTTTAAAAAAAGCGGTCAAAGTTTTTTTTCACAATATTTTAAGAGTATCTCATTAATTTATTGATATTTAAAAAAAATATAGTTTGTTATTAACATTTCTTTTTTATAATGAGACCTTAGCAAGTGTTCAATGATCCCAGAAAATTTCCTTCACCATCTTTCTTGCGTTTTGATAAAAAACTGATTTGCCTATCTGCATTTTTGAGTAAGAAACTACTACTACCACAACTATCCAGTGTGAAATGTTATGGATTTTTCGACGGCCGTTTTTGCGAAAAATATGGGTGTTGTGAAAAAAATCGTAAGGACCTTTTTTGTAGATTTCGAAGTAATTTTCATTTTTTGTCTAAACAAAATTTATTTAATTATTTAATTATTCGCATATTTTGACAGATATTCGCGAGAAACTCATATTTGGGACTTTGGGGGCCATTTTGAGCGGGTTCCCACGTCGGATAAACTTTTTCTCGCTCGAAAGCATCCGCGAAGACCTAAGAATAGCGCCACAAATGAAAACCATACATATTTATTTACAGCTTTGGGTACTTTCAGGTCTTCAGTTACTGGGCTAGAAGGTGTTATTAACTTTATTTTTCTTGGTTTTTTGGGAGTTTTTTACCTTTAAATATAAATTACTTGCAGCCTTAGTTTAAATAAATATTACTTGAGGTAAATTTCTCAAAAATACCCTTTGATTAAATTAATTTATAATAGGGCATTAGGGCAATTGTTCCATTCATTCATTCATGTATTTATTTATTTATATTACAAATCCGGAAAGGCGCAAAACACATTTTTGAACAATACTATGAATGTTTATTTTACAATATACCTGCTTATCTCCAAATAAGGTTTTAAATTAGGTAATAAAACAAGTTTTACAAGACAGCATTTTTGATGAAGAGAAAGAAAAAAAAAGGTTTTAGTGTAATAACTTTTGAATGCTAGAAGATAATGGAACGAAATTTTAGCCAGAGCTTAATTTGATAGTGCCCTAGTAACAGTAAAAAATGACTCCGAAATTTACTCAGCTGCAATACATTTTTCAGTGCAGTTCCTTATAGATTCCCTTACTTGTACAAAAATATCAAGCATCTCTCGAATTTGCGGATATACCATTTCAACTCTTTGACGAAGAGTCTGCACGTCAGGAATTTCATAATTTGGAATAAAATGTCGTGGAGAGCCAAGAACATAGATCTCTTATTTCCCCAGGCTTAATCATTCAAATTATTATAGAGCATGTGCGAGTGACGTCACCAGAGGTTTGTGGATCAACAACAAACCTTTTTTTTCGTGTTTTGTGTCAGACGTGTCAAACACCATTAAATCTAAAAAGGCTTTAAAATTGTATCAAAATGACTTTTTGCTTAGTTATGAAGCATCATACAATAAATATCGGTGTTTTAAATTAGTTACGGCACAATAGAACAATAAAAACCTTACATCAAAGAAATAAAACACTTTTAAAGAAACATCCAAGTAAAATATTAACCGGGCAATAAAAAACATCCAAGAAAAAGCTCGCGAATATATTACAATAAGAATCACACTAACCACAAAATATGAAAGAAAACCGCTAACTAAATGCTATAAATGACCATTGTTGCTTGCTTGAATGAGGGTTACTTAATTCGTCCCCCGGTATGGCAATAATGTTGTTAATCCACGAACGATGAAATGACATTTGGATGTCACGTGCCGCACATAATCAATTTATCGAAGCACTTACAATAATAAGTTGTTCTGTTGAGATTTCTGACGTGTAGACTCTTCGTTAAAGAGTTGAAATAAGATGTCGGAAAATTCGAGAGATGCCCGGTATTTTTACACGAGTAAGAGAAGCTGGAAAACAAAATTTTTAGCATCTCTTGTAATATATATTTTTTTTGTTTAATTGATTATTGTTAATTTGTTATTACTTTAAGTTGGTAATTTAAATGTACGTTTATTATTGGTTATTAATTACAAATATTTTATTGCAAACGTCTAAGAATATTTTTCTAAATGTTCATGCGACTAGTTAAAAAAAGTCAAAACATATCCAACAATATTCGTGTTTTTGACATTTTTGTTCATGTTCCTACATTTTCCTGTGTACCCAATGAAAAAATTGGTATAAACGAAATGCTTAATTACAGGAAAATGACAAGAGATACAAAGAAACCTCTAGAGAGGCATTTTGTTTAAAAAAAAATATAATTGGTCGAAATGGTAAAAAAAATGTTTACCAGTGGCATACCACATTTTTTCTAACCCTACCTGAATATCCATACTTACTTCGCTGAGTAAACTATAAAGTCAATTTTTTTACTGGTACTAGGACAGTATCAAGTTAGGCTCTGGCTAAAATTTCTTTCCATTATCTTTTAGCTTTCGAAAGTTATTACAATAAAACCTTTTTTTTATTTTTACATCCCGTAACTTTAAAACGAATATTCGTAAAGCAGAACTACATAAGAAAAAAAATCACTAGGAAATCTACTGTTTGATTTATTCCCAACCTTTATGTTACACCCTGTATTTTGACCTACCATACTGAGTCTACTTAACTTTTAAGGTATTGGTAGGACCTTTCCGAACACCTTGTATTTAAGTATATAACAATTAAGATCAAATATTTTGTAAAAAATGGCTCAAGGCTTACATAAGAAAAAAAAACGCAAAGACAAAAAGTTGTCCTTTTAATGATTTTATTGGTATTTCTACATTTTTTTAAATGTCGGCCTTTTATTTTTTCAGTGTCAATAAATTCTGTAGTGGAAACAATTATAGTTACAATACATTTAGAACCTGATTGGGCTAAGTTACAAGTAACAATGAATACAGTTATACCCAGTAGCCCATACATGAGAGAACTAGTTCAGTTTATTACAAGAGTTTATAATACATACCTTACAAATTTTCATAATAAGGAAGTGTTGTGTGAAAAGTAGGTATTACACGAAATACAGGTAAAAATAAGTTAACCAAGCATTAATTAGAAAATATTAATTAAAATTACCTTAAACACTATTTTTTTTTATTGGTCTATTTTCCAATATTTATGTGTTAACGGACAAAATCGGTTTATACCTTTTCTAGAATTTTACAGATTTAAAAAATTATTAAATTGAATTAAAATGTTACTTACCCTACTACGGAATATATTAAAATTAAATCACCTGTACATTAAACGAATCGAGTTTCTAAAAAAACTGTCCATTTTCTAAACGAATTAATAGTATAACTAATTAAGTGCTTATGCATTTAATTCATTTTCGCTATTATTGCTTTTTTTTCTGTATATTGTTGTAAATAAGGTAAATGTACCATAATTACACCTATAATAGTATTGGCATTGTGCGCGATGACAACGACATCTGACGGCTGCATTAAATCATGCTTCCAATCCATGGGAGAGGTGTAAGATTACTTATAATATTTATTTATTTTTCGTAATATATATATATATATATATATATATATATATATATATATATATATATATATATATATATATATATATATATATATATATATATATATATATATATATATATATATATATATATATATATATATATATATATATATATATATATATATATATATATATATATATATATATATATATATATATATATATATATATATATATATATATATATATATATATATATATATATATATATATATATATATGCTCAGCACTGTAGAAGTGAAGTACAATGGTGAATTAACAATTTTAAAGCTTAGAAAGTAAGTATAAAAAGTGTAATAAAAAAAGTTCTTGGAGTTTTGTAGAATCGAACTCGAATCTTATTATTGAGGAATAAGGTTATCCGGTGTAATCAATGCAAATGACAGTTAAATAACATTACAAATGTCAGTATAAAAAATATATTTAAAAATGTAGCATATTAAACAGGTTTTTTAAAAATAATAATTTATTTTCAATTGATGAATAGTTTTTTTTAACCTTATTGTTAGACAAAAATCGGCAATTAGTCCGATAAGTTAAAAATCACCTGACAAACTTACGAGTCTAGGGCTTTTTCTTATTTACTTTGAGGCTTTATAGCCATTTTCTCTATTCACAATCACAGAAGACTACACAGACACTGTTTAGTCCATTAAAAAGAATCTTTTTCTTTTTAAAACTCGCAAATCATTAAAAAAAACTTTAGGAAAAGGAAGGAAGAAACGATACACGCAAGAAACGATAACTTTTTCTTTTTGTTACGTCAAATTTGAAAGTTCGCCTAACCTCGAAACCCGAACGTCATTCGGCTACTTACTTTTTTCTTTTAAATGCATTTATCCATTTTGACCTTTTTTTAATTTTCAACTAGCAGTTGAAAATGTATAAAATTTGCAGTTACTATTTCTGCCAGTATTTTGACATTTAAGCTCACAAAAACTATTATACACCATTTTTATTATTTTTATCTAATAGTTTATATTTGAATGAAACATGATTTATTGAAAAATTTGACCACAGCGAGCGCTGCAATCGATTTAGCTATCCCCACCATATACTTCGCACCTTGCCAATACTTTAAAAAATATTTATAATCATTGTAGGAAGACTAAATTTGATTTTTCTTAGAAGACCTTAATATTAATAAATTCACGAAATATTTTAAATGAAAAAAAAAAGTTATTCTGTAATACTTTTGATCTTAGTTTTTACCTTTATAGCATATTGGAGACAATTTTAAATTATTATTTTTATATACTGTTCAAAAAGATGATCAAACCAAAAAGTGTATTTCAAATTTAACGGGACAGAACTTTTTCTAAACGTTGTTTAATCTACTTATAACATGGGTTTTCATCTTTGTTAACTAACTCCGATTAAAAATTTATGGCTCTAATTATGTAACTTGTCCCTTAAGAAGGTCACTGTTAAGTGTTCAGTCGAGGCGTTTGTGCTATACTTTTGATATTTGATTTGATAGAAGATATTTAAACAAACTTGCTTTTTCTCAAACTTTTAATAAGTCTGCTATTTGGTTATCCTGTAGTCGTCTTTATAAAGGTGTTACCTTTGCTCTTATTGATCTACGAGTTCGATTGATAAAGGTAGTGGAAAGTTATGTTCATATAAGTAGTAGAGTTGTTCCAAGCCAGTTTTAGCTGTGTGTAGAAGCGTGTGTAAAAGCTTTATTTATTGGCCTTGTTTTGACGAAGATTTAGACAGTTTCGTCCATAAAAAAAACAAAGAATCGTTTAATCTTACTTTTGAGAATAACCTTAACTGGCACAAACACATTACATCCATGGCCTCAGCAGCTTTAAAAAAGCTTGGATTCCTTTTTCGAATCAGAAAGTATTTCTCTCCTTCTAATCTGTATACTCTGTATGTATCCCAGATCAGACCCTTTTTAAAATATTGTTCTCACGTCTGGGGAATGGCGTCTCCTACATCATTTAGCATTCTTGACTTCATTCAAAGAGAAACGCTTCCTTTCTTTGCCCACGAGCTGTAGGGGATTTGCCCCTCTTTTATAGGTATTTTCACGGCTTCGGTTCTGAAGAGTTGGCCAGTATAATTTCTTTTTTGGCAGCTCTCAACAGACCAACACGTAGTGACACTTTTATGCATTATTTTACAGTTCAAGTTGAAAGGCCTTCCAACTTTGTTCGTTCCTTCAGCCCTAGAGTGTCTAGACTATGGAACCTGCTACCCGCAGAAGTTTTTCATTTTCCCCCAAATCTCCAAATATTTAAGTCTCGTGTGAATAAACTCCCTCTTACCACACTTTAGACACCCACGGTAAGTTAGTACTTAGGCCTTAGCCTTTGTGGATTGTCCCAAGATAAAAAAGAATAATTACAGTAGTTGTCTTTCGGTATCAAAATCACCTGTTATAACCAAATTGTGTTCATATTGATTTTGCCTGTCTGATTTCTTGATTCTGTTATTTGATCATAGTAGACGCATTCTCAAAATAAAATAAATAAGAAAATATTTTTGCATTTTAAAACCCTAGAACTTGTAACAATGCTACTTCGTGTTTTGTGATTGGTACAAATCTTACTATTGTTGTGTGTTAAATATTGTCTGTAAAGAAAAGCGAATGAACACATTTGTAGTCCAGTTTACCAACCATTTAAATTGTCAGGCAAAACATTTTCTGAACAATTTCAAGGATGCGTTTAAAAAGTCCATTACCAAGGAAGCTTTAAAAACTTTTCTCCAAGTATATTAAACAAGCCCAAACAGATATGCTTTAGATGGGAAAGCTCCAGCTCAAATAAGTTTGAAAGAAACAAAGACAACTTTGCATTGATTAAAACCTGATCTAGAAATATAAAAACGGAATAAACCAAAATTTAAAAAAATGGAATGAAAGAACAATTTAGTAAAAAATCATAATGCTATTAGTCGAAAATTTGCTCCCACAGATCTATTTCCTGGTAAGGTGCGTATCCATTTAGTGCGGCTGCCGCGGGAAGTGGATACCACATCGGTGTGCGCGGCAAGGCTCACGCACTGCCGTCGTTGAACCAATGAGATTGGTCGAACAGGGTTTGGAAATCAGCGGGCGGCCGTCTCGGGCGGCAGCGGCGTTAAATGAATAGGCTCCTTTAGTGTTAATGTGCATAAATCGAGAAAACTAGATCTGATGCTAGTTAACTTAAAAAAAAACTGATGATTCCCTATCCAACTCCAACAATTATGTTTGCATATTTTCTTAGATAACTTTAACATCCCTCAATGCAGTAGTCATGATGAAAACACAAAGCAAGATTCATTTTTTCAAGATGAATCGACATGTAAAGAAACTTCAGATTTTCCGTTGAAAAATCAAGAAATAGATCATTACCTTGCAGAACATACTGCTTACCAATAAAAATTTAAGATTTTATAGTGTCAACATAATTTTGTGACAAAAGTTCCTGAAAATTTTCATTCTTTAATTCAAAATTAAAATAATTTTAATTGCTGCCTATTTTTTACGTTACCTTTAAGTCATTTTTATTTGCTAAATTTTCTTTTGTAGATGTAATGAAATTGCTCTTAGATGCATAGATCTTCTTGTCCGTCATTCTGCAATTTTACGACCAATATCACAGGGTGGTCGTCAACGTTTACAGTCTGATTTTAATCATCTTGAGGAAGCACTTAAGCTGATTTGTCCTCAGCTAGCAAGTCTTGGACGACCGTATAGACTTCTAAAGTCGATGGCGTCCTTAATTACACAGTTACCAGAAGAAATAGTTGCTGGTCAGGCATCTGGGAGTTCAGTGCCTCATAGTACAATTTTATTAATGTTATTCTCATTTGCTGGTCAAGAAATGGCGAGCCCGCATCAAAACACAGGTAAAAGTATGTTTTATGTTGAAGTAATTTATGTGCAAACATTTTCTGAGGAGAGGCCACCCTTCAGGTAGAAAGTAAACAGCAAATTAGGTATCTATTCGAACTCAGATATTTAAATGAAGTCCTTTTACGGTATATAAAAAAATATTCATAGTACAGTATTGGTACAAAAAACTATATAAAAAAATTAAAAATAATTATACGAAAATTTGTTAAATCACTTAGCTTTTAAAAACACTTTTTTGAGAAAGTATTTCCACAGTGGAGTATTAGGGTATTACCATGTTCACGTGTAATAAA
This sequence comes from Listronotus oregonensis, assembly GCA_019359885.1. Taxonomy (NCBI): domain Eukaryota; kingdom Metazoa; phylum Arthropoda; class Insecta; order Coleoptera; family Curculionidae; genus Listronotus; species Listronotus oregonensis. Next base: position 179,270 of record JAHBCN010000367.1, on the reverse strand, counting down.
TTTAAAATTTTCCATATTTTACGAGATTTGTCCGGAAAATACGTATAATAATTGAATAATGACTTTATTTTACAATTATTCAGGTATTACAATATGGTCTCCTTTAAAGTACTCTCCCTGAGACAAAATGCACTTCTGCCAACGCCGTTTCCACTGTTGATAACATTACTGAAAGTCTTCAGTTGTGATGCTGTTCAGTTGCCGTGTCGTTTCTGCCTTGATGGCTTCCACATCTTCCAAGTGCCGCCCCCGGACCACCATTTTGCATTTCGGGAACAGGAAGAAGTCACAAGGGGATAGATCGGGTGAATAAGTCGGGTGGTCTGTCACGGTGATTGAGCTTTGGGCCAAAAACTAATGCACAACGAGCGACGAGTAAGCGGGCGCATTGTCGTGATGAAGGATCCACCTGCCCCGTTGTGCCAAATCCGTTCAAACTCGGGCCACACGAGCTCTGAGACGTCTTAACTTCAACGTAAAAATTTCCGTTCTGGCTGGGAGGGACACAAGCTCGAATTCGTTCAACATTTTCATCAGAACTCGATATCGACGGGCGTCCTGGGCGAGGGTCTCCTTTGACGTCTTCTTTGCCTTCCCGGAACCTTTTTAACCACTTGTTTACGGTTGGTGTCTTCAGAGAATTGTCTTCGTAGACTTGTTTAAAACACTCAAAAATCTCACGGCCATTCTTGCCTAGCTTTGCAAGAAACCTGATGTTGATGCGCTGTTCCTCAATCAGAGAGAGCTCCATGCCGCCGGGAGGTGAAAAAGGGTAACTGTCAATAAGCAGCCGCACACTCCTACTTAGACGCAGAGCGCTCTGACTCGAACTGAGCGTTGAGGGGATTGGCTACAGCGACAGTGTTACCTGGCGGCGCCTCCAATACGCCATGATTCGTCCCTCCCACTTATTTATACGTATTTCCCGGACAAACCTTGTATATTAGATGTATTACTATTAAAAGCAAAAAGTATACTGACCACCTTGTTATCAATCGCCATAAAGAAAACCCTTTTATCCCTATTTATTAGAATTTTAAATATTGCATAATTACTAAGCCTTGTACCTATCTTAATTCTCCGCAGTTTACCTGTCATGTTTTTAATCCTTGCTTTCCGCCGTCCGGAGTTTACCTGTGTCAAAAGGATCAAATTCGGAATTTACTTGCTTCCAAAAATACATGAGTACAGCTTTAAGAATGATTCAATTTTCAATATTACGGGGTAAATGAATTGGCCCGATATGAGTGAAATGTCACCATGATAAAATATTCTTGGATTTTTTGTTTTAGGCTGGTCTTTACCTAAATTATCTTCGTGGCTAGATGAACATCAAAATGAATCAGAAAGATTAGATTTAGTTGCTGGAGCTTTACAAAAGTATGAAAGTATTATTCGACTTAAAAACTCAACGAATTATGATCCTGTATATCCTATAATGTCACGGTTTCTTGAAACAGCTATAAAAGAGTTTGAAAACTAAGACATTAAGATATATGTGAATAAGTTTATGTTTATATTATTTCTTGTTAATTATCAAATGTTTTTCAATAAATGATATATTTATCACATACAAGGTGATCAGGAGGAAACCTTAATCTTTTATATGCGCATTCAGCTACTCATATGGGTCCGATTCTCATCTGTGACAAGGAGGTAACATTTTATGTAATATTGTATTACCAGGCAAAAATATTTATCTTATTGTAAAATCGCTTACAGGACTTTTTAGATGATATTTCACCTAATTTGAGACAACATGACTTTGCCACTGCCCACTATAGTTTATTGGTAAAATTCCTCGATACCAACTTTCTTAGTCGATAGATTGGGAGAGACAGCTCGTTTAATATTGTCTTTGAGGGTGTGGTTGTAGCTATAGCCTATGAAACCAAGTTGCATAAAAGGAAGACTTTATACTTTCGCATAATATATACAGCAAATATAAGACACAAACCTATGTATCTGTCGAGCGAACCCAGTTATTCATAAACAAGCTGTCGTGTTTAGAAGCAGATAGTGGTATTTTTAAAGATTTAAAAAAGATAGAAAATGGTTTTATTACGCTTATATGAGTTTTGTTACAAATATGTGTTTAATTATTGGCCACACGGTACCTTTGTTACAGTTAAGAATCGGACCCATGTCTACACTTTTATGTTATATTGGGGGCTTGACAGCATATGAAAATATTGCGGTTTTCTCGTAAATCGTCTCTTTCTTTAATGGTTACTTCAATTATACAACTTTTGTAGTTGAAGAGACAAAATTTATCCATTTGTAAAAACTTGAAAAGTATTACTTTTTAAACTAACATAATACAGTGACCACCAAAAAGTTGGACACATATAGGAAAAGTCTATGCTTTTGCCCGTTTTGCTTAAAACCCTTCCTTATTTTAACCATTATCCATCCATCATATGTCACGTGTTCTATTAGCACCTCTGCTGCAAGACCACGTAACTTAAAAATTTGCTGGCTCCGCTCTTCTACGAGATGTTAATAAAGAACTTGGCCCCAGTAACCTAAAAATCGATATTGACATCCGGCTCATGGTCGCTGGTTGGTAAAATAATTATAAACATTTAAATTTGAATATCAAAAAGTGAGGTTAGATGGCATGATATCAAAAAAAGTTATTTAAAAAAGCTGTTTAGAATTTAATTCTAAGTCGATGTGACAAACTTAAACCACTACTATAAACTATAAAAAGACAAATCGATTAGATAATTCATAATTTTTGTATGTTTTTTCGCATTTAAAACCAGAAAATTAAAAAATGAGATTCTGCAGGTACTCCAAGCGTGAAAACCTATTTTTCTAAGAGCTATAATTAAGATTTTACAATCCCAATATAGTAAGCCATGACAGAAAGGACCATTTTTAAAAAATATTATTAAATAGTAACAGTTTCCTAACAGTACTCTTCTTAATTTTTACTTTAGCTTCAAATACACTCTTAATAATTTAGGCTTGTATTGACACATACAGGGTATTGCAGTTTTCATACCAATTGTATTTGCAACACAAGCTGGCTTTTAAACAAATGTGCAACAAATTAATGTTAAATGTAATATTGGGCAATGGCATCACTTCAAGTACCAGCGGAATCACAAGTTTTTAATTTGCTCGTTTTATAGTGACAGAAAATTAAAAAAATATAAATTATCGAATCGGTGGGTCACTTTATAGTTAATAAACTAATAATTAAGCAATAAATTGATATTTGTATTTTAATTTTTTAAAAATGTCCAAAAAAATGTTTTAGTTTTTGAAAGTTTGCACATCGATTAAGACTTTACTTCTAAACAATTTTTTCAAATAATACTGGATACTGCTCTGTTTATGGCGCTGCTGCAAGGCAGTTTGCCAGCTCTCCCCGTGTCAGACACACGTTGGTGTCAACGTGAGCCTTCCCGAGCTTTGTAGGTAGAACTTCTGGATCGTCGGGCTCTGTAACCCCCAGAAATTCCGACTTTTCCAAAACTTAAACTCTTAGCAAAAAAAATATCGATGCAGGGCACAATGGCCGTCCGACCAAGGACTGCTTCTGGTATCACGCATAACCGTTTTCTGTCAGTACTGCCCCTCCCTGCTGAGCGCGCAACCATCTTCCGCCATTAGGAAAATCCCTCGTGCGTGGGGCCCTCAGAAAGGAACAGGTATAGGAATCTTCGTTCACAGCGCTTAGCCCCAGAAGAAGGACTCCATCGTTTGGCTTGTGTTTCTCCTTGATCCCCGATGGTAAAAGCTGTTGATACAGCACCTTCAGCCGCCTTCCCGGAAAAAACTATGTAGTTTTTTTATCGTGCGCACTTTACTGATCGGAGGTCAAACAGGAACTGTTTTTTCAAATAACTTTTTTAGATATCATTCAAGCTAACCTCACTTTTTAATATTTTAATTTAATTTTGATAAATATTTCCCCAACCGGCAACCATAAGCTGAATGTCAATATCGATTTTTAGGTTACTGGATAAGCAGAGGCTGCAGAGGCGATTGCAAAAAGTTTTTAAATAGATTCAAAAATACAATTTTTTTCCACGTGTCCAATTTTTTGTCGATCACCATATATATTTTTTAATAAACTACCAAATCTTTTAACCTTCCTTTTATTGCTATCCAAACATTAAAGCAAATACCTACAATTTATATATTATTAACAGCAGCAATAATAAGTGATTTTTGAATTTTCATATATAATCTACCTAAAGCATGAATTATTGCCGAAAATTCTTTAAGTACTATCAAGTCCTAGACTTGATAGTACTTAAAGTTACAGGTGTTCCATTAAAAAAAAACGATTTTTGAACACCCTGTATTCATTAGACAACAAAAATGACAAAAGGGTAAACCCAAGATCCTTTTTCAATATTCTGCCAAACATAAGAATCAAAGCTTCAAAAACTACAATTATATGTAAATGCAAAAGTAGTTACGCCGAAGACATGTTTTTGATTCAAGGTCAAATACCTCAAACACGATTAGAATAGGTATATGACATTATCCATAAAATGTGTTTAGAATTCCGCGCATAATCCAAAAATGCAATGATACACAGGGTGTTTCATTTAAAATAAGCAAGTTGACACCAACTTTCGGTTAAACCAGAAGCGACAGGAAGTTTTAAAAAAGACGCACACCTGCAACTTACCTTGACCCCAAATTTTAAAAACCGTTTCTAAATTACATCTGAAAACTTTTTATGAACGGATTGAGTGAATATCCCTGTATTGATGGCGGATGCAAACTCTAATAAAATCTTTGACGTTGCTATATTAAATAACGCATTTTTATCTTCTCTTTGTTGTTGTAGGTGTATTCTCGAAGATTGAAACTTCAACGAGTTAAAGTTTAATTTTTGCTTAAGATAAAGGTAGTTTCATAGATCCATACTGCATCTAAAAGAAATTTGCACCCTTTAAGGCATTTCAATTAAGTAAATTCTTTTGTGTGCTTAAATAACATGTTCTATAAGATTATGCACATTTTTTTCGTGAAGATTTAAATTTGTCTCGAAAATAATTTCTCGCATTTTAAACAGAAAATCGGCATTTTAAAATTTGAACAAGTTAATTTGGCAATGTCGCGGATTTCATTGCGATGTGCATCCGCTCGTCTGCCACCATGTGACGCTATTTAAAATTGTATCGCAAAGTTACCTTAATACAACGAGGTTATAGTTTTATAATCTCGTTCTCTTAATATTTAATTGCAATGAGTAAAAAGTTTCCGTTAAAACACAACCGATATATTATAAATCACTTAATTATAATACTGCTTGGGCTTGTATCGTTTTACGTGGATTTTAAAGTTGTCCGTAAAATAATTTAAGGACTTGTTTACTTCAGCTGCAAATATTTTATTCTTTATTATTTTATTGGGAATTAACTGCTTTACTTTTGGTGCAAAGCATTGTTAAGGTTTGCAAATAAGCACTCAGTTATATTTTTTAAACATACATATATATTCTTTATTGTAAAGAACTTACTTTAATACAGTGTATATATTTAAATTAATTTGTGTCTAAGGTTTATCATCTATACAACACTGTACGTTTATTGCACAATATTATGTCTTTTAGCGGTTTCCTATGATATAAGTTTTAATTCATTTTATTCATTAAGACTATCCAAAGTATTTTGCACTTCCGATTCTAGTTCTTCACTTACTAAAACTTCATAGGAAGTTCTACCTTCTACACAAAGTTTATCGAAAATACGCTTTGATGATTCCCAGCATAGAATATTTTGTTTTATAGCATCTACCAGGACTTTAGCATTGGGGAATATGGTGGCTAATATCCTAAAAAAATATCAATAAATATTAAATCCAATTGTATTATGTTTTATATACAGGGTGTTTCAAAAACCAGGGAGCAACGCTTAGGTCTAGTTTCACAATATGTGGTTATCACCAACCTTGGTGATAGCTCTAAAACAGCCCAATTTTAAAGATACAGAGTAGAAGAGGAAAAATTTCAGAAGTTTTGTTTTTCCCCTTATTTTTAAATCAAGTTTTTTGATTCGAATAAAACTTGGTGCAATTATAACATTGACCGAAATACGTTTTGATGATAAATTTTTGTTACTATTACACAGCCCCATAAAAAAAAAATGAGTGTTCGGACTTGTGGGTCAGACATATGTATTCCCATTTATTTTTCGACGCTAAATCCGATGCCGAGCCAAAAATGGCCCCTATAGGGCCTGAAAGATAGATTCCGGTATGAGGCGAGGTCGAAGGTGCATTCTCAAGCCAAGCTGGATTTGTGCTTGAAAAGTTCATTTCCAACTGAAATTCCCCGTTTGGGACCGGGAAAATAACCCCTTAGGGGCCGGGAAATCGTGTTTCGGATGCCGCAAACGCAAGAGTGGTATTTTTAGGTATTTTTAAATTCTGGAAGTCAGACTGTGCTCGAAAAGTTTATGGCCAACTGGAATTCCCTGTTTGACACCGGGAAAGTGACCCCCTAGGGGTAGGAAAATCGTGTTTCGGACGCCGCAATCGCAACAGTAATATTTTTATGTACTTTTAAATTCTGGAACTTAGACTGTGCTCGAAAAGTTTATGGCCAACTGGAATTTCCCGTTTGGGACCGTTAAAATGCCCCTTAGGGGCCGGAAAAATCGTGTACTGTATCGTTTACACTCTATACTTTATAGCGTTCTAAAGTTCCGTACTGATAATTGAGTGTAGAGCAATATATGGGGAAAGGATAGAGCCATTGGAATCGATGAATCGGGCATTCAGAATTTTTTAATTTCCTGGGAAAACTCTCACTCAGAAGTAATTCTTGAATTAAGGCGTAAACCAAGCGTGATTGTCGATCTCAAACCTGTGGAGGGCCATTTCTAAGCTCGGCATTGGATTTAGAGTCGAAAAATACATGGGAATACATAGGTCCGACCCACAAGTCCGAACACTAATTTATTTTTGTGACAAATTAAATACATGGTACTTATTTTCTGCTGTTCTACATAAAAAAGGTACTCTTAAAATACCTCGATACATTTAAGGGCTTTTGGGATATTCTAAATTTATACTTGGGTGGTAAGAATAGAGTAACATTTAAAATTAAAGAAAATAGTAATTTTTCCATTTTTTTAAAAACTATCCACCCTTTGTCAAAATAAAAACATTTAGAATTCGTTTTATTATTATTTTTTTAAATTAAAATACTTATTAACTTTAAATACTAACCTTTTCATTTCATACCACGTGAGGTAAAAATGAATCCGTTAAGTCTATTGAGGTATTTTAAAGGTCCCTTTTTATGATGAACAAAGCAGAGAATAAGTACCATATACCAATATTTAAAAGTTTGTCTTTCTTTTACACCTTCATGCCCATGTCCTTAAAATAGGTTGGTATACTAGCAGCCATACCGATAGTTTTATATAACATCTTTAAAAAATATATACTATTTAACTTTACTATTATCGGATAATGCTGCACCTTTTTGTTTGTTCTAAATTAATTATTTAAATGTTCTTCACATCCTTTTGCTTTTACCCACTAATATCAAAACGGTTATCTAAGTGGATTGGGTAACGTGTTAAAACTCTTCAAGTTTTACATAATGTATTAGTCCTAGTTTTAAACATGTCTATTTTAAATATAAATTCAATAAACAAAACAAGGCTGGACAGCCTCGTTCAATACTGTTTAAAATACCTAGGAAAGAAACTAAAACTAAAATATTTTTTATGAAAAATATAATAATCCCAGCTTTCTCTGCATATTGTCAAGTGTAATTAATTATGCTTTTTCATCCAGTCTAATAATAACACTGGTCAACACTTGATCTAGGCGGGACCGCCGGAAGCGGTTAGGTGCTACTAGGATGCTTGGGGTCCCTTATTACGATGGGAGGGTCGGTTAACCTCGTCATCATCACGTCAGGTTTAAGGTTATTTAAAGGTCAAGTAAAGAAAAAAACCAATGGAAAAATTTATGCATATGTTTTTGATGTTGGTAAATCCAAATCCAACGTTTATTTACATCTATCCTAGAGGGCATCCAAGGTCATTTCAAGGTTATTTTGAAGTTTTTATGGGATAAAAATGTTAGGTACGATTCGAAAAATCTGAAAAAATTCGTACATCTGTTTTATACATCGACGAATCGGAATCTGAGGTCAGTTAACCTCCATAAGGTCAGGTTAAGGGCATTAGAAGGTCGAGTGGAGAAAAAAACATGGGAAAAAATCTGAAAAAAAAATATGCATGTAGATAGATCCAAAGTGTAAATAAACACCGTATTTGGATTCAGCGACCTCGAAAACATATGCATGAATTTTTCAAGATTTTTCCGATGATTTTATCTTTACTTGACCTTCAAATGACCTTGAACCTAACGTGATGGAGGTTAACCGACCCTTTAATCGTAATCTGCGACCTTAAAACCCTAGTAGCACCTAACCGCTTCCGGCGTAGATCAAATGTTCACTCGCGTACTCACAATGAGGTATTGTATGCCACTGTTAAACACGTATTTAAAGTAATAAAAGTGCTGCAACTTTGTATTGCCAAAGTGAAGTGTTGTGTTAAATAAATTTTATCGACTGTTTGCCACCAATACCTTCTATCCGTAGAATCTAAAATTATGTTCAGAAGGTACAAGAATACACTTTGAAAGAAAACAAGGAATGGGCTGGTAAATGGGAATACAAAGTTGTTAAATATCTTTGTACAATAATTTTAATACAGCTTTTATTACATCTTATTGAATTTTTGTATTTACTTATTTTTTTAGAAAATAGGAGCTACTGTTAGTAAACAGACGATATGACTATCTGTTTTCAAACCAATATTCTAGAAACTTTTTTATTAAAGTAGTTAAGTAGTAATTTGCCAAATAAAACGTATTAATAATTAAATACAGACCATGTAAAGAAAGGTAAAAAATTAACATTAAAAGGAACAATAAAACTTACTTAAAGATACATATACAACATTGCGTGAGAAACTCCAACTGATGATCTGGAATAGACGCCTTTTCCCTGTCCATCATATTGGCAGGTTCTTTGCCCATCTTTTTTTCAAGATCTCCTTGTGCAAAAAATTCGGCATATATTAACTGTGCCACCTTTTTTGTTTCTGTCCAATCCTAAATTAAAAAGTATTGATCTTAAATTAATTAGTACGGCAATACCAACGGACATAGTGTAACGACACAATTTTAATCAGTTGAGTTTTACACATTGTTAAGTGAAATAAAACTATTTAGAAAAAAGCAATATTAAAGTCGAATTTAGGGCACTCGATACAGCCACTAAAATAATTGATGACTATAGAGCTTTTAGGACCATTGGTTCTTCGAAAGGGAAAAAATCTAAGGTAATTTTGTCAAATAAACTATTAAACTAAATTAAATAATCCTTACTCCTTACAATTCTGTAAACACACATTTTTAAATCCTTAACTATATAAAATTTATTAGACTGAAATAGAACTTTATAAACTAGATTTTTACTGGTTTGTTTGTCATAAATCGATTTAAAATTCGTTAAAAATGAGTGTCTTCGTAGTTTTAAAACTGTTCTAATGGTAAATTTTTTGTCTAGTCTTCTAGTTTTACCTGAACCCAGATAAATGTGCAAATTATTTTTATTATTAAAATGTTTTTATTATAAAGATTTTATTTATTTTGATAAGCTTTCTTAATTTTTTTTATTGAAATAATCTAGTTTATTTTTTAAATTTGGATGGGATGGGACCAGATTTGGTATTGAAACGTTAAAAATACCTTGGAGAGATTTAGGTTTTGATTAACCGGTATCAAATCAAAATTGATTTGTAAGCTAAAACTATTATTTTTTTTCTTTTACGAATAAACGTTAAAGCGCACTTACTTTTATAAATTAGGTTTTTTTTTTATTTTTAGTGGTGGCATAAAAGCCAAAAATATAACTTGCTTTTAAATGAATTCGCTACAATCATATGGAAAGTGTTTGTAATTCACTTTGCACTGGATGTCAACAGAACAAAGAATAATCTTCATAATAAAGGCAGGATATATTTGGTGCTTTGACAATGGAAATAGAAAAATTAAAGAATTTTTAATGTACCGTTAAACTAACATTTGTTAGAAGGTTAACGTGATTGGCAGCAAGGAGGGGTTAGCAAATAGGTTTCAAAAAGGTCTGGTTTCTAGGCGCTGATTAGACTACTATTGGTATGGTGATGGTTAATAAAATTATTTAAGTTTCACAAAAAAAAATTGATGCTAAATACAGTTGCTAAATCTCCACAATCGGAATAACTATTTAATACTTTTTTTTGCAACAAAAAAAAATTCAGTTCGCCTGTGAATCATGTATTCGTGTGCTAATCCTTAACCGAGAAGTTTAAAATTCTAAAATTTCTATTATACAACTAACCTTAGTTTGGTCTGATAAATCAGCACAGGTCATTAAAAGACTAGCTAAGTAATACCTATGTTCAGGTTGTGTTTTATTGTATCCTTCCTAAAAATCATAATATCGTCTTAGTTTTCTTAAACAAAGTATTTACTTTTTTTTAAAGCCCCTTGTTTATAATAAAAACTAAAACTTACTTGTGCCATGGTCAGCTGTCTAGAATGTATCTTATAGTGTGACGCCAAATCAGTTGCTAAAATCATATCTTTAATTAAATCTAAACATTTTACGTAGTCATCACGCGATAAGGAATCTAGAAAATTTGCACCCTAAAATGAAAATAAATAGACAAATATTTTTTAAAATTATACAAACAATATTACCTCCGTATTTAGTGTACAGATGGTCTGTGACAGGTGATGTCTCTCCATAACGGAGCCTTCACTGGAATACAGACTCGCCAATACACTGTTCGATTGTTGTTGAAAAGAGTTTGTTGTTCCTCGATGGTCGATATCATGACATAAACATGAGATAAAATAGGCTAATGCTTCAAGCTGCCTAAAAATATACCAAAGAAATATTTTAATTTCTTATTTAATATAAATAACTAAAGATATTTTTTAGTGATAATGAGCATTTCTTTAAAGTAGTCTAATTAACCTGAATATTAAAAAAAAATTAGGGAAAAAAATCTCACACGGTATATCACAATCTTCTAAAAACAATTTTACCAAAAAGTAAAATTGACAAAAATAAAAATTTCCATGTAAACCCCTGTGGAAGGTGATAACGTATACATAGGACAAACAAGCCAATATCTAAAATACAGAATTATTATAATTTTTGAAATAATATATACAAAAAAATAATATACAGGGTGATTCATGAGGAAATGTCAATACTTCAGGTACAAACTTAGGGTCCAAAAATAAGCATAAAAGTCTATACAAATATGGGTCCGCAAGGCCTTCGTTTCCGATATACAGGGTGTTAAAGTTTGTATTTATATTTATATTATATATATATATATATATATATATATATATATATATATATATATATATATATATATATATATATATATATATATATATATATATATATATATATATATATATATATATATATATATATATATATATATATATATATATATATATATATATATATGTCCCGTGAAGTAATGGATCACAGAACAGCATATTCTTTAGGTCGAGGATAATGCAATTAACGTACTAACTTGTTTTATCAACTTTGAAAAGAACACCCTGATAATAATTGAGATCATTCCTGAGGGTAAAATCAAACTTTACATATACCTATTTCGTTTTTTCGTAATAATTTCTTCCAAACGCAAATGACATGGGAAAATAAATGATAAAAAAAAACTTGGAAATTTGAAGGTATTTTGAGGCAAAATTCAAACTTCCGGTCCATACTTTTGATGTTGCTAAATTTAAAGCCACACCCTGTATAGTCAGCTGCAGTCACCCACTTTTTTGATATCCTTAACTATTTTGGTAGTTTTTGAAAAGCGATTATTGACCTGTTTATTAAAAGAGTTACCATAATTAGGCCGTCTCTGCGTCAAAAATGTTATACATTTAGTTCTCTAGTGGCAAGTGTTTTCGAGATAATTAAAAAATTTTAAAGACCCCGCAATCTTTCCTATAACTGAAAATGCGGTCGTTTGTCCAATTGTTTTCAAACTTTGCATTATATAGATTTTATATCAACACGCTGATCAAATTTTAAAAAGTATACGGGGTTTGGGCACAAAACGTTATGGAAAACCCCCTCTAAGCCCCTCCCAAAATCAGCATTTATTTGTTTTTTTCCATAAAAGTCACTGGGGATTTAGATACTTTTGAGGGTGATTTTAGGGGTGTTAGAGGGTTTTCGAAATTTTTTGTACCCGAAAAAACAAAAGTTGATTTCGTTTGATCAGCGTGATTGAGAACTAATACTTTGCAAAGTTTGAAAACAATTGGACAAAACCCATTTTCCATAGAAAAGTTGCGGGGCCCCTTTAAAGATAGCTTATCTCGAAAACAGTTGCCCCTATAGACCTACATGTATTCCTTTTTACGCAGAGGGGATATTATGGTAACTATTTTTTAATAAACAGGTCAATATACTAAGCCCATAAAAAAGTTAAGCCATCAAAATAAGTGGGGTAGGCCGCAGCTGCGCGTATACATTTCTATTAGCAACATCAAAAGTATGGAAAATGGACGAATTTGAATTTCTCACGCTGATCAAAGTCTTTTTGGGCCCCAAATTTCCAATTTTGTACTGGGGTATGTCATTTAGTTAAGAAAAAATTATTACTTTTGCAAAAAAACGAAAACCAAATTAAAAGTTTGACACCCTGTATCTTTTTTTAGTTATTATCAACTTTGGGATAAAGCAAAAAGTTTACGTTAATTGCATTATTTCGACCTAAGGAATCTGCTGTTACTCTAGTTGATCCATTACTTCCGGGATCTTAGTTATTATCAACTTTGGGATAAAGCAAGTTTACGTTAATTGCATTATTTCGACCTAAGGAATGCTGTTACTCTGTGATCCATTACTTCCAGGACACCCTGTATATATATATATATATATATATATATATATATATATATATATATATATATATATATATATATATATTTCTTATGTTTTGCTAAACCTAATTTAAGAACAACAATTTTATTGAAAATTAAAATACATATCGTTTAATTATACATTTTGTTTATTTTTTTTTTTAAATTTTGCTATAATAAAATCAGATGCGTGTCATGCGTGGATTTTTTTTTAAATCCAAATATCTCGAAAACGGTTGCTCATATCGACTTTTAACAGGTATACCTTTTTGACGAAAAATGACAAAACAGTTATTTAATCTACTTAAAAATGTAATACAGTGCCGTACCAAAAAGTTGTGATTGTTCAAAATAGTAAAAAGACGTGTAGGTGGCACCCGTGGCACTCCCTAAAAGTAAGAGCCGCACTAAGATTAGATTCGAATTCGTCATACCGAAAAACCCCCGGATACCAAATTTTCCTCCAATATTTACATTATCATACATTTTATTTAAAAAATAAAAGAATTAAATAAAAACTTTAACACCCTGTATTTCGGAAACGATGGCCTTGCGGACCCATATTTGTATAGAGTTTTAGATTTATTTTTGGACCCTGAGTACGTACCTGAAGTATTGACATTTCCTCATGAATCACCCTGTATAAAATCTCTAATTTTAATTAAACAACATATTTTTGACTATCTTTCAAAAATGGCCACAATACACAAATGAAAATAATAATTTATAGCTTTTTTAGGGTAGGATACTTCTCGAGATAAATCAGCCAGCTAGTACAAAAATCAAATCCCTAAAAATACCTGAAGAAGGATCAGGCCAAGCCAAAATGTCATTGACAATACGACTTTAGATAAAATAAGAGTTGCTTTTTAAACATATGTATATAAATTCAGCACTGTTCGATTGTTGTTGAAATAGAGGGATGTTGTTGTCTTGAAACCACTTTTTGACCACTTTCGCAGTATGTTTGGGGTCATTATCTTGCTAAAAAGACCAACGAAGTGGCATATTTTCTTCAGCATGAGGAAGCATATGGTGTTCAAGGATATGCAAAAACTGGAACTGGTCCATTTTTCCATCTACTTTTACCAATGGCCCCATTCCCCAACCAGAGAAACAGCCCCACACTATAATATTCCCACCCCCATGTTTTACCGTTGCCCTTGTATACCTTGGATCCAGTCTAGTGTTTCTAGGACGACGAACCCATTGCATGCCATCCGATCCAAACAAGCAAAACTTGCTTTCATCGGAAAAAAGCACCGTTTTCCATTTTTTAATTGTCCATTCCAAATGGTCCTGGGCAAACTGGATCCTAGCCGCCCTATTCTTCTTATATATTAAAGGTTTTTTTGCTGGTCGACGTCCGTAAAGGCCCATTTCGGTTAACCGACGGCGAATGGTTCGCAAAGATACTTTTACTTTCGGTATTTCTTTTTGGATTTCTTCAGCAGTCATAAAAGGATTTTCAGTGACCAACCTTTTTATTTTTCAATATCACTTTTTTGCCGCTTTGTCCATTTTTCTTGGCCTACCCGTCCTGGAATGGGTAACTACAGGAGTTTCAAAAAAATTTTTTTAAAAAGAACAATGGTTTTGCAAACTACTGATCTATGCCTATTAATTTGTCTTGCAATATCACTTTTTTTAACACCAGCTTGAAACTTTGAAATAATTAAATTTTTAAGATCAGTACTAAGGTCAATTCCACGAGGCATTTTGCACAGTGTAACACAATATATCAACAAACATTAAAACCGAACTGAAAATAAGTTAAGATTCTTTTAACAGTGGAAAATAAATGCCGTTTGGAATGTTTCCCCACTTTTGTCAGCAAAAAACTTTAAAAACAATTTTTTCTGCGAATGATAAAGATAAGATAAAAAATGTTGGAACATTTTTAAATAGCATTAGCAAAGATTAATATAGTCCAGTAAATATTTTTACAAATTTGTTATATTTTAAAGATTTATTACCATAAAAGTAAATGTTTCTCCACTTTTGGCCGATAGTGTATGTAGTAACGTACTCCATAAAAATTATTTGAAATAAAAATCTTGTGTAAACAAAAATACGCCAAGAACGTTGAACAGTTATATTTTTACTTTGTTGGATGTGCTCCTTAAATTTCAGTTTTAATTCATACGTTTAATAATGGGCACTTAAATTTAATAAAAGTCATATCTGATTGGTTTTTCACATCCATAGCATACATATTACACAGTAAATAAACATTAAAAATTCATCAAAACTAAAAACTATCTGACATAAAACAAAAATTAATTACGAAAAAATATAATGGAAAATATTTATAAATTTTCTTTTATCCATGACCCACGACTGTTGTGGTGAGAGATGTTTATATTTGATTTCGTCGCTATTTACAAACGTCAAGATTATATAGTTAAATAAGTATAAAAATGAAAATTCGCGTTCTTTGAAAAAAAAAACATAAAAAGTAGCTAAATTTTACAGACACGTTCGGGAAACGGCACATTACGAGTATAAGCCAATAGATTTTTGCCGCTTATTGTGGCTTCTGAACCAGTGTGCGACGTGATAATATACTGCCGTCCAAATAAAAAGTATAGTAACTGTTATAGGAATGCGTACTACGTTACTGTCCTTTTCATTAGAAAGGCAGTGTACGTGACATTTCTTTTACGTGAGAGGCAAGGAAACTCATGTTAAACAAGCACCCTGAAGGTAGGATGATATACAGGATTGGTAAGGCAAGGGATTGGGACCCAATTTTAATGTAATCGAGTAGGATACATATGGTTCGACCACACATTAAAAAGAGAACGACAATTTCCCCTATTCCACTTCCAATACCACGACGGCGCGGCACCTACTATTCGTTAGGATATTATCGACAGTGTTGTCATTTCGTAAAATATTTATTAGCAATTTTAAAAATGTTTTAAAAATGATACATTTTATAAAACCTACACTACACTACTACTATAAAACCCTAAAAAGTTATGCGCTTAGCAAAAAAAAATTGTAAAAAATATTAGTATTTTAGAATGGTTAAATATACTTCATTATTTTAATAATAGGTATTTATTATTTTATCGAGCAAGACAACATAAATAATTTTATTTGCAAATGCTGCAATAGCAAATTTTTACCAGCTGTGCCGAACGTGTGTTAATTTTGAGGAAATTTGGTTTCGGCAAGATGGCAGTCCTGCTCATAACGCAAGGCCAGTTCAGGAATTTCTCACTAGGACTTTTCCTGAACGGCTTATTTGTGGCAGAGGTACCATACCAGCAAGGTCACCGGATTTGACTCCTTTTGACTTTTTTTTGTGGGCCAATTAACTCAACTAATTTACAGGAATCCACATAAGAGGCCTGTAAATTAAGTTAAGTTAAGGGCAAAAATATTCGACATTACTAACTTCATCACACCGTAGGTATTGTCGAATCTTAGGACGGAGTTTTATAATCGGCTTCCCTATTGCGAAGCTTAGCAGGGCAATGTCTTCGAGCATTTATTAAAATAGGAATGCTTTTGAGTTTATTTTTTTGAGTTATTTTATCATTAGGATTACTACTAATTTCATTAATTTTTAAGAATATTTATGAGTTTTTTTAGAATGGCAGTTATTATTTTATTTTGGGGCTTAAGTCTGATAAAAATTTAACAACCTTTTAATTACTGCTGTATTAAATACAACAGTGATTAACATGACCGCATAAAAACGCTTTTAGGCGACGGTGATTTCACAGTCGTTTCTTTCGATATGCCATTGTTATCACTACAGAAATGGAGTAAATTATTTTATTAATAAATGGATAGTATATTGTTGGTTTAATTTAATTTAAATGCAATATTTTATTTTATAAAGATTTATTTAAAAATCGTAAGAATTGCTTCCCTAGTCGTAAGATCGTGAAATCGGAACCAAATTCGTGTAATGTTATCAATAATCGTGAGATCTGACATCACTGACTGGTGTGTGTGTGTGTGTTTGTAGCAGTCCCGCCGAGGTATTCCCCTTTTCTTCTTGGGTCGGTAGAAAGGGAATCGGCACCTCCATATTTTCTGTCTGTCTTTATTTCGCTCAAGCCTTTGCCTATTAAATTGACATCTCCTTTTATCGCACTAAAAATCTCTGCACCTAAGAAATTGGTTTGCCAGACATGTATATGTCACGTTCTTTACGTGAGAGGCAAGGGAACTCACCATAAATAATCACACCAATAGGATAGTATATCTGTTACGTTCCCGTCGTTGAACCTGGGTGTGGCGAAAAACAAGAATTACCATAGGTATCGTCACTAACCACCTTAATTTTTCATTCCATTTCTTGCCTATGAATTCTTAATGTACACCCCTCTTTCCCCAAACACACATCCATGCACAAGTTATTATCTTGTAGCGAAGCTACAGTTAGACATCAGCGGTACTTAGAATTGTCGACATTTCGCTTTTTGTTTACGAAACATTCATTAAAAAAAACCTACATGTTCCATCTAAAAATCTAAACTTCCGGTTCGGGTCACCATCTTTCAACCGGGACCGGAAGTGAAAAATACCGTCATTTCAAATATTTTTGGGCACAGAATTAACTTCTGTGCCCAAAACAAACATGTCTTATTTGAAAAGCCAGCTTCCGGTATGGGCCAACTACTTCTGGTGGGAACCTAAAGTGCGTGAGCCACAAGACCGAGCGGTCGCAGTAGAGGGCGTAAAAAGTCCACTCACTTCAAACCTCAAAACCTCAAACCTAAAGTGCGTATTACCCCATTTGATAGAGCATACCTGATTTGCCCGATAGGGTAACCTCAGATTTGAAAAAAGAAATCGATACTATACATCTTAATTGGAGACGGTGGTCTGGTGGACCTGGTATAGGTATCCAGGCACCAAGCCTTCCTGAGTCTGTAGCAAGAAAACTAATGATTTTTGGAAGTAGTGTCAAAGAATATTATAGTTCCACTATAGAAAAACCATCCAGTGTTAAAATTTTGAATCTCCTATGGAAGCAGACTTTTCGAGCCTGCTTCCATCGAGCCAGAACGCGACCGGGCGCCTGACCGCGTTGCCAAATTGTTTGCCGTTGGAAGCTGGCTGCTAGGCTAGCTCCGTCGACTATGAGTTTAATAATATTATAATATATTTTGTTTTGTGACCGCCGTCGCGCACTCTCGCAGTATCGATGTACACCTGCGCGGGAATCGACGGACTTAATACTGTTTAATAATATGGCTTCGAATGCTGGCAATTTATGCCAATATTATGATTGCAGACGAAGTAGAAGAACGAACAATGTTCGATTATTCAGATTTCCCTATAAAAATCAAGCCATTTTAGAACAATGGATGATTATAAATGCTTTTAAGCTTAGTTTTAAAATAAAAATTAATATTTCAATATCAAATATTTATTTCTTATACCGGGTGGCCGGGTGGTGCATCGCCAAGCTGGCCATTGGAAATCTCATGTTAATTAACACTTCCAAATATTATGGTTTTCTGTACAGGATAGCCCACCGTACACGCGTCGGTCTAAGCTATGCACTTTTTTGCTTTTTAAATAAATGCAAAATCATAAAGAGCACATTTTAAAATTAACAAGCAAAAAAGCGTTTAAAACACATTATTGAAAACTTTTTAAAAATATTCCATAGCGAACCAAAAAAAAAACGTTTAATGAACGTTTTTTGTGGTAGGTTTTTAAAAACTCGAAGGAACAAAAACTTATTTTTGCGGACTTTGAAAAAACGTTTTGTAAACGTATTTTACGAAGATTTTTAAAATATCAATAAAAATCGTTTAAAAACGTCTCTTTTAAAATCATTTTATAAACATTTTGGTACGGATCTAAAAAAACGTTTAATGGACGTTTTTTATTGTAGAGTTTTAGACCAGCCACTTTAACTTGTTCTAAAAACGCCCTTTGACTTTTTATTAAAACATATTTTTACGTAAACGTTTTTTATACAAAAGTTATAAGTTTACTTACAAATAAGGTCATTTAAATCGCATATTTTAAACCTTAAGTGCTGACCTCCAATTTTAGAACATAAGCCCTGATGTGGCGTCTACGGGACTACGCAAAAACTTTGTTTTTTTTTTGAAAAAGTTAAAAAATAGTTAATAAAAATTAGTGATATATATTTAGTACATATCTTAAGATAAAAAAAATGCCCTAAACAAAATAAAAAGGAAAGGGGAAAAAAGGTTTTGGTAAAATAAATATCAAAAATATTTTCATTTTAAAAATGCTAGTAGTCTGTGGGACGACCCTCAAGGTAGGTAGGTAGGTTTAAAGTGAGTGGGTATAACACCCTTTCACTCTTAAGGCACTTAAGGGTTAAATGTAACACCCTGTGTTGAACTAGCTAATTAAATTTATAATTTAATTGTCTATCAATCAGTAGATGGGTTCCCTATCTAAATGTAATAGTTTTCCTGGTACCCAGACTTTTTATTGGTTTGACCATGAATAAACAAAATTTTAGATTTTTTCATTTTTTATATAAAAAAAAAAACTTTTATTAGCAAAGAATGTAGTTTTTTGCTGTTTAGATAAGTCAAACATATTATTTTTAATTGTTGGAAAAAATTTTTGAATATTAAAAGCAAACTTATTATTGTATTTTAAGAAAAAGTAATTGTAGTGTTTATTTAGGGCGGTAGGTTTATCAACGAACATTATTAAAAGATGCACAAAATTTGCCAATTTTTTTAAATGCATAGAGTTAATTGTTTTTAAATTTAGGAGCACTCGTGGAGTTATGGCAACAGCAGGCTTTATCACTCTATAGCGACCTAAAAAATTGGAATTTTGGTTATTTATGGTCAAACCCAAGAATTGTTAACCACAGAGGATGTCCAGATAGATTGCATTTTTTCTGCCAACTAACCAATGCTTGTTACGTTACGTTACGTTACCAGAAGTCCCTCAAAAAAGAATTTTGTGCAATCGCAGTGAGCTTGGATGGCTTGGCGCTGAACATTTGGTGACGTCACAAACCGGCAGAATTTTTTATCCCTGAGCCGGTATTTGAAAATTCTTAGGTCAAACCAATAAAAAGTCTATATAGCATCAAAAAAGTGATTTACATTAGGTACAGGAAACCCAAATACAGATTGATAGACAATTAAATTTGGAATTTAATTAGCTACTTAAAAACAGGATTTTCTATATAAAATAAGCGAGTTAAACGGCCCTATTTGTAAGTGAATTTCAAAATATTTTTCTGCTACCCAGAACAATACTAATATACAGGGTGGTCCTTTTAAAGTGTTAAAATCCAATATACGAAATGGTAAATGGAAAAGTGTAGTTCTTTCCAGATTCATAATCCCCAAAAAATCTACTTTTAGTACAGGCAATGAGGCAATTTGACTAGGATTTTTTTGTACTACATGGATTTTTCTGAAATTTTCACAGAAGGTAGGGAATAGCCCAAGGATCAAAGTTTATATCATGCCGAGGTGTGCTTTTATCCTGGGGGTGGTTGCCACCCCATCTTGAGGGTGTAAATTTTTTATTAAATTTTAACTACAGAAATCGATAAAGAAAGTAATTTTAAGTAAAAAGTGTTTCATACATTTTTTTCGTAAAACTAATATTTTTCGAGTTATTCGCTTTCAATCGCGAATAAAAGTTTTTCGACGAAAAAATCAACGTTTTTAATGGGTTTTTCACGAATAACTCTAAAAATATGCCTTTTGTAAAAAAAACTGAAAAGAGCAAAATTGTAGCTTATAAAAAAAACTAGATAAAAATGTTTTTTTTATAATCTCTCTACAACCAATACAGACCGAGCTACGGCTTGTTAATGGATAGCTTTTGTTCGTCAAATGCTAAATTTGAAAGATTCAAAGTCAAATAGCGAGAAAAGTTTGCATTTCTCAAGGAAAACATATAAAGTATTTTTTAAAGTATATAATAAGACCTTTCTTTTAAAACCAAAAAAAGAGTTTTTATCATGAAAATTGAGCGAGTTATGATAAAAATAAGGTAGGTCCCTAGTTTTTTCTACAAAAAGATCATTAAAAACAACCCCCTAATTTCCTTCTTAATTAAAATAGATCTGTACCCTTCTGTGATTATTTTTATATATGTATCATTAATACATCCTAAAGGTTTAATCAAATTGGAACTTAAAGTGAAAAACGATTTTCCACAATTTCGTAAAAATGACCATTTTCTTCAAAATAACTCCAACAATACTGGGGATACGAAAAAAATGTAACGAATTATAGCTTTTTTGATAACAAAGACTTTTTATTTCATAGATTTTTCTGTACAATAAATATTTGGCCAGATATGGCCGTTTAAAGCCTCTATTTACGAGCGAGCACCACCTTATTCTAGTCCTTTAAACTCATCCCATTTTAAAACTAAAGGATTAAAAAGGATTTAATTTACATAACCTTGTAGCTCTTTAAAAGCCCTACAAAAATAATTTTAAAAAAAGTTTCAATCATTAAAACTAAAGGAACTATATTTAAAAAACCAATCAACTTTTTTTTCGAAAAATTTGCAAGCCCACTTCGGAGCATAATATTCTATAAAACCGGTATACTTTATACTTTTACCTGTGCTTTTACCGGTATAATTTTTGTATGCAATTCTACTTTTTTTTTCCTATTTATATCTATTATATTGGTTTATAAGAATATCAATGTTGTAAGGGGTGGTTTTTAAGGATTGAAAATTTGCAAAAGAATAAAATTGGTAATATTTCAGGCAGAAATATTTTTAATTATTAAATCTGTCAAGCTATTAATTTTTTGGGGATTATTTTTTTTTTAATTAAGCTATAATAAGGGTTGATTTATAACGGTCGAAAAGTTGCGAAATGAAATTAGTACATATTTTAAGCAACAACATTCTAAAAGTAAAGCAACTTAATTCCAAATTTTCATAAAAATTGAAACTATACAAAAAAATTCGGAGGTCAAACACCTTTTTTCTTCCTATCCACTGTACTATTTAGGATCAACGCATAATTTAATGTCAATGTCATTATGATGAATTCAACATAATTATGAGAAGTGCAACAGAAAAAATAAAAAAATTATTTTATTTTTTAAATAGGTGTTCAAATTGACGGCCATTTTGTTCTAAGCATTTATCAAACTTTTTCAATATGGCCGTTATTTTAAACACCTATTAAAATTAAATGGTTTATATTTTTTTCTGTTACACTTCTCTTAATTTTGTTAAATTCACCATAGTAACATTGATAATGAATTATAAGTTGTTTCTAAAGTAGATTTTTTTAGAGCATACGAATCTGGAAAGAAATCACACCTTTCCATTTACCTTTCACAAGTTACCCTCCACTCCTAAAAAGTGGAAAGGGTTACAGTTACGTATGCTGTTAAAAAGTGTCCCCCAAGGTCCCGTTGCATCACTTCAAATTTCAATTTTTTAATAAGCCCCTCTCTCTATATTAGCTTGTAATACTTTTAAAGAACCACTTTTTACATAGTAGGCTTTATGCAATTAACAAATTAAGATTAAAAGTTCCTATTTAAATTTCATTATAACTGACGTATTATATCTGGATATTGTATTTCAGGAAATGTTTCGCTTGTGGGACTTAGTGGTAAAGTTTTAGGAAATAAATATATTTGCGACCCACATTTTACAGAAAATGATTTCAAAACGAAAAAGAAAAAAATTAAAAAAAAAACGCAGTACCAAAATAGTACATAGAGAACAATCTACTAGCTTAAAAGTTAAAACTTTTTTACCTTATATATAACCTATATATGTAAATTTTGTAAATGGACAAACAAAAATTAAAAAATCTTAAACACCAATAAAAAGTCTATTTTGATAAATAACAATTTAGCTCTGTAATATAATATAATGCAGCAGATTTTTAAAGTAATTATTTTTTGGTACTATATCGCTTTACCTATATATTTTAATAATACAACCTTATCGTTTTTATGACGTGATGGTCATTTTTACCGCAGTGTTTATTGCTTGATTAAATTAAGCTTTGTTTTGACTTTGCCAAATGTTATGATATTTGTCACACCTCAAAACGGATTAATAATTAATTTATCCAGTATTAAACACTGCGGTGCAAATGGTTATAAGTGGAACCTTTATATTCTTTAGCTATTTGTACCATGTAAAAGTACCTACTTAAATACTTCACATTGGCAACGCCGCGTCTAATTTTGCTCGCAAGGCGAGGGTTACCGCGCAAAAAAATATTTTATCCGAGAGCATTGATATCTCCACACCGATTAAATGTGTTCCATTTAGATGAGCTATCTACTCGTAGTAGTATCAATCTTTGGTAGTGCCCATTGAAACTTTTGATCCGTGGGTTAAGTACTACAACATACTAAAATTTCAGGCAATCTGACCAAGAACCAATTTCCATAAGAATTTTGCAGGGTCCTTTCATGAAGAGACGAAATTATTTAGGAACATAAACAGAATGTATTTTTCTCCATCCGGTATTAACTTTAAAAGAAATAATAAAAGTTAATTCTCATACTTTCTAACTTTAATTTGGTAGAGTATAAAAAAGAACTATAATAGTATTTTTTTTATTATTTAGTAAAATCATTTTATTTACTTTTTTTGAATTTTGTTTCATAAATACTTGCTTTGGCATATTGCTTTATAAATAAATGGATTTTAAAGTAATACTTACGTAAAATAACCCCTCTCTACAAGCTGGAAGTTTTTAATAGCTAAATAGGCAAAATGTGCCACAGAAAAAGCGTGAGACCAATTGTGATACGGAACATCTCGATACCCTTTTCTTGCATATAATACAAATCTTGCTAGAGTATCACTTTTTATACGAAAAGTATCAATAAAGCCCAGATCTTTCATCATTTTTAGAATAAAGCATGGTGTTTCTTTCAACAATATCTTTCTAGGGGTAAAACTAAATTTCGAAAATCCTGGAACTTCATGCTTACTGGGACACATTGTTACATCTAAAACATCTTGTTGGCTCACCTAAAAATATTTTATCATTGATTAATCAGCCCAAAAGATAACATTGTTACGGTGTTATGACAAGTATAAATGGTTATTTGGTAGCGCCCCTAGATAAGAGAAGGTTCTCGTATTTTATAAGACGTATAGAATAATCCGGTTGTTTCTGGAATTCTATAGAACATTAGGTAGATAATTAAGGACTGTGGTCAAACGTAGTTAGTTAGTTAGGTTAGTTAGGTGATAGAGTTATTGACTGAAAATGGTATAAGTCGTTGTATAGTAGTGAATAAAGAGTAGAAAAGTAATAGAGTGTTTCAATTATCAGACCCACATACAAAAAGTTAGTAAATCGGAACACTGATGTCAGAAGTGAATTATACAGTTGGATATATAGTGAATAAACAGTTTGATATAGAGTGGATTTACAGTAAAATATACAGTGAATAAATAGTGGGATATACAGTGGGGTTATAGAGGATAAACAGTTGGATGATATATAGTGAAAATACAATGGAACATACAGTGAACGTTGTGAAATAAAAGTCAGTAGACAGAACAGAAAAAAAAATAAACACTGGACGTGACTGTTACCAAAACTACAATTGAAGATTATGAATTAGCTGGCTTGTATAACCAAAAAGTGAAATAGAGACTCATCTTTAAGACTGACTAAGTATCATGCGATGTAGCTAATCGGGACGATCAGATTTAAGAGGGGACAGTGTTACGGTGTTATGACAAACATAAATAGTTATATCATAGCACCCCTAGATAGGAGAAGGTTCTAGTACTTTATAGGATGTAGCATAGAATAATCTAGTTAATGTTTCTGGAATTAGATAGAACATTAGGATAGCCTATGTTCCATACACGCATTTTTTATTTTTGAATTAAGTGGTTTTAAATCAATTATAGTTCTTTTTTTGTTATATTAATCAACTGCAAATAAGTCTCTTTTGATTAATCTTATTCGCGTATTGTTGGCCGCGACTGTACATAGTGGGTCCGATGCGAAATATGCCTCCCGGCAACGAAAAGGGCCAAAATCAGTACCGTACAAATAGTTCGATCGACGAGTACTCAATTTCCACGCGATTTTATTCGCATCGTCTCGTCCTCGGTACCATTAATCGAATTGTGCCGTGTCGACAATTGAAGTAGATTGCACCTAGGGTTCCAGCACAGCCACTTTGGGTAAGTTCGTTTGGACCCCTATTTCGTTTCGATTCATCTTTTTAAAATATACAGTCCACTTTTAGCATTTTATAACAGCCTATATAAGGACCGTGGTCAACGGTAGTTAGTTAGTTATTCATAGAGTTAAGATCGTAAAATGTAAGAGTCGTTGTGAAGAAGTGAATATATAATAATAGTAAAGTGATACAGAATGTTTCAAATGTCGGACCCACTTACGAAAAGTTAGTAAACTGCAACAATATAATAAGGGTGGAAAAGAGAACATTAAGATATTTGCAACAAAATACCGGAAAAAACATCATGAAATAGAAGCAGCTTGTTTTTTTTCACATCAGGATTTTACATTTTTTAAAAGCCTTTATGTCTTGGAGATATCTAAGCATAAAACTTATTATCTGTTAAAGAATAAAAATATTTTCCATAATACATAATGTGAGACTTGAAACTTTTTATGTAGAGATACGACTTTACAACAAATTTTATACATTTCTATTTTCGTAATACAGAGCTACTAAAAAATGATTCAATTATTTAGATCAGAACTGAAACAAAATAAATCGCTAGAAGGGATCTTTAGAAAGAACACTGGATTAAAAACAAATAAAACAATCTCTGGCTGCTGAAAAGGGTGCGAAAATTAAGTTTTTATCCATCCTTAAGAATAAAATTAAAAAAGTAAAAATTATAAATGTACAATTTTGGTTGTTTTCTGGCATTTCGTCAAATACTAAGGATTTTCAAACATCTAATAATTAAGCCCTTAAATGGGCATGTTTTAAGCTATGTAATTTTCGCTTCATCTCTTTAGGTTTATAAGATCCCAACAGTAAGCTTTAAATACTGGTAAGTCAAGAAAAGCAAAAACGTTTAATTCGGATATCTTAGAATTTCTAA
This sequence comes from Listronotus oregonensis, assembly GCA_019359885.1. Classification (NCBI taxonomy): domain Eukaryota; kingdom Metazoa; phylum Arthropoda; class Insecta; order Coleoptera; family Curculionidae; genus Listronotus; species Listronotus oregonensis. The sequence goes on along the minus strand of JAHBCN010000367.1, from coordinate 153,275 downwards.
ATTTTTGAAATACAAAATAATAAAGCACTTAAATATGTTAAAACAATTTTGAGAAGTTCTGATAACTGAAATATCTTTATAATTTCGATCTAAAGTAGTTCTGGACTTCTCATAACTTGGCCGTTTAGATTAGCTTTTTTATTTTAAACAGTTTTAGAGTAGCTTGGTCTTAGTTCGAGTTGCAGTCTGTCCGTTGGCAACAGTATCTTTTACCGGATTTTTGGAGACACTCTTTATGATGGATGGTTTGTATGTTTTATCCAAATGTTTCATTCTTTCGATTATTCGTTTTTTTTTTCACTATTTCCATTTGTTTGGCAATTCTATGAAATCTGCTTGCATACTTTCGCTTTTTTTAAGTACTAACATACTGAGGGTGTGCGGTGAGAGGGAGATTGTTCACACGGGACTTAAATATTTGGTGACTGGGAGGAGAAAGAAAACTTCTGCGGATAGTAGGTTCCATAGTCTGGTAAGGATAAAGGAACGAAAAAAGCGGGAAGTTCGGGGCATCTCCAGTTGAACTCCTCTGAGCACAAGCCGTGAAAATACCTATAGAAGAGCGACAGCTTCCTAACTTTTAATTCTAATTTTTAAAGCCGCTATTTTTGACAAAATTTTGTTTGCCTCCTCTTCGCGGGCACTTTTTGCACACACCGAACAGAAAATTAGTCCTTTACTGCCACCAACCACTTGTATATCTATATTCTTAAGGACTTATAATTGGTGGTACCATTTTGCACGCGTAACACATTTTACACCAATTGTTTTGAGGGACTTGCAGTAAGAATTGCACTTTTTATTTTTCGGTTCGCGCACAACGTCTTTTTTCGATGCCATCTTAAATTTTTTAAGAAAGTGTTTTTAAGTATCTTTCAATATTTACTTCAAGTCGGTCAAACCATGTTCAAGATTTAGCTAAATATTATTCTGTAAGAGTTAAACAAGAAATTAATACAGTTTGTTTAGTTAAACCAGAAAAAAACATATTAGATCTAACTATCGGATACTGACCAAAACTAAAAGGATTGTTAAAATATCCTGTAGACTTTACATGCAACTACAGATAGAGTTAATATTCTATGGATTTTAGTAAAACCAAAGTACTAACAGTTGTGGTTTGCCTAACCTGATGAAGTTCTAGATTTTCTTTCTACCTTTCGTCGTTAGGTTGACCCTCAGGTGGACCTTATAGCCGTATTGACTATTTTTAGTGAGATGAAGCGCGAAGAACAAAAAAAAAAGAATAACTTAACTATATTTATTAAAGTTGTCTTGTTTATTGTTAAATAATTTACTTACTTGCATGTGATACATCATAAGTTCATTAGATAATCTACTTCGAGCCTGAGCATCCTGTATCTTCTTATAGACTAGACTATGCATTATAGATATACCGCAATATATGCTAAAGGCATTCGCTACTTGTTCATCGAAATAATCAAAATGTCCTCCAATTTTGTTGCACAACTGGGCAACCCCTACAATGTTGTCCTCGTCTCTTATAGGGAAACATAATATATTTCTAGTTTTAAAGCCTGTAGCTTCATCCATTCCCTTGTAAAATAATGGATGTTTATAGGCATCTTTTATGTTGATAAGTTCGCCAGTTGCAGCAACATGTCCTACAAAAAAATTTATTTGTTAAAATTTTTACTTTAACTGTTTCGCAGCTTCAAGTGGAAATGACCCTTACCTTAAAATTTAAATTACATTAGCCACACTCACAGGGTTGTAAAAAATCATGATTTTAAAAAAAAAATCAAAAATCGCGATTTTTAAAAAAAAATCATGATTTTTTTTTGTAAATAGCACAATCGAAGTTTGTAACGTGTCCTTATTCTTAAACATTCTACTATTTCCTAATATTTTTTGTTTTTATAAACTCTTATATTAAATATTTACCGCGAGAAAGTACTTGCGCTTTCTTGAAAATTCCTGTCAGAACACGCAGATTTACCGGTCTACATAAAGGGGAGGAACGCGCGGACGGGCGTCATTTCCTAGTTAAGACTGCGTGTGCGCGCGAGCATTGTTTTTACGGCTAACTGAAAATTTTGATATTGTGTAAAATATAAAATATAGTTTTTTAAATATGTCGTTTCGAAGAAGTGGTAGAAAGAAAGACCTTATCTGGCAGTTTTTCAAAGAAAAATCGGGGAGAGCGGAGGGAAAACCGGGATGTCGCGCTACATGTAAAAAATGTAATTTGGAAATGCAAGGATTGGTGGAGAGAATGAAAAAGCACTGGAAAAAATGTAAAAATATAAATAATGAAGACATCGATACTATCGATACTTATAGTGACTCGTCATTCTCGTCAACGTTATCACAATCAGTTTTAACCGTAAGTACCTTTTTATTATTTGTTAATTTTTATAAATGGTGTTGAAATATTTTTCCAATTTTCCATATTTGGAAATTTTTAAAAACTTATTTTTACAACAATGTGATCAATGTGTTGGTTTCTGGTGCACTTTATGTGTCACGGAATTTCACAATTTTTGAAAATGCTTTGGAATTGATACGTTTTTTTAACACTAAACACTATTTGCAACAAAAAATTCTTGGATGAACAATATTTTCTGAAAAAAATACAATTTTTTTTTTTATTTTTTATCCAAGTAACTATTAAGGTATGTAACTATGACAACACAACACATTTTATTTCTCAAAAAAAGTGGCTCATTCAACGATTTTTTATTTTTTGCTTTAAATTAAATCGATTCTATTTGACGGGCTCTATCAAACCAAACTAGAAAAATTATAAAATTCCGTAACACATAAAGCGCACCAGACCCAATGTGTTTTCTTAGATACTTTACATACACCTATCATCTATGGACAATTGAAGCCTCCTATTGTTTTTTTTAATTTTAGGTACAACGTACTTCAAGCATAAATACGTCACAAATTCAAACTGAACAAAACTTTCAGCAAGCAAGTACGTCGCACTCAGTTTCCCCTTCAATCCCAGTAAACAAAAAAAGAAAAGAATGTAATACTGACAATACTGACATTACTGACACAACTTCTTCTGGATCTCTGATGTCTTTTGTTGTACATACTAGTAAGCCTGCCAAAAATGAAATTGATAAGCAGATTGCCAGAGCCCTCTATGCAACTAATAGCAGTTTCATCTGCCTGGAGCAATCCGAAGTTAAGAAAGCTATAGCACTACTGCGACCTGGATATGTACCGCCCAGTCGAAACGATGTGTCAGGCAGACTGCTTGATCAAATATATACCGAAGAAAGAAGCAAATGCTTTAAGGGGTTATCTAGAAGTAACGTTTGTCTTTCACTCGATGGATGGTCTAATGTGCATAATGAACCCATAGTATGTGCAACAGTTACTGCAGAAAATGGCTCCTCCTTTCTATTCGACACTGTAGATACAACTGGGCATCCACATACATCCGACTACCTAACAGAAATTGCAGCAACCCTTATAAACAAACTAAAAACCGAGTATGATTGTACAGTGAGTAGTTTCGTGACAGATAATGCAGCTAACATGTCTGCAATGCGAAATGAAATAAAGGCATCTGATAAATTCAATGTAATAGCATATGGCTGTGCTACACATATACTAAATTTATTATGTAAAGATTTGGAAATCGTTGATATAAAAGAGCATGTAGTCCAAATCGTAAAGTACTTTAGGAACACTCATTTTGCATCTGCAACATATGCCAAAGAAGGAGGCAAAAAACTAGTCATACCTAGTGATGTTCGATGGAACTCGCTTGCAAACTGCTTGCAAGTATTTACCGAATCATGGCCCACACTTTTTAGAATCAGTGAAGAACACAAAGAAAAGATTGACAGTATTATCAGGGAAAAAATTTCAAACATTCATTTAAAGAGAAGTGCTGAAGATTACCTCAAAATTCTTAAGCCAATTTCCATTGCCATAGATAGGTTGCAAAAGACCGACGCCACTATTTCAGATGTTGTAGAGCAATTTAAAATATTAGAAGATTACTTTGAAGAAACTAATCTGATATTACATCAACTGCAAAAATTTAAAAATCGATATGATATGTGTATAACCCCGTATCATTTGCTGGCATTTCTTATCGATCCAACGAAAACACAAAGTTTGACATATACTGAAAAAAATATTGCATTACAAACTGCAAAAGAACTGTATCCAGATAGTGGTTTATTACGACTAATCATCAAGTTTCTTGCCAAATCAGAGCCTTTTAACGATATTATGTTTCAAGATGATATCCTGAAAAGCGTAAAACCTATTGACTGGTGCAAATCACAACGAAACGCAGATATTGAAAAATCCCATAATTACACAACTGCTCTGTGCAGCTGCTTCGTCTGCATCAGTAGAGAGGATATTCTCAATATTTGGTTTAGTGCACTCTAAACTACGCAGTCGATTAGGTACTGAAAAAGCTGCCAAACTAGTGTTTCTTTACAAATATTACAATTAAATTTGTTTTTTGTTTTGAATATTTTCTGCAATAATACTTCTATCTATGTGTTCTTGTGTTCTTGTAATAAATTAATTTACTATACTAACGTAATTTATTTTGTTTTCGATTTTTTCTTCATAACCCAAATTATTTTTTTTATAATTTTTATTTTTGATTTTAATCATGATTTAAATTTAAAAAAAATCAAGTGATTTAAATCGTGATTAAAATCAATTGATTTAAATCCTTGCAACCCTGCACACTGACCTTCATATGGATCCGCAAAAGGTATCAGATGCGCAAGTAGATTTTATGGGCGAAAAAAAGTGTCCGTGCGCTGTGGCGATAGATAGCATTTTTAAAGGATGTAGGTTAGAAATCATGCGCAGAACAGACTGGCAGACCGATTTTATCGCTGTCCAGTTCCGTACTTTGTTATTTTGTATAGATATAGGAATTTATAATAATTGATACTAGGCCAATTGTTGTGATTCCTTTAACTGATATTTTTAAATAGTGTTATGATGTTATTATATAATTTTATTAAATCAAAGTTGTTGTGTATTTTTTATTATTTATAAAAAGTTTTAAGTTAGGCGTTTATTTAGTGGTATTTTTTAGTTTGTAATAGTATTAACGTAGTAAATCTGAAGTAATATTTTAATAATTTATTGTCTATATCATGTCAAACATACTAGAATAGTTTTTAGTAATTTCATTGACCAAATAAATTTATCTAAAAAAATAGTTTAAAAACCATTACTTATGTTATATAAATATACTCCTATCAAGTCTTAAGTTTTTATTTCCTTGTTGGGGTCAAAATTATTAATGTGCTGTATAATCCTTTCCAAGAAACAATTTTGAATAAGACGTGTTAATAAGTAACGAAGTTTATTCTGTCATATACAAGAACTTAAAACGCTTATAATAATTCGGCCCTTACAAAAAGCTCTTCATTTTCATTTGAGAATGACGCTTAAAAGAAATATATATTACACTGATTAAAAAACCAGGACTATTGACTTTTTAAACTAGTAGCACACATTGTTTTGTTTAGGTATGCGATTACATAATTATCTAAAGTTAAGTTATCTAGGATTGGCCATAACTTAAAAAATACCAAATAAAATCTAAAAATATTTTAAAAATTAACCCAATAAATACAACACTTTTTTCTAGACGTTTCATAATTTAGTTGTCGATTGTAGCAATTGCGCCGCGAATTGAAATCGAAAGGTTTCCGCCGCGTCGCACTACCCATACGCGTTTAGTAATTGACTACCATCTAAACAGTGAATTTGCGTTCTAATTTTGTTTCAAAATACTTGTATGATTTATTTACTTCTGATTGTGTTTTAAGTTTCTTTTCTTGATTTCTTGTTCTGTAGTTACTTGATTGTATTTTTTTAGTTTAGATTATGTTCAATTTTTTTTTGTTTGTGGTCATTAGAACGGCTCACGTTTACGCTTGAGCTCCTATATTTGACTTAAACGGGTCTGGTGTGTGTGTTTTTTTTACATAAAGTTTACCCTCTCTAGAGTAGTTTTCAATAAAAAAATTTTTGGATGAACAATTTTTAATTTTTTATTTCGATTTAAAAATATAAAATTATCAATAATTTTCTCCATATAATGCGAAAACTCTCCTTGATGGCAAGTAACGTCATGACAATATTTTTGAGGTTAAATTTGAATATTTATATGAAAGCGTGCAGTGTTGCCAAATCGGAGTTTTTTTTGGTAACTGTCTCGAAAGTTGCCTTCACTCCGATTTTAACCAAATTTGGTATACGGGGTTTTTTTGGGGCGCTGATCACGAATCTGAAACAATTTTTTTCGGCAACGTTTCGTTTTTGAGATATTCGTCATCAAAGTTGAAAATCAAACTAACCCTATTTTCACTATTCTTCCTTCTTTTTGCACAAAATTTTTGATTTATACACCAAATTAGTATACAATAATTAATAAATGCCTTTTGAAATCTTGTTTTAATATTTATTTTACACCTTTTTTTCAGTTAATTGCAAACCTCCACTTTCAAACGCCGCCTACGCCTCAACCATGTATAGGAATTTTATCAGCAAATATGGCTGCGACCTTTGACATTAAAACTTCACAATTTAATTTAAAAAAAAAAAAAAGGTAAAAATAAAGGAAAAAATAAATTTTTATAAGGTGTTTATAAATTATTGTGCCCCAATTTAGTGTAAAAATGATAAATTGTGTGCAAAAATAAGGGAGAATATAGTGAAAATAAGGTTGGTTGATCTTTTACTTTGATGAGAAGTATCCCGAAAACGAAACGTTACTAAAAAAATCTTTTTAGATTCGTGATCAGCGCCCCAAAAAACCTTCGTATACCAAATTTGGTCAAAATCTGAGTGGAGGCAACTTTCGAGACAATTACCGTCTTTTCTAATACGTCTCTTCATTTTCACGTCTAAAATATAATTGGGGAAAATAAAAAGCCGCTTTGCTAACCAGAACTAACCATGACCAACCTTCTAGACAAATTCAAAAGCCCTCAGTTATGGTCGGTCATGGTTAGTTCTGGTTAGTTAAAGCGGCTTTTTATTTTCCCAATTATATTTCATACGTGAAAACTTGCTGACCCAAATTTATTAAATTTCCGCAACCCTGTTGATACTTATTTTGAATTTAAAAGTGACAAATGTCAATGTCAACATAGAAAGAATGTATTTGTATGCATTTAAATACGCAAAATAAAAAAAATTTAATAAGTTTTTTACTAGGAAAATATTAACCATCCAAAGATTTTTTTTTGTAAATCATATTTTTAAAAGGTAAGCTTTCAATTAAAATAAAATTTAAGTATGAATTCGTTGGTACCTAAAAGGCACCAGACCCGACTTAAACCAGTGTAAATCTTATTTGAGGTGGTCAACTAAAGTACACATAATTGAAAAGTTACAAAATAGGCTAAACATAACTTTTAAAAATTTGCGACAAGAAACAATAGGTTTATTGATCCAAAATTGGATTAGTCAACACAAACATGCGTACATGCCATAATTTTTAGCATTTTCCAAAATTGTTTATTATATAGAACAATGTTTTAAACCTACACCGCTGTAACTACCTGCAATGCCTTGGTCAGCTGCTATTCTTACTTCTGTGCTGCGGTCTGCTGGACTAACTCCATCAAAAACTTTTGCTACTAAATGCATATGATCTGGATCCAATAAAAATAGGGAGCATCTTTCTGCATTTGTTAATCTCCTGGCCTCTGACATAATTTCTTTCAAGAGATCACTTAAATCTCCTTAAAGTATAAATTTAAAAAATCGTTTAAATTTATGGCACAGATACAGGGTTTTCCCGTATAATTGCGCACCCCTTTAAAATCTTTATTTTTATAGATAGAAAAAAATAGTTTATATGAAAGTTGCAGGATTTTTCATGAAGATTTTCATGGTGTAAGATAGAAACACAAATGATGATCGGAAAATTAACAAATCACTATCAACTTCGTTATTTTAAATGGAACACCCTGTATATGATTGAAAATTCAAATTCTGCTAAGCTTCCTCTTTTCAAATATATATAACTTATCTATGTTCGGATAACCGAGTTGCAAGTTATTTGAATTTAAAATCTGTTCTTATAAGCCATAGTTAGCCATGGATACAACCCACAATTGACTTCTGTCAAATATTTATATTTTTGTTTTGGTTTCCAAGACAAACCATGGCTAACGCGACTTAACTTTGCCTAACTTTGGGTTGTATCCATGGCTAACTATGGCTTATAAGAACAGATTTTAAATTCAAATAACTTGCAACTCGTTTATCCGAACATAGATAAGTTATATATATTTGAAAAGAGGAAGATTAGCAGAATTTGAATTTTCAATCATATACAGGGTGTTCCATTTAAAATAACGAAGTTGATAGTGATTTGTTAATTTTTCGATCATCATTTGTTTTTCTATCTTACACCATGAAAATCTTCATGAAAAATCCTGCAACTTTCATATAAACTATTTTTTTTTATCTATAAAGATAAAGATTTTAAAGGGGTGTGCAATTATACGGGAAAATCCTGTACATATGTAGGTGTTAACTAGAGGAACTCCTTTTTTTATTATTGTTTTTGTACAGACAAAGATGGATATGTTGTATTACGAAAATTTTCAAGTGAATCAAAAATGTAAATATTTTGTTGTAGAAATACAGTTAGAGATGTTCTAAATAAAAAAAATTAAAAAACAATGCTAATAAAAATCGACTTGCTAAATTTTAGCAAGTTAATTTTCATTAGCATAGTTTAATTAAGTATAGGGAAATTAAAATTTAAGTCGTCCGACTGAGCAGTTTAATAGGCAATTAAGAAGGCTAAAAAGAACGATAGTGTGTGTGGCTCTTTAGAAGTGCTAGTTGTTGAGCCCCATTATAAATGTAACTTATGTCGTAAATAAGTTCAGGAGCCTTAAATAGATTAATTGGTTGATGTGTTTGATATGGTGTATAAGTTTAAAGGGCTCTGGACAGTTGGTCGAAATGATGACTAGCTTAGGAGTAAAAAATTCTTAAAACGGATATAAATTGCAGGATTAAACTTGTGTTATTTTTTATTTTATGGAGTTCTATTGTAAAACTCTCACTTTACAATTTACTGATGATTAAGAAAATATACCTAGTTTATTTCTGGTTTGAATTAGTGAGTCTTTATAAATATTATTTTAAATACTAAAAAGATCGCTAAGGAGGCTTACCAAGGTGTGAAAATAATTTCCGTGCTACAAGTAATAGTTTCTGACATTCAGCCTTTAGGCGCCTTTCTTCCTCACATCTTCTTGTATTAAGAAATATTGTCAAACAGTACCTAAATGTTTCGCTGACTACTTTTGATATGTACGAACTGTCTTTTGAGGGGTTTACTACACATATTAAATATACTGGATAGGCCACTTCTTTTTCTGGAAAAAAAAATATATTATGGGTTAAACATCTAATAACCTGGCTGCATACAAGTCTTTTTGGGCTGCCATAAAAATATAAAAACTTAATATTTGGAATTGACTTAAACCACTATTTTTAAATTTTGTAGCTAGACTTTTGTATAAATAATAAAAACTTTTTAAAAATTTTGACCTACTTGAGGAGTTTTGTGTGAAATATTTAAGCTTTATAGAAAATCTCAAAGTTAATAAAATAAAATTTATAAAGGAGTAAATCTAGTTTTTAAAAAAATAATCTTTATATTCCATAAGCTGCTTGTCAGGGGAGGCAAGGGAAGATAAACTTCCTCATAAATTGTTAGAATTACTTTAGATATTTCTTTCCAAGTTTATTTTAGAATAAAAATTATTCTTAAAAACATTTATCCAAAAATCCCACTAAACTATAGTGAATACGCTTGTGGCATAAATTTAAAACAACGAAAAGATATACTGGACGAAGAAGAAAACATTAGGCTGGTTTTACACGTTGGTACCAATGTTGGCCTCGAAGGTACTCGTCCGACATGTGGATCGAGAAATTTTTATTAGTCCCAACGTTGGCGTGTGCATTGGGGATTGGTCGGGATTTTTCTCAAATGAATCTGCGCCAAAGCCTGCAATCCCGTCCACCTGTTGGCGATTTGTTAAGTCTTGTTTCAACCTGCATGGAGTGTCTTAAAAATGACATTTAAACTTTTCCTGCAAACCTGAATACAGACCTAGAACCAGTAGGTGTTACAGTTTTCTTACCAGATAAATTAAATGTATGCAGTTTATACATGCCAAAAAATTATGATAATTAACTTAAAACTTCTAAATCTTTTTAATGAAACTCCTGCACCACGCATTAATCTTGGCGGTTTCAATGGACACAATCTAATAATATGGAAATTTTTTATACCCTTTTTATATGGCAATGACAAAGCGAGCCAGATCCGGTGGGAGTACTCTTGAAACAAAGTTAAAAAAAGGCTAGGAAAGGCAATGAGGGCGTAGTTCACTTAAACGATGCCTTAACTGCCATTAAACTTGCTTTGTTCTGCTCACCTTCCTGAAACACACCCGTCAAAGAAACAATCGCAAATAATCCAAAAGGCTTTGTTGAAAACAATAAATCCTGGACCTGAAGGCACTGGGCCAGCCTTCAATAACTGCTATCTCGTTAAGGGATCAGTATGATATCGGAGGGAGGAAAAAAACCTAGGTGGAAACTAAGGTTCCAAAACTCCGGCTGTGAGAGACTGCAGCCATAAAAGAAGGGATAGCAAAAGACCTACTTCACACAGTAATAGTGATTATGGTGACTCCCCTAAACCTTAAGGCTGAGACATCACAACCGAGCCTTAAGCTGATTAAGACCCAGACTAAAAACTGAGGACTGACACGTCATAAACCACGTCACCCGTCCAAAAGAAGAAACGATGGCCATGAACATCAACAAAATATCCCTAAAGGCCCCGAAAACACCGACATGAAAGCATGCGTGGGACTGTAGAAGGCAACCTTTAGGGTACTGACATTAGGAAAAGGGAAAATTGATGGCCCAAACACCATCAAACAACGCACACTCTCAACTGAGCCCATAGCAGTGGCTCAGATCCAGAAACCCTGGATCGTGAAGGGTCAGGTGAAAGGTAGACAAGAAGGTGGTATGTTAATATACAATAAATCAACTGCTAATCCAAAGGTCTGCATCTACGTCAGTAACGACCTAGTGACCGCCAAACTAAGGTATTGGGAGAAAGAGAATGTGAATGAACTAGTTATCTTTTCTGCCTACTTCCCAGGCGACTCAGACGAATCACTGCTTCCCATGAGGCAGCACAGATGACAACCCCCGTGGTACTGCATTGTTAGAATAACTAATCAAGGCAACGAACCTGCTTTTGTGAGTGACTACGAGATGCCGGGAGGTACGTCACATGACAATAGTAACGAAACGCATGTATAAAAACATCGCAAACTGGCGTGTATCGAGTGAACTATCCGCGTCCGACCACAGATGTATACAGTTCAAAATCGCAAACTTAGTTAGGTATGCAACCAGCTACGTCAACCCCCGTAACACAGACGGAAATTAACTTAAGTTTTCTGATGGTCTGATTTCCATCAAGACCAGCCCGTCCAACACTACAGACATGGACCTTGCTGTGGATCAACTTCAGGAATCAATAACAACCGCATTCGAAAAAAAATGTCCTAACAGAAAAACTCAAAAAGAAAAGTAACCTGATAAAACAGTCACTTAGCCAACCTAAGGGCGAACACCAGGAAACTGTTTAACAGGACGAAAATTAAACGCGAACTTAGTGAATACAATAGAGCCCTGAGAAAAAGAGAATCATGGAAGCAGTTCTGCGAGAAGTTTGAGAACAACACCCAGGCTGCTCGCATGAACAGGGTTCTCTCAAAGGGAGGAACAAATCCTGTCGGAATGATAATATGGCCGGTAGGTGAACATATAAAGACAGGGAAGAGGTACTTCTTCAAACACACCTTCCAGGTTTGAACTTCAGACAATGGGAAGATCATCAGGTACAACTGAATCTTGGGCACAGAGCCAAAAGAGCTGGCAGGGGCGTAGCCAACCAAATAGTCAGCTATAAAAAGATCAAGTTGGCCATAACAACATTCGAACCGTACAAATCACCAGGTTCAAACAATATCTATCTTGCTGGCGGGGTCTTGATTTATTGCCCTTCACCTATGCAGTATTTTCAGAACACGCATTGCAACAGGGTACGTCCCGGAGGCATGGAGAGTTGCTTACGCCATCGCCATCTTCATATCTAAATCCGAGAAAGAAAGTTACACTGTGATCAAGAAATACAGAACTATCTGCCTGTATCGTTCCTGTTGAAAACGCTACAAAAACTCGTAGACAAACACATCAGCGACGAGACACCTCAAGAAAACCCCGTTTATAAACACCAACATGCATATAAAGCAGGTAAACTGTGTGGCACTGCTCTCCACAATCTCGTAACGAGGGTGGAAACGTCCCTACACCACAAGGAAATAGCATTAGCTTTTATTGACATCCAGGGGGCGTCCGATAATGCCTTTTACTGTTCCATGCTGGGGGCTGCCCGTAGACATGGAATACACGACACTACATGCAGGTGGATACACAACACGCTACAAGATCGGCAGGTTAAGGCTAGACTACAGGGCGGCACTGTTGGAGAAGAGGTGGCACAAGGTTGTCCTCAGGGCGGAGTGCTCTCTCCTCTTCTATGTAACTTAGTGGTAAAAGAGTTACTAACTGGTCTAAACAATGAGGGATTTTACGCCCAGGAGTAAGAAGACGATGTGGTAATACATCGTACAGTGAGGGTGTCAAGGCATAAACCTTAAAGTCAACGTTGAGAGAACCGCAATACTACCATTTACAAACAGCAACCTAAAAAACTTCAGTGGGCAGATAAAAACTGTTAAAGAACTGAAATACTTAGGACTAATCCTGGACACTAAATTAACGTGGAACCAACAGATAACAATGAATGGAAACTATCCCAGCCTTAATAACTCCCTTGGATATTTTCATCAAAAGGAAGGCTATCAGCAGCGCCTACCGTATGAAAACAACAGGACGTAAAAACAAAATCCTGGTCACACAATGGCAACGGATATTATCGACAAACAGCTTTTGGACATGATATCAGATCACATGACAGCCATCTACAACTTTGACAAACCACATAATGTCAGCTGCGATCCTGACATAGGGACAAAGAGACCACCTCAATTATTTTTCAGAGGCCTGGTTTGGCAAACCGATGGCTAAAAGACAGATGATGGAGTGGGTGCTAGTGTATTTGGGGTAAGACCCAAAGCGACTTACAACTTTCCATTAGGCAAGCAAGCCACATTATACCAAGAGAAAATCTATGCTATCCAAGCATGTGTTCAAGAGAATGTGAGAAGAGGTTATTACAATCAAAACAAATGCATTCACTCTGACAGTCAGGCTGCCCTAAAAGCCTTGAACTCCATCGTTTTACATCAAAAATCACAATGGAATGCCCGAACGACCTAAAAGAACATGCCGCCAGGAACAACAGGATAGAACTTCTTTGCGTTCCTGGACACACAGGAATAAAAGGCAATGAAAAAAAAAACAGATGAACTGGCAAAAGTCGGCTCATCCAGAAAGTCCAATGGCCCAGAGCCAGTTCTTGGACGATCAAGACATGTGATGAAAACAACAATAGACAGATGGTCTCTAAAATAACATCTGGATCGTTGGCACACATCACCTGGTCAAAGAAATGCGAAAGCAACACTGAAGTCCCCCTTCTGGGGCGTACTTAATTAATGCAAGTAGTAGGACTTTTGACAGGCCACTATCATCTAAGAAAACACCTGCAGAAAGTCGGCATACATAACGGTCCCACAACATGCGGGCTTTGCGGGGAAGAGGAGGAAACAGCCTCACACATAATCAGAGCTGTCAAAACTTGAAGTACTTCAAGTAAAATTTTACTTGAAGTACTTTTTTGTACTTCAAGTATTTTACTTCAAGTACTTTTTATTAGGAGGTACTTGTACTTGTACTTGATTAGTTTTTATAAAGATACTTGGATTTTTACTTGATTTGACCAAGTAAATTACTTGAAGTATTTATTTAAGTACTTGAAGTATTTCGATGTACTTGAAGTAAAAAAAAGTACTTCAAGTAAAAGAAAGTACTTTAAGTAAAGAAAGTACTTCAAGTAAATAAAAAGAACTTGAAGTAAAAACAATACTTCAAGTAAATAAAAAGTACTTGTCAAGTACTTTTATGTACTTCAAGTACTTTGGTTTACTTCAAGTACTTTGGTGTACTTCAAGTACTTTGTTTTACTTCAAGTACTTTGTTTTACTTTAAGTACTTTGTTTTACTTCAAGTACTTTGGTTTACTTCAAGTACTTGGATTTACTTCAAGTAAAATACTTGGGTGGTATTTCAAGTACTTTTTTAATTTACTTGAAAATGCAATTACATTTTAATGAATACTTGGTACTTGTACTTGAAGTAATTTTTAAAAAATCAAAAACTTGGTACTTGTACTTGAAGTACTATTTAAGAGTACTTTGACAGCTCTGCACATAATATACGACTGCAATGTACTGACTTACAGAAGACATATACTGTTCGGAAACATACAGAGCGGAACTCCGTTTCCGCATCTTGGTAGAAACCTATTAGACCTGATAAAGGGAAGCGGACTTTTATAACAAGAAAGGGGAGCACAATAAGCCTTTAGGCTGCAGTGCAAATATGAGCACACGACTAACGCCGCTTAAACCAACCAAACAACCAACCATAGAACTGATCATTTTCCCAAAAAAACTGAGCCAAACAAAGGATCCATTTACATCACTAAGTAAATGGAAAACACTTCGAGCCAACTGGGACGGCTACAAATTAAACATACAAGAATAAATTAAAGACAAACATTTCAAAAAACAAATGTAGATAGTAATGTTTTTCAGTTTAATAATATGCTTGTAAAAGCTAAACAAAATTCCTTAGAAGCCATAGTATTAGTAAATCGTCGTGTTCCTTAAAGGATAACTGCAACGATGATATAAAATTAAGCAAAAAGTTATTAAACAAACATAAAAGATATAAAATAACAAAAAACACTTTTCTGTCCTTTAAGAAAATAAGTGGAGAATAATATACAACTCCCAAGAAATAGTTGAAATTTTTGCAAGAACTTACCTAAGTTTCTCAGCAGAAAAAACTATGGTTCTTATCGATTTAAAAATGAATTTAAAAAATCCAATCACCATTTGAAATAATGATAATTTACCACTTAAAAGCCTATATTAAGGGGAAAATTCAAGGACTGTCTCAAAAACGTGAAAAACATAACTCTCGGACCAGACAACATCCCAGCTATATTTCTAAAAAATCTTTTACAAGTTTCCTACATTATTGAGAGGACCACAATTATACCAGTATTGAAGTCAAATAAGCTGAAGTTTGAAACTGAATCTTGGTTTTATGATTTGCTGTATGTGCAAATTAATGGAAAACATTGTTAATCGGCGACATATGTGGTATCTTTTTTATAAAAAGCTTTTATGTCCTGAACAAATTGGTTTCACATATAACAGATACTCCACTGACAATATAATTGACTTGAAATCTAAAGTCCATGAAGGGTTTATTAACAAACAGAGGTGTTTGGAAGTTATCTTTGACCTGGTGTATTATTATTATTATTATTTATTAACAATAGTTGGCGGCTAAAAACCTATGAATCAACTTTTTTTTAATGGCACTTTTCTTATATGATCTATAGAGTTTGTTTTTAAAGATTAGTCCTTAGTCTTTTAGTGGTTAATTACATATAGTTAAAGTTAAAAATAATGCACTAATGCTGTATTAATAGTTTTTAAATGTTTATCCACTCTGTTTTTAAATGAATCTGTTAAGACTGCAGTTACAGCCTGTTCACTTAATGTTTTTTAACGCACTATTCTGTCAACCATTCTAAAAAAATTCAATCACCGATTCAATCAAAAATCGAGTATCTTTCTACCACATACACATCTGCAAAAAGTAGGATAGGAAGTAGGATTTAGTGCACAATGCTGAAATAGTATAGCCCTAGAGGCCTTCAGTCTAGTCTCATAACAAGTACATGGGCCAAAGCTAGTCCCAGTTGTACAATGGCAGCTTAAGCTGTGATTCAGTTGAACTCTACTGGTATTTGAACCGGTCCATTAAAAATACATTGCTGTCAAGTAAACGCCCAAAAGTGACAGCAATATATTTTAAATGAGCAGGTTCAAAAACCAGCAGAGTTCAACTGAACCATAGCTTAAGTTGCGCAACCGGGCCTAAGACTTGGACATACTAAAATAACTTACAGTTATTTTATGATGTGATCAGATAAACTCCAGTAGGAACATTATAAACTACCTCCAAGTATACAACATGTACACGTACTTAGACTGTCAGGTGCCCCTGGATTTGTACAGACACTTGGAAAAGTGACACATGCACTATAAAACCATTGTATCATTTATTACTGACACTGGTCTAACAAATAAGCTTTAAATATAAATGACAAGAATTAAGTTATTAAAGTTATGTACAAATTTGCATATGTTTGTTATAAGCTAATAATTTTAAGAAGTTGGGGGTTTAAATAAATACATATTATTATTCTTAAGAAATTTTATGCAGTTAAAGAGTTAGGTGTATATCTTACTTGTTAATCAGAACTTAATATAGCCCAGTCTGTAGGTAATTTTCATGACTTTAATTTGTAACAGATTAAAAGGTGTTAGAAATTGTACAGGGTGATTACCTGAATATGACTATACAGTTTTAGACTCGAAAAAAGTGTGTAGGGGTGGGGGGTTAAAAGTGCTAAAAACGTGTATTTCGCTTCTGCAAGCGCCATTGTTAATTTTAGAGGAATACGTTCAAAATGTTTTTTAGGTATTAAAAAAAACCTATAATTTGTGCCCGGCTAAAATTGATTTGGTCCATTTGTTTATGAAAAAATGCAAAAAAACCGTTAAAAATAGTCATTTTTTGAAATGTTGATAGTTATTGCAAAAATATTTTTTTATCCATTTCTGTCATTTCAAAACATCGGTTTTTGAATTCTTAATTAAATGAGAGGTTCTCTTCTCTATAGTAGGCTATATCTTTTTTGTTTATAAATATTTAAGGTATTAAAAACTTTTTTTTTTGCTTTTTCAAGACTTATATTTACTAATTTAAATCAACGAAATAAAAAAAAGAATATTAAGTTCTTCGTTTTGAGCCTTGAAAAAAAGGTACTTTTTTGTTAATAAACAATTGGAGCCGGAGCGCCCCCTGCATAAGATAAGAATTTTAATTCAAGAAATATGGAAAGCTGGCTTCAAAAAAAAATTTTTTGAAAAGAAAAGAAAGCTATGTCCAGTAAGAAGTCGAGTTACCAACTTTTTTTAAATTAATATTTAAATTGTTTATAATAATTAAGAATTAATTTGGACGGCATTTAATAGTATAATTCTTAAACTTAATATACCGCACAATAAAAAGTTGTTATATTTGTTTTTTATCGCTAAAAGATGTGTTTAAAATGACTGATACTTACGTCGGCACCAGAGAGGTGGTGATGTGGATATAAGCTCTCGGACTGACATGCCGAGTCAAAAATTGAAATCGTAAGTTTAAAACAGCGGAGCGCAAAAAGTTATAAATGATGTTGCATTGAGTTTTTAAAAATTATTATAAATTAAAAAAAATAAATAAATCCATGCGTCTCAGTTTATTTTTAATGGTAATATTGAAGGCACTTTAGAAATCGAAAAGCCAGATTGGTGTTCATGAATTCTTCAATTAAAATGGTATTTGGCGAGAGATCAATTAATATATTTGAAACTGAAACTAAAATTTTAGCTTCAGATTAATTAATTAATATTAGACGACATATTAATTAATTAATCTGAAGCTAAAATTTTAGTTTCAGTTTCAAATATATTAATTGATCTCTCCACAGGGTTTCAGATAAAAAATTTAAAAATAAATAAAATTAAGTTTAATTGATTACACAGGCCCAAAAAAAAGTGGTGTGTTAGGATATGGATATGGGTATAGAATTTTCTGAAGTATTTTTTTCCGCTAAACACAAATCTGAAGTAAAAATTGGGGGTCAAACAGCAAAAAATCAAGAAAAGGCATAATTTCAGATACTAAGGTTTCTTTTTGTAAATGTAAAACGTCAATATCTTAAAAACTATTAACGATACACAAAACTCCTTTTTTTTAGATATTTGTTTTGAAGCCAGCTTTCCATATTTCTTGGTTTAAAATTCTTAACTTATGCAGGGGCGTTCCGGCACCAATTGTTTATTAACAAAAAAGTACCTTTTTTTAAGGCTCAAAACGAAGGACTTAATATTTTTTTTTATTTCGTCGATTTAAATTAGTAAAATATAAGTCTCGAAAAAACAAGACAGTTTGTAATACCTAAAATATTTATAAACAAAAAAGATATAGCCTACTAGATTAGGGCTCTAAAATCAGTAAAACTCAATTATCTTAGCAACAAATTATCCGATCATGCTTTAGAACCTCTCATTTAATTAAGAATTAAAAAACCGATGTTTTGAAATGACAGAAATGGATAAAAAAATATTTTTGCAATAACTATCAACATTTCAAAAAATGACTATTTTTAACGGTTTTTTTGCATTTTTTCATAATCAAATAAACCAAATCAATTTTAGCCGTGCTCAAATTATAGGTTTTTTTAATACCTACAAAAACATTTTGCTTTTCCTCTAAAATTAACAATGGCGCTTGCAGAAGCGAAAAACACGTTTTTGGAACTTTTAACCCCCCACACCTGCACACTTTTTTCGAGTCTAAAACTATATAGTCATATTCAAGTAATTACCCTGTACAACTTCTAACACCTTTGAACCTATTACAAATTAACGTCATAAACAGCCCTTATTTTTACCTACAGACTGGGCTAATAATCTTTCTTCAATCCTTGTTAACAAATGTTAACAAAAGCCTATAAAATGTTCAGTTTATTTTAAATGGTCATGTAAAGATTTTTAAAACAAAGCTGCCGTAAAAATAATTTATCTTTAATAGGCGTATTCGCCAGACATTGCACCGTGTGATTTTTACCTATTCTGGTCATTGCAAAATTATTTATCAGACAAACACTTACCAAATGGAAATGAAGTGCAAAAAAGAATAGGTGATTTAATTTCGTTAAAAGATCTTTTATCGCCGTGGGATTTATCAGTTGCCTAAGCATTGGCAAAGGGTAGTAGATGCTCATGGTGGTTATTTTGATTAAGATTTGTATTTTATTTAAAATCTGTAAATATATTTTTTTGGCAAAAAACGGGTAGAACTTTTTTGTACACCTAATATCAACATTTTACCGAACTACCCAAAAAATTACCTTTATGTTCCCTGGCTAAAACAGGTACAATGATAACATCACCAGATCCTTCAGGTACAACTTCTTTAACAAGAAATTGTATTTTGGAATCCAAATTTTCTAAACTTTTATTGGAGTTTGTTTGAAATTCTAAAATTGAATTTATTGTTTCGTCAGATAAAATTACATGTATATTTTGTTCTAGAATTCTGTCCTGTATAACTTGAACCACTGCTTCTTCAGACAGACTGTGTAGATTTATTACAAATACAAAATTTGCCTCACATTCAGTTTGAAGCTAAAATTAATCATTGATACAGATACCACCTAATAAAATAATAAAACGCTGTAATATGTTACTGTATCTAGAAACATAACTATTGTAGAGACTTGTGGCAACAAAAGTTATTACTAAAACAGCCAATAGAAAAACCTGAAAAATATTTTCAAGTTTCTGATATGGCCGCTAGGGGGCGTAACTTCAATCTTAAACCTAAAAAAAGTGATGCTTCTGTGAAATCCATTATATTAACCTAACAAACAAATACCTGACCTATAAAGTTGAGGATAATCCGACCCTTTTTTGTTTCGACAATTTTTGGTGTATCTCTAAAAAAAATGGTAGAGGTGGGTATTCAAAGGTTTCCGTAAAAAACACCATGTATCTTAACAAACTTGGGCTAGTTAAAAAGAGCTATTCTTGAGCTATAAATGATATTTGAAGTTTGTTCGTTACACATGTCGCCGCTAGAGGGCCTTTTTCGACATTCCGAAAGAAATGGTTATTTATCTCAAAAAAAATAAATGCATTTCTTCATGAAAAAGTAGCTAAATGATGCTTAAACAAACTTGCAAAAACCGCATCTCGATATCTTAATCCTATCCTAAAATTTAGGCCAAAGAAAATTTTATATGTCAATATCTTAAAAACTATAAAGGCTACAGAAAATTTTATATGACATAAATTATGTATTTTTACTAAACCTTTAATTTAGGTTATATAATCTTTTCGTTTAAATGCAATACTTTACGAGTTATAATCAAAAAATCGAATTTTCAGGATTTTTCAAGGTATACCCATGGAATTCAATTTTTTGATTATAACTCATAAAGTATTGCATTTAGACAAAAAGATTATGAAACCTAAATTATAGGATTAGTAAAAATACATAATTAATGTCATATAAAATTTCTTGTAGCTTTTATAGTTTTTAAGATATTGATGTATAAAATTTTCTTTGGCCTAAATTTTAGGCTAGCAACAAGATATCGAGATGCGGTTTTCGCGAGCTTGTTAAGGCATCATTTAGCTAATTTTTCATGAAGAAAAAAATCATACCAATGCATTAAATTTTTTGGAGAAAATAACCATTTATGTAGGAAAGTCGAAAAAGGGCCTCTAGCGGCGACATGTGAAACTAACAAAAGCACAAGAATTGCTCTTTTCAACTAGCCCACGTTTGTTAAAAATCGGTTAAGCCGTTTCGAAGATACAGGAAGTTTTTTATGAAAACCCTTGACTGCCCCCACCACTTTATTTTTAGAGATACAGCAAAAATTGTCAAAAACAAAAAAGGTTCAGATTATCCTCAACTTTAAAGGTCAGGGTATTTGTTTGTTAGGTTAATATAGTGGAATTCACAGAAACATCACTTTTTTAGATTCAAGATCGCAGTTAGTCCCCCTAGCGGCCATTTCAGAAACTTGAAAGTTGTGGTAATAACTTTTTTTGCCGCAAGCTTCTACTATGGATAGGTTCCCAGATACCGTATCATGCATTCTTAGTTGGCCACCCTCCTGTACATATAAAGTTTTTTTTTATAGAAACAACAAATCAGAACTAACCAACAACAACTTTCAAACTATTACCTAGTTTTGGTTAGTTTTTGGTTAGTTGTCGTTAGATTTTCCTCATTAAATTGTAAAATTTCTTTATCATAAATGCGCCGTCGAACAATTTTTTTTTGATCCGACAACGACGCAAATTCTGGCCTTTTACTTAACCTAAAAACATAGTATTTTTTCGACTTTTAATTTCATTTTTCTCTGCAAAAATGCATTTTTTCGGATTTTTTATTTTGGAAATCTACTAAACAAAATGTGTTCTTTTTATCTGTAATATTTATTTTTTTGGTAATTGTCTCGAAAGTTGCCTCCTCTCCGATTTTGACCAAATTTGGTATACGGGGGCTTTTTGGGGCGCTGATTACGAATCTGAAAAAATATTTTTTCGGCAACGTTTCGTTTTCGAGATATTCATCATCAAATTGAAAATCAAACTAACCTTATTTTCACTATATTCCCCCTTCTTTTTGTACACAATTCTTGATATTTATAGAAAGTAGCACACTATATTTTATAAACACCCTTTAAAACCTTATATTTTTATTTATTTTACACCTTTTTTCCATTAAATTGCGAAGCTTCACTTTTAAGCTAGGCGGCCATGATTCCCTAGTGTATACATGGTTGCGGCCACGATCCGACGTGTGAAAGTTTGCAATTAAATGGAAAAAAGATGTAAAATACATATAAAAACAAGTTTTTAAAAGGTGTTTTTAAAATATTATGTGCCAATTTAGTGTAAAAATCAAGAATTCTGTGCAAAAAGAAGGAGGAATAGTGTAAATAAGGTTAGTTTGATTTTCAACTTTGATGATGAATAACTCGAAAACGAAACGTTGCCGAAAAAATATTTTTTCAGATTCGTAATCAGAGCCTCAAAAAACCCCCGTATACCAAATTTGGTCAAAATCGGAGAGGAGGCAACTTTCGAGACAATTACCATTTTTTTCAAATCGAATGGAGCTAAACTACACCGGACCCTATATTAACCATAAAAATGGAAAATTTACTAAAAAACTAAATATAAATATTTACTTAAATTAACTTGATAAAATATTTACTTACATATCTGTTAAGTTTAACCTCAAGTTTTTTTGTAGATGGGTTTGTAAGATTTTCAATAAGTTGTAATATTTTTCCTGGGTTAGAAACCTCAATTTTGGAAAGTGTTGCTTCTTCTGATATATGATGTTCTCGAGGATGTTCTTGAGATTCTTCATCTTGATTTTCAATTTTTTTACAGTATGATGGGGTGACAAATAGGTCAGGATTTGGTTGTATACACTCTTCCTTGGACATGTTTTATAAAATAAATTGGGAGGTAGAATTTTTTTAATCACAGAAAATTTTAATAATTGGATTAACTTTACTTAAAGATTAGATAAAATAAATTGATAGTTTAATATTAACAGTGTCATGGTGATGTCACATAATCATTTACCAAATGGTTTGGTTTGCTTAATATAAAGAGATTTATTATTGCATTAAATTAATTAAATTCATAAATATGATAAACTACCCTCTTAAGTAAATTGGGTCTACACGACTGAAGGATCTGGTTGATAATAATCATCTTCGTTTTATATTTTTATTGATGTGGAATAGACACAGACATAGTAATGAAAGTGATTTACGAGGTGCCAAACTGCATAAATATTACGATAATAAAAGTTTTAGTACGCACATCTCGTTGCCAATAAAAACATTTTTATTTACTTTCCATTCATAACACATGGTGCTCATGCGTCATCGATTAGTGAAATACAGCGGGGCGGGGTAAAGTGAAATGTGGGTAAAATACTAATATGGAGGGTAGAGGGAAGGAGAACTATCTTTAAGATGAAAAACTGTCCGTCAAAATGCGTTAAATTAAGGTAGCGCTGCAGTAGCAACAAGGTACATTTTAAAAAGAGCGCCAAAAGTATTATTTTATCATAAAAAATATTTTTTCATCTTCAATTTACGTCCAATAGGACTACTTTTTATGACAAAAACTTTGCTCCTTATTGTTTAAAAAGTATTTTGCAAGTAAACACAAAATATTTACACGTTTTTTGACAGCAGTTACTCATTTTTGGTTATATTTACCTAATTTCCTAACTCGGCAAAATTCGATTTGTCAACAACTACTATTTCTATGCTATACCGGCTATACCCTTTGCCTATGTAAGCGCTACGTATTTACTGCTTGCAGCCAGAGATATCTCTGCTTACGGCTGGACATTTTTTTTAATTCGTCTCCCATACATCCCATATGAATTATTTCTGCCTCCCTCCAAGGGTAGTAAACTTAACAAGGAGTGCTCGATTTTTACTATTTGTCCGCAGATATAGGTTATGTTTGGACGTCACCGTTTGCCCATTTTGCCCAGAAGGCAGATTTATTTTATTAATTTTTGTTAAATATTCAACTTTTAAAAACTATTTTGGATATGTACTTACTATTAGAACTGTAATGTTTAATATTTTTAAAAAATTAAGACTTTATATTACTTGTAAACAAAACAAAAAGGCAAACAGATTACGTCACAAATACCGAATTGACATTTAAATTGGTTTATATGGGCTTAAATGGGATCGAGCACTCCTTGTTAGGTTTATTACCCTTGGCCTCCCTCTACCTTCCATAAATACTGGTAGCGCGACAATGTGTGTTTTTCAACTACAGAGCACATTGCGCATTAATGTCGCATAATGCTGCATTAGCAAGCATTTATTGAAACAGTCAAGCCCGATTATGCGAGGCAGTGCGGTTGTTGAAACATCAATGTTGAGCTGATGTTGAGCATTGTTTGACATAATGCGCTTTTGTGCGGTAATTGAAAAACACCCAATATGACCTTCACATTGACCCACTTCAAGAGCATCCGTCAAAATTTATACTACGTCCTCAGGTTGCTTGCTATCCAGAAATAGTGTACACTATTTTTCACTTTTTTGTGAATAAACCGTTTGTTGTCGTCAGTGTAATTTAGGACTAGGTGTTTGGTTGAGTTCTGGTGTAAACAGGTTTTCCCTTGATTACTCTAACTCTCGAGTTAGTGAAGTAAGATGCATTTTTACCACAAGACTTGAATTTGTTTGTTTATAAAGGTAACCATAAAGCCATTTTTTAAATTTTTATAATAAGTCCAAAACACGTTTGGTATAAAAATAAAATACGGAACTAATTTAACACTTAGTTCCACTTTTTAGTCCTACACTTTTTTACCCCGTCCTACACTGTACTTGAAGGTAGAGATATATTGGTACTTTGTTTAGCGTTACCGTACCGTACTTAATTTAAGTAAGGCGCTATTTGAATAGCGCACGCGGAATTTATTGTTAGTTATATAACAGGACTGCCATCACTTAAATCTTAAATTAATGACGTCAAATAAAAACTTTAAATACAGGACATTTGGGTAAAATTAATATTTTAAGTCTGGAAACTCAGAAAAAAATATTTTAACAATAAAAATAAAAACATTTTTTTTTTGTTTGTGATTTAACAATGTTTGAAAAAAAAAATACAAAATCGACTAAAGCACAACACAAGAAATAAATGTTTAAATAATAAAGTATAGGTACTAATAAATTCTAAATTTTTTGTGAGCTAATCTAATATTAAAAATAATTAGGAGCTCTTTGTCGACTTCTTTTTTTCATTTATTATGTTCTAATTAATCGGATTTCTCTTGACACACAAAGTATCCGGGTTACTGGACTAACGCTAGAAAGTGGGCTATTGTCAAAGGCAATGCTGTTGATAATAAAGCAGCAATTTTAATCAATACACTGAAAGATGATCCTTTAAATTTCGGATGCTAATTTTTTTCTGGTTCTTGGTTCTTTTTAATTTGTATTAGGCACCCCAAACCTACAGATTTAATTAAGAAAAATGCAAAACATTTCTAAAAATATTCAAAATAAATCTAACCCTAAAAAAATATGAACAAATAAAAAAATGTGCCCATGACGATTTTATAAGGTATTTTAAATAACACGCGGAGGTATTACTTCGTAAATTACTCCATGCGGTAACCTAATTATCACCAGCAACGTTAAAAATCGAATCGCGCATAACGTAACTGTCAAAATAGCGCTTTCGTAAATACTGCATTACGTTACAGTCAAAGGTGTAGCAAGGGGGGGCGAAGGAAGGAGCTTCCAAGAGCGGGCGGAGAGACAAAAATTATTATTATACAAAGGCGGCGGGCGTGCGGTGTTGCCAGATTTACTTTTCCCTGGATTTAGAAAAACTTAGAAAGCGTGGCAACACCGCTTCTGGAGGTGCCTGGAACTAAAGCTGGTAAACTTAACAAGGAGTGCTGGATCTCATTTAAGCCCATATACGACGATTTAAATGTCAATTCGATATTTGTGTCGTAATAATGTCGTATAAAGTCTTAATTTTATGAAGTGGTATATAATACGGATCTAATATTAGGTGTTAATCCAAATTAGTTTTAACAAGTTGAATATTTAACAAAAATTAATTAAATAAATGTACTTTATGGGCAATCCGGTGACGTATACGTAATACAAACATAAACTTATCTGCGGACAAATAGTATAAATCGAGCACTCCTTGTTAAGTTTACCACCCTTGGCCTGGAACTACCTCCCTGGGGCGAAGTTTCAACCTCCAAAAAATTTTTGTTCCAACTTTTTTTTTTAAAGTCTGCAATTTCTGAAAAAATGTATAGGACCTCCAATAAAATGCCCACCCTGTACATAATCTACAGTAAAGTGTGGTACAAATGTGTAAAATTTGGTACATTGTCTTAAACAGTATGGTACAAATATAAACAAGCGACCTAACAACGCTGATGATCACAAAAAATAAGGAAGAAGAAAGCTTAAACCTAACCTTTGTATTAATTATTACATCATTTTAAAAAATGTCTAAAGTGGGATTATTAAATATTTGTCGAAACACTGTTTTAAATCAAACTAGAGCTTCTCCCATC
This sequence comes from Listronotus oregonensis, assembly GCA_019359885.1. Taxonomy (NCBI): domain Eukaryota; kingdom Metazoa; phylum Arthropoda; class Insecta; order Coleoptera; family Curculionidae; genus Listronotus; species Listronotus oregonensis. Next base: position 127,175 of record JAHBCN010000367.1, on the reverse strand, counting down.
CTTACTAGATTAGCGTCCGATTGGGTTCCACAAGAAAAAGAAACTCACACAGGACAGGTTGCTATATTGCATTTTTCTATCTCTTATTTTTATTTAAAATCTAAATATTTTTGTCTTGATTTGCATTATTTCTACACTTACGTTTATGTAACGTACTTACATAGTTTTTTTTTGTATCAAACGCCATATATCACCAACTAATATAAATAACTATATGGTACCAAAAAGTGTAATGTCGAAATCTGAGGCAGAAAAAAGACCTCAGTAGATAACCTTTTCCGCATCAGTTACCAACAAGAATTGTCAAATAAATAAGTTGAACATTTATTAACGGAAACTTAAAAGCAATTTTGTCTGATTTTCGGGTTAAAAATTTATTAAGAAAATGTTTTTTTTTGGTATAAATTATAATATATATTTTTTTAGAAATGGGAAGCAAATGATTATCGATTATCAAGATTTGTAGACAGGCCAAAACATGTAAATCCTAATTTTGCTATTAACCTTATTGCTGAGGTTCCTCCAAAAGCTTGCAAAGAAAGAGTTATATGGTGTGATGGAGGTAGTGGGCCAGAAGGTCACCCAAGAGTATATATTAATCTTGTAAGTTACTAAAATTGAATTTATTTAAACTGTAAAGGTTTAAAGTATATATTTATTTTATTAAATGGTATATACAGCGGGGTTCGAGAATATATATCAAATGATTTTTTATGATATATTTCAATACAAAAATGTTTTAAAAATTTTATATTATTAAGTAATTTTTGGCTTTTGTTACTGTATTTCTACTTCCCAAATGTAGTTGGAGTAGTGTTAAAACATACTCCATTATAGTAAGTTTTAAACCATAAATGGCAACACTTCTGCCGGCATTAATGGCGTCAGTCATGTCAGAAAAATTTTGTTACGGAAAAGTAAGTTTTTTTGTGTTTATTCCATTACTTTTGCAAAGTAAGTAATTGACAAAATGCAAAAACGATTTTACTTTATTATTGAGTATTTAAGAAGCATTAAATAATTTTTTTATTTATAGAATATAATACAAAAAATATCTGATATTTTGATATTTATAATAAATATCAAAAATTTTCAAGCTCTGATATACAGTAATACTAGTCCTGGAAATAAACCATTTTCCCTAGAAATTTTTTAAAATAGGTACATAGAATGACTTGAAATTTCGATAGCAGTCCAAGGATCAAAATCTATATCATGCTGAAGGGTGCCTTTACGTTGGGGTTGGTTGCCAAACCATATCGGGGGTGGAAATATTTTTTTATATTTTGACCACAGGAATCGATAGAAAAATAATTTCTAAGCGAAAAATATTACATGCATTTTTTTTTTTGTAAAATGCATACTTTTCGAGGTTATTCGTGATCGAAAGTCGGAGTTTTTCGTTGATAAAATCAACGTTTTTAATCGTTTTTTTGCAAATCACTAGATAAGTATGCATTTTATCAAAAAAAAATGTAAACAACAAAATTGTAGCTTTTAAAAAAACAAATAAAATGGTTTTTTAATTGCTGTAAGACCAATACAAACCAAGTTGTGGTTTGTTAAAGATTAGCTGATATTCATCAAACACAAAATTTAAATAACAAATAAATAAATAAATAGAGTTTTAAAAGCAAATAATGCAAAATCTACATATTTTTCGAAGAAAACTAATAATAACTTTTTTAAAGAACTTGCAATGACCTTTTTTTTTTAAAAAGGTATGTATCGTAAAAATTGAGTGGGTTATGATTAAAATAAGGTTAGACCAAAATTTTTTGAGTGCAAAAATCTTTGAAAACAACCCCCCAACTACCACCCTTTTTCAAATGAGTTATAGCCCTTTTTTAATTCTCTTTATCCATGTATCATAAATACATTTTAAACTTTTAACCAATTTAAATTGCTTAATTTTGAAAAGAAATAGAGCTGCAAGTAAAAAATCAAATTTCTGAATTTTAATAAAAAAAATGACCTTTTCTTCTAAATAACTTAATAACTAAGGAAGATACATAAAAATTACTAAAGTATCAAATTTTAGATTTTTGAATTACAAACATTTTTTTTCTTTTTAATTTACCATATGACGAAAATTAAGTGAGATAAAAACGTTTAAAACGCGTGTGTATAGACGAGCACCACCTTGTTTCAGCCCTTTAAATTCAAAATTCACCCCTTTAAAAAGGTAAGGATTTTAAACAATTTTAATATACAGGACCTTATAGCTCTTAAAAAAAAACAACTAAATGTTTATTTAAAGAACTTTTTATCACAAAAACCAATTTTTTTTTTAATGACAGTCAATAATTATAGGTAAAAAGTAAATATTTTTTTTTTCGTTAATATCTTTTTATTTCAATACATTCTTTTATGTAATTGTACATATTGTTTCTATTTTATCTATTTAATATATTTTTTTTCATTAATCCATATCATGGGTTGCTTTTAAGGGTTGAAATACTTCAAGTAATATTTCAAAGATTAAACATTTATTATTTAACTTATTTGGGCCAAGTTTTTCTTGGTTTAATCTTGAATATGAAAGTAAAGTAAGTTTTGAAGGTTTTGGTAATAAGGGATAGTTTGCACCCCCTCCTTTTCTTCTTCCCTGGGGGCCGTCTAGATTTACTACCGGGGCCAATGCAGCCTCTTGGGCCTTTTGTGCTCAATTTTCTATTATCTTTTATACCTATAGCCCCGAGACTGATTAGTTGATATATTCCTTTGGGCTCATTTTTAGTTGCCAAATAATGTCTGTCTTTTGTGATTTAACGCTTCACATTCGCAGAGGATATAGTAGGCTGTCTCTTCCCCCTCGTCGCACATTCTGCAACTTGGGTCCTCATTATATGAGCCTATCTTGTGCAGGTGTCCTCTCATGTTATCATGCCCTGTTAGTAGCCCTACTGTTATGCGAAGTCTTTTCCTACTTTGTCTAAGTAGTTCTTTCTTCATTCTTTTGGATGGGCCCCTTACAAGGCTTTTTCCATGTGTTATTCTACTGAAGCTTTCCCAGTATTCCTCATGTTTGTTTTGAATCCATTCCCTGGTTTGCCCTTGTCCTGTGGTTTTGGTCACTCCATGGGCAGGTTCTGGTCCAAAGCATGGTGTGGATGATCCCTGTTCTGCCAGCTTAGCCCCTTTTTCATTGCCTTCTATTCCCGAACGCAACAGGAGAGTTACCCTATTGCATTCTCCCAGGACTAATTTTATGTAACTTAAGCTTTAATATGAAAGTTTTGAGGGTTTTTGTAATAAGGGATAGTTTTCACCCCTAAAAAATATAAAGCTACCTTCATTATAATGAAGATTTTGAAGAGGAAGGTAATTTAAGCTTAATCCCAAATTTTTATGCAAAGGACTGTGATATATTATTTTTTAGGGTAAATCATATTTTTTTTAAATTAAATCATAATCGGGGTTGATTTTTAAGGGCTGAAATTTTTCAAAGAAACAAAATACTACTTTTTTAACTTATTTGAGTCAAATTTTACTTAACTTAAGCTTTAATTTATAGTTTTTTAGCTTTTAGTAATAAAGAGTTGTTTTCATCCCTAAAAAATAAAGAGCGCCCATCGGCATAATATAGGTTTTGAAGAGGAGGGTAAGTTAAGCTAACATCTTTTTGAAAAGCTAGGCTATATATTTTAATAAGTCAAGATCTCTATACATTGATATGATTTCCTGTGAATCTAAAAAAACATTTTAGATTGTTATACTTGTGTCATTACACTAGCAATTTATAAGAAATTAAAGAAAGTATAGTACTTTATTAACAATTCTAAGAGCAATATTTTTAGCAGCTCTTCATATTTTGTTATTTTATTAGAAAATTTTAGTTTCGTTGGTAATTGAGAAGTAATGGGAACACCTGTTAGAAAATTTTAGCTGTTGGGCCTTCTAACAAATTGTTTATAACGCCTAATAAGTACACAGAAAAATTTAGCTGATCAGATAAAAATTATGATTCAAACAAACAATAATAATGTTGGCAATAATTTCAAATAATCTTGTTAAAAATCTTTTTTAAAGTCTTATTAAAGCCAAGATATTTTTGAGAATTTAATCTAAATAAATATTAAAATCCCTGATCAGAATTAGTTTGGAATTCATTGGGAGGTAATGAAACTAAATTTATAAAATGGAATGTTGCTTTGACTGTGTGTTCGTAGGAATGTTATTATTAAAGGAGTTTTATATTTTGTGCAAATTTAGTTTAATATTAAAATCCTAGCAAAGCGCTTTTAGTAATTCATTATCATCATTCAACTGTCATTGGTGACATTTGTAAAATAAGAAGTAAATTGTGAAGTCTACAAGAGTTAACTTGATTAAAGACAAAATTGTGAAATTTTAATAACAATGCCATTTAAATTCATTATTGAAGAGTGAAAGTTATATCCAAAAAACAGATCCTGATGAAAATTAATTGTATCACAACATATGAAAAGCTTGGGATTATCAACAAATATTGCTTATAATAATAGAATTAAAGTTTTTTTATAATTTCTTTAGAGTTGCTAAAGTTTTATAACTTTACAGGATAAACCGGGAAATCATGCATGTGGATACTGTGGTTTGAGGTTCTACAAGGAAGATCATCACCATTAAATTAAATATATTGTTAGTAATTCCCATGTAAAAGATTATAATTATGCTTGAAAAATAAAACGATAAATAAAAAAATATTTTTTATTTAAAAATATATGTATAGAGTTGCATACTATGTAAAAAATACTAAAATAATAACATATCAATAATCATATATGGGCTAAATGCACTGTACACAGATACATTTTTAAACCTATTGGAGGCTCTGGGCACTTTAGGAGAATGATGGATCCCCTGTGACTATGATGAGGGAGGACTATTTTATTAATGCAGGCAAAAATAATAGATAAGTGGATCCGCTTTTAGGTGTGGGTTTGTTTTATATGATCTTATCATAAAAAAAACAATTATTTCACTATCATCTGTAATATCGGTTATCCGTGATCTGACCAGAACTAGGGGGCCTCATGGATCGAGGGGCTCTAGGCACTTGCCCAGGATGCCCAGTAGGAAAGACGGGCCTAACTGTACACTTGTTAAAATAAAGCAATTAACACACATGGGCATCCACGACCAGAATTAAGATAGCACCTGTAGTTGTTTTTTTCTAACCAGGGTTAGGAACCCTGGAGAGTGGGATTATAGTAACAGGGCCACAAAACTATAGTACATTAAAAAAAATTTAGTAGATTAGAAAAAAAAATTCTTTATGCTATTCTGGAGCCACTTTTTGAGCCAAACAGCAATAAGAGATGGTGCTTCATATCCTCCATATTTTATTGGGAGTGTTCAAGATTTTGCAGATGTTTACACGCATCAATTAAAATAATTTGTGTAAAATGTACTCTCATTTGTACTGCATCAACAGTCTTTTCGGCGCCAAATGACAAACATTTTGAAATTCATGACGAAAAATTTGTTTTTTTCGGTCAAAAATATGGTTTATAAAAATAATATTAGATTTAAGGATAATAGTACAAGCATAATAATAATAAATAAAAATAATATTTATTGATGAATGTACATACTATAGAGTATTTTCACAAGTAATATATATATAATAGGAAATAATACGAAGGAGTATAATTATAGTATGTCTACTATAATTATAGTACGGTTGTTAACTCTGTTTCTAACCTCAAAAACGGACTAGAAATCATATTTTCAAAATCTTCGCGGATCTTGCCTTTTCCAGCAATTTTTCATGGTCTACACAGTCGCAAGCCTTGCCGAGATCACACAAAGACAAGTCCGTGAGTTTTTCCTCTTCAAAGCCCTTAATTGTCCAAATGATCACACCACAGACAAAATATTTTAAAGATTGGGATAATGGAAATGGGATGGTGATTTGTAAAGTTTTTTTTCGCCCTTTTTTTTTAAGTGATGATCATTTTATTAACAGTAAATCATTTTAAAGAACACCCTCTGTTCAATACATAAATTAACCAAAAAAGTTGGTGACAACATTAAAAAAAAATCGTTTTTTTAAAATTATTCAACTACTGAGTTTATGTCAGGAGCATTAGAGTTTTTTAAATCATTTATTACGTCAAAGACCTATTGGCCATACTGGTTATATAAAAAAAATGTTACATTGTGTATACAGTGACTGTGTATTGATCTATGGCAGGGATGTCCTTTATTAAATCTTTTGCGACAGAGACAGTGTTCGATAAATGTTTCAATGGTTTTTGGGCTGTTAGGCCGGCCTATCCAGTTATATTCCCTTATACTTTTTGCATCTTCTCTAAAATTTTAAATTTTCGCATTGTGTGCATATATATATATATATATATATATATATATATATATATATATATATATATATATATATATATATATATATATATATATATATATATATACATGTCCGTGTATTTTTCCTTTTCAAAGCCGTTAATTGTCCATAGATTTTCACGACGTTTCGCCAACATATTTTGGCATTTTGGGAGTGATGGAAATGGGATGGTGATTTGTCGACTTTTTTCGCCCTTTGGTCCTTTAAGATGTCCTTTTATTAACAGTAAATCAGGTTAAAAGAACACCCTCGGTTCATTACATAAATGTTTCAAAAAAGTTTGTTGACAACATTAAAAAAAAATAGTTGGTCGAAAAGACAACAAACCAACTACACCCGGCAACGAGTCAACAAACCCAACGAAGCATGACAACCAATGAACCGGAACCAAGGTACAACCTGCGCAACCGTATAAAAGGACATCTGAAAAACCAAAGGACTCATTCCAAGTCGAGCAGCCACCCAGGAAGCATCACTTGAAAATGCCAACTGAGATGTTGGCGAAACGTCGTGAAAATCTATCTACTGACAAACGGATTGAAAACCGGAAAAATACAAATGTACATTCTACCATCCGTGAAAACCTACGTTACAACATATATATATATATATATATATATATATATATATATATATATATATATATATATATATATATATATATATATATATATATATATATATATATATATATATATATATATATATATATATATACAGGGTGATTCACGTTGAGTGTCCTATTAAAAGTTCTGGGGAACCAAAAAAAAAGAACTACATTTTAAAAATATTTTGGCAAGTGCAGCGTTGCCAGATGTAACCCAAACCAACGGCAAGATTGTAATTTTAAATGGAACACCCTGTTTTTTATTGCATATTCGGTTTCTACACAAAATTCTAAGTAAGTTTTGTTAACATCTTCCTATACCTATATCTTACCGTTTTTAAGAAAATAATTAATTACTATTTTTTTAAAGTAAAATAACCATGTTAAAAAGGTTTAATATTTACGTGCCTAACCGAGCTGGATACTATAAATTTTTTTATGGGGTTAGACAATGTATGTATTTAAAAGATCAAGATGCTATTATAGCACTGTATCCTACAGGGTGTCCCAAAAAATTTGCATTTTAACCGATATTAAATAATGATTAAAACTCAATTTTTTTAAATACAACATACTGTATTTTATCCTATTTTTAAATAGACCAATAATTTATCTACAAAATGTCCATACATGTTTGTTGACAGATGGGATGGTTGGCAGATGGGTATCTGCCACCGTTTTTTAAATACAAACGAATTTTAATTTTTTTCCTGTTTTTAAATACTATCTACAGTAAACCACCGGCTTAATTAACAATTTACCTAGGTAGGCCATGGAAATTTGTATTTTAAATTGCTCTGACAACTATTTGACATATAAGGTAAAAATTATTCATTTTGCTTGATTAATAAGAAATAAATGCTTAAAAAATATAAAGTTTGTTATATTTTAAAAACAGTGGCAGATGGGTATAGAAAACTATATTGACATTTTGTAGGTAAATTATTGGTCTATTCAAAAATGGGATAAAATACAGTATGTTGTATTTAAAAAAAATTAAGTTTTAATTATTATTCAATATCGGTAAAAATGCAATTTTTTTGGGACACCCTGTAGGATATATTGCTATAATCGTATGTAGATCTTTTAAATACATGCATTGTCTAACCCCAAAAAAAAATTCGAGTATCCAGCTCGGTTACGCACGTAAATATAAAACCTTTTTAACATGGTGGTTTTCCTTTAAAAAAATAGTGATTAATTATTTTCTTAAAAACGGTAAGATATAGGTATAGGAAGATGTTAATAAAACTCACTAAGAATTTTGTGTGGAATCCAAAAATGCAATAAAAAACAGGGTGTTCCATTTAAAATTACAATGTTGCCGTTGGTTTCGTTTAGATCTGGCAACGCTGCACTTGCCAAAATATTTTTAAAATGTAGCTTATTACATATTATGGCCGTGTGCAAAATTTCAAAAATTTTTTTTTTGGTTCCCTAGAACTTTTAATAGGACACTCAACGTGAATCACCCTATATATATATATATATATATATATATATATATATATATATATATATATATATATATATATATATATATATATATATATATATATATATATATATATATATATATATATATATATATATATATATATATATATATATATAGATAGAAGTCTGTTCGTTAAAAACATCAGAAAAAGTAAATGGTGATTGGTTGTTAGTACTGGTTCTTTTTTTTTTGGCACACTCCAACATCCCATTAAAAATAATTTTAAAAATGGAGGTGTTTGAGGGAGTATTTCCATTATTTAGGTAGGAGTTTCACTGGTCGAAATTATTTTTTTTTTTTTTTTTTGGTTTAGGAGCTAGAAACACAGAATTTAAAATTTGGGTAATATATGTAATACACCACCCTAAATGAAAAAAAAAATCAAACTTGCGCTTTAATCCACATTTTTTTTTGTTTAAAAAATAATCGATTTTTTTTTAATTACAATTCTGAAATTTCGAAAAAAAATAACATCTGTACAAAATCATTAGTTAAATGTTTTGTTGTTATACAAAAAGGAAGTGCCATAAAAATTATATTTTGACCGTCACAAAATTAAATGTTTTGGGAACAAAATATAAACGCTTTTAAATTCGTTTTCAAAATTGACATCTTAGCATGCATATAAAAATTATAGGATTATACTGAATGATATTTTTTTTTAACGTTATTCTGTCGGACTCTGTAAGAATCACATATTATGGCAAAAATGTAGAATACATACATGTTTCATTAAATTTATTTTACTTTATTTATTTATATCTTTACAAAACGCCTCTATGGGACTTTCTAGTTTAGAGTGAAAAAAAATAGTATTAACCAGCTTAAATTATTAGCCTTTAAATGTCTTCCTACCGTTAGAATCTGTCGTGTTATTAACAACATGGATAGAGGGTGGATTTATGAAAGGCAGGATACACATATATTTTTTATAAAATATTCATTTTTTCACATTTATACATTTAATAATACAATGGTGCAGCTAAGCGATGTAGCTTTGAGCAATGTCAAAAAAATAGTAACCGAAAGAAGAGCTCACTGATAATCTAATATCTGTAATTTGTGTAATCAGGGTATACAAAAATACTTTTTTTTATAAAATTCAAATATATTTTTAAAAAATCATAAAAAAAATACATTTAATTTTTAGTAAAACTTATAACCAGACTGGCGGTCCCACTGTAAGGAGCTTGATGCGACCTCCTACACGTTTTGGTTGCCGAGTGCTATCTTTAGCTTCATATTATCTTTCTACCCACCAGAATGTTCTGTAGTAAAAAAATAGGTAAATTAATATATTTTCTTTTCCAACGTTTCGAACAGAATATATTCTTAGTTATATCAGAGAGATTCCCATATGTAAATAATCAGTAAAGGTCATATGTCCCTACAATCTTATCATCATACAAAAATATAAAACAAGTTTTTTTTTCTGTTAAGCTAAAACAACCTTTTTCAATCCATTTTTTGGTGGTTTACAAAATGTAAAAAAAAACTATTTGAGTCAATAAATGTGTACCAAGATTTCATATTTTTACTTATTTACAACCCAAAAATACAGGGTAATCAGATGACTGAAAAACGCCATATTTGTGTCTTTTCTTGTTTAAAAGAGTGAAATAGCCATACATTTTATTTTTTCCCACAGAATCTGAAAGACTACCTAAGAATATTATTTAAAATAAAAAAACAACATAATAAAATTAACATTTTCTTAATTCTTATTTTTGTCTCTACCTTATTTATCAATTAATTTTCAAAAGCTTTTCTTCATTCTTTGGAAGTTAAAGTCCAGCCTCTTGTGTTTTGACATTACAGGTATTTATAGTTACCTTTTTTATTTTCTAAAATAAATTGCAAATTTTTAATATGAATTTAATTAATTCGGTAACAAACAAATAATAAGAAATCCTTTTGATTAAAACATAGAAAAAACTGAGACAATTTAAATTACAAACCAATATATAGGGTGTCCCATTAAGAAAATGCTTATTTCTATGTTGAATCTGTTGTGTTTAAATTAAAATAATTTTCTTAAGTACTCCTCAAAATTTTACGGGAAAAAATACACAAGATGGCTATTTCATATTATTTTTATACGAGAAAAGCCATAAATATGGCCCCATTCAGTCCTTATTGGATGACCTTGATATGATATTTTAAAAATCTTTTCAAAATTAAAATATGACAATTAAAAAATATATCAAAATGAAACAAGAACACAACTGCAAAATATATGTATTGCAGAAATAGATATAAACATTAACAAATTATTTTTTTTGTATTTGTTTGTAACAAAGGTAATTTTATACTCATTTCAGTCGGTAAAATTAATATTTTTCGGACTCATTTCAAATAAGTCATCATGGCAACACAACACTTAAACACCTAAATTTTTTAAATTTTGACATTTTTCAAAAATTGACTGGCGTTGTCAAACGTCAAATCATACATAATAAAAAATTTAAGTTTTTTTGGAGCATAGACAAAAAAATGTTGTAACACATACCTAAATCAGTTTTTTGGGATTCATCTTTCTCGATTCGCCTCAAAAAACTTGATTTTAGACACTATTATAATATGTAGTATTAGGTAAAAAAAATATTTAAAATAATTTGTTTTATAGCAAAGTTTTCGAATTTACCATTTTCTTCTAAAATTATGCTGCAGGTGGGTCGTTGTTTCACTGTAGCTACAGCAAGTACCCATTAACCTATCTTGCTTCCTAAAGTATTAATATCCCGCAATATAGTTTTTTTTTTAACTCAAATACTCACCGTAGAATTAGTTTTCTTAGAGAGAGGAAATGTATAACACTTGGGTTCTAAAATGTTCACGCCTAGCTACTTTTTCTCAGAATCTTCTAGTATGTCAATATTAACTTGTTAGTAGCAATTTATCTAACAAACAAGTGTGTAGCCCCCATTTTTTCTGTAATACAAAAAAAATAAACCATTTTAATTTTTCAATAGACTATACTATCTATTATAGTCTACACTGTTTAATACTATCAGAGAGATTCCCAAACGTAAATAATCAGGGTACATCATATGTCCCTACGATATTATCATCATGCAAACAGCTTTTCAATTTTGGTTTTACTAAATTTGTTAAATTTTTTTATCAAGAGACTTGCTTATAAAAACTTCCTTTTGTTAAACAGAGAAAACTAAAATTGCGGTTTAAAAATGGAATTAAAAAAAATTAAAACCTGTAAGGCAAGAGAATTATAAAAAAAAAGTTTCTAGGGATTAATACTAAAAAATTTAAAATGGTAATTATCTACATTTTAGTTTAAAATATTTTTAAGATTGCGTCTGCAGCAATCTCATGATAAAAAGAATTATGATATAGGTACATATATTTTTTTTCTAAAAGGTCAAAATGGAAAAAAAAGTTAATAAAACGTGTCCTTAAGATTGAATAACAAAATTATAGCAATCTGTTTTATTATTTATTAAACCAATTAAACTGGAAGTAGGAAACCGTGTATGCATCAAACTTTGGTTGTCTTAAAGTAAGGAGCCTAGAAAGCTTATAAGCGACATTTAAATAGATAATGGATGTTAATTTTTAATACTTACACTAACGGAAATATTTTTAAACTTCATTTGGATGGATATTTGCATCACCTGTCAAAACTAATTTTTAAGATGTTTACCTTTAACTACTTTATGTCAGAAACTCCTACCATATCCTAAAACAAAAAATAGGCAAATATTATCATTTCATAATTTCAGTTGAAACAAAATACTTGGTTTATTAGTTATATCAGAGAGATTCCCAAACGTAAATAATCAAGGTACATAAATATATGTATGTATCATATGTCCCTACGATCTTTTCATCATACAAAAATATTAATTAAAATAAAGTGGTTATTCTAGTTTTTTTTTTTAATAAATATAGTTTATACCAAATCTCATATAGACAGCTCTTATTAAAAGTGCCTTAGAATATACTGGGTTCTATTTATGGGTGATTCTATCGACTACCGACTCCGACATTCAACACCCATAACAAACCTAGAAATGAGGCGATTTATCTTTTTTTTACACAGAAATCCTATCTCAAGATCAAGCTTAGTCGATCTGTACACCTATGTCAAAGATGCACCAACAAAATTTTTTGAGGAGCTTAACTTAAAAAAGAAATGACTTATTAAGGAACACGAGTAGCAAATTTAACTTAATTCAGTATTTAAATTAGTTAGGAAAAAATCTCGATTTTGACAGATTGTGTAAATCGCTGATGCAAGTTAGCGAATTTTTTTTATGGTCAAAACTATTTTAAAAAATCATATTAGGATAAAGTCATATAAGTAATAAAATGATTGGTCTTGTTTTGACAGATTTTGTGAGTTGTAAAGGCACTTTAACAAAATTCATCAGGAGGCTAATATTAAAATTTAACAAACGTGACATCACACTTTAGTTGTCTTAAAGTAAGGAGCCTAGAAAGTTTATAAGCGACATTCAAATAGATATTGGATGTTAATTTTTAATACTTACAATAACGGATATATTTTTGAACCTCATTTGGATGGATATTTTGCATCACCATCCAGTAATTTTCAAGACGTTCACCCTTTAACTACCTCATGTCAGAAACTCATTCCATGTCCTATAACAAAAAATAGGCAAATATTATCATTCCATAATTCCCGTTGAAACAAAATACTTGGTTTATTAGTTATATCAGAGAGATTCCCAAACGTAAATAATCAAGGTACATAAATGTATGTATCATATGTCCCTACGATCTTTTCATCATACAAACAGCTTTTCAATTTTGGTTTTACTAAATTTGCTAAATTTTTATTAAGAGCCTTGCTTCAGTTTGTTTTATTTGGGATACTCGCCTTACTACTTTTTTGAAAATGGGACCCCTTCGGTCAAGGTTCTGGAGTATACGAGCTGACCCTGTCCAGCCTTATTGACCCCTATGAACTTGCAGCTCTCCTGCAACAAAATAGAAGAAAACCCCCAAAAAAAAAAACAAAAAATTACAAATACTAATCTACGTTTCGGTGGCAAGTCGGCCACCGTTGTCAAAATAGAAACTAAAACAAAAAATTAAACTAAATTTTAAGAAATTTTTAATCTTAACAACTTAGGAAATTCTGATAGCTTTTTTTTGCTAAAAAAGTAAAAAAAAAGCTATCAGAATTTCCTAAGTTTCTAGATCAAAAATTTCTTAAAATTTAGTTTAATTTTTTGTTTTAGTTTCTATCTTGACAACGGCGGCCGACTTGCCACCGAAACGTAGATTAGTATTTGTAATTTTTTGGGTTTTTTGGGGGTTTTCTTCTTTTTTGTTGCAGGAGATCTGCAAGTTCATAGGGGTCAATAGGGCTGGACAGGGTCAGCTGGGGACCCCGGGACCTTGACCGAAGGGTTCCCATTTTCAAAAAAGTAGTAAGGCGAGTATCCCAAATAAAATAAACTGAATTGTGAATCCGCCACAAAACTATAGAACATATTTAAGAGCCCTGCTTATAATAATTTCCTTTTGGTAAATAGGGAAAACTAAAATTGCGGTTTAAAACGGCATTTAAAAAAAAAAAATAATTAAAACCTGTAAGGCAAGAGGGTTATAAAAAAGAAAAGTTTCTAGAGATAATACTAAAAACAAAATAAAATGGTACCTACCTACATTTTATAGTTTAAAATATTTTTAAGATTGTGTCTGCGGCAGTCTCATAATAAAAAGAGAATGCGAAGTTGGTTTGTTGATCGATTCAATAAATTACAGAAATCTTACATATACTTTTTTCTAAAAGGTCAAAATGGAAAAAAAAAACGTGAATGAAACGTGTTCTTCAAATTGAATAAAAGCCTTTAGCATTTTTAAAAAATTGATTTATCAAACCAATTAAACTGAAAGTAGGTGATAACATTCAACACCCATAAAAAACCAAAAAAATAAAGCGATTTATATCTTTCTTTTTACACAGAAATCCTATCTCAAGATCAAGCTTAGTCAATCTGTATACCTATGTCAAAGATGCACTAACAACATTTTTTGAGGAGCCCAAATCGAAAAAGAAATTAATTATCAAGGAATATGAGTAGCAAATTGAACTAAATTCAGTATTTAAATCGGTTAGAAAAAAATATCTATTTTGACAGATTGTGTAAATCGCGAATGAAAATTAATGGATTTCTTTATGATCGAAACTATTTACAAGTCATATTAGGATGTTCATACTAGTAATAAAAAGATTAGTCTTGCTCTGACAGATTTTGTAAGTTGTAAAGGCACTTAATTAATCAGAAGGCTAATAATGAAATTAAAAAAAAAACGTTTTCGCATCAAACTTTAGTTGTCTTAAAGTAAGAAAGTTTATAAGCAACATTCAAATAGATACTGGATGTTAATTTTTAATACTTACAGTAACGGAAATATTTTTAAGGCTCATTTGAATGGATATTGTGAATCACCTTCCAAAACTAATTTTCAAGACGTTCACCTTTAACTACTTCATGTCAGAAACATGTCCTATAACAAAAAATAGGCAAATATTATCATTTTATAATTCCGGTTAAAACAAAATACTTGGTTTAGTAGTTATATCAGAGAGATTCCCAAACGTAAATAATCAAGGTACATAAATGTATGTATGTCATATGTCCCTACGATCTTTTCATCATACAAAAATACTAATTAAAATAAAATTTTAGTTTTTTTTTTTAAATTAGCTTATAACAAATCACATATAGACAGCTCTTATTAAATGCGCCTTAGAATACACAGACTCTGGGTTCTATTTATAGGTGATTCTATTGACTACCGACTCCAGCTTGGCTGTTACAATAAAAAAGATAAGTGTATTATATTATATTAGAAGTGGGGTTAGTCCCCACAACTAACTACCCTGTGGTACACGTGCTATAACCCATGCATCGCTCAGCCATCTGATGGTGAGATAATCAATATTAAATATAAAAAATATTTAATGCCCGAGCAATATACAACCTGTAATAAGCTGTGTGACACGATTTTATGTTGTCAAACGTTGGACTGTTGGTATTTAAAAATTAGAATTAGTCTTTAAAAAGAGCGAATACAAGAAAGTAGTAAACAACGATTTTAAAATATTTAAGGGTGGGTTAGATATAAAGGGGTACAAGTGACTTATTTAAAAAAATTAAATTAGACGTAAAATATTAAGCTTAATAATTCAATTTCTTGAAATAAACCACCGACCCACTCATATATTAACATGAGTATTTCATGTTTTTTTAAGTGTATTTAACAGAGAATAATCGTTACTCTAGAAAAATTTGGACCTCCTTACAAAAGAATATAAAAAAGATGTTGGACCAAATATGACTTTTAAAATATTAATTTGCTTTATTTTCAATTTAAAATAATAAATCACGAGATTGGTACTTTTATTTATTTGAATAAATGATCAAATTTTTGCTTTAAAAATCACCTTCATAGTTTGTCGCTAAAGGGGGGGGGTAAGGGTTTGCACTTTCAAAAAATTTGTTGTCCTTTCTTATTGTTAAATATTTTAAGAATACACTCCCAAAATTTTAAGTCGATCTGAGCAAAACTCTTGAAGTTATTGTCTGGTAAGTCTTCTGCTCTTAACACTATAGCTCTGACAGCTATAGTGTTGTTAAAATGTTAACTTTAAGAATGTTTTCTCAAAAGTACTTTTTCAAAGCCCGTTTTTGCAGTCATCTTAAAACTACATTACCGATTTATTTTAAACTTGGTACACATTTTCTACATATAAAGTAGCTTCCCGCAACGTTTAGTAGTTTATTTTTTTTAACTTTAAGGGGGTTTCCCCACAAAATATTGTTAAAAGTATACTTAATAATGTACAAAAGGTTAAAATAAATTTGCTTAAACCATACTTTCGGTCTGCACCAAAAAATTTATGAGGTCAGTGCGCTGTTGCCAGTGTCAAACAAGTGTTGGCAAAACTCACTATCCGAAAACAATTATAGTGATGGTTTATGTTTATACTGTTGTCAAACAGTTGTAATGTAAATAAAAGCATATGTATTCTTATATGTCTTTGGTTTTTATTTTAGGGACTAAGGATTCCCCAAGAGGCACTGGTTATTTTTACAAAAATAGTAAAAGCCAAAAAAGTAAAACAAATTTATAATTTCTTTAAAAAAAAAAAATATAATGAGAGCTTACTGTGGGGCTTTTATGGTAAAAGCTATTACAAAGACCAGTTGTCCTAATTATTTAATTTTCAAAATACCTTGTACCTTTTTATAATAGTTATTTTTAATGTTTCTCTGAAGGTTCTAGACAGTGTTGCAGGTTAAATAAAAAAAAAAAAATATAATGAGAGCTTACTGTGGGGCTTTTATGGTAAAAGCTTCTCGTACCTTTTTATAATAGTTACTTCCATTGTCTTTATTTAATTTTTTCACAACGTTTCGAATAGTAAGTAACAGTATTCACGTGAAAACGGTCAGAGATACTTACTGTTCAAAACATTGTGAAAAAATTAAATAAAGACAATGCAAGTCCGAGAAAAAGTTTTTATTTATTTCAATGTTTAATTATATCCAAATTAATAAGACGCTGAATTAAGTTTGTCGCCGTGATGCTCTTTTGGAAATACCATTTTTAGTAACAAATTGTACATTCAATTAAATAAATGAACAGATGTTTTATTTAAAAATCACCTTTATAGTTTAAATATCATGATATTCACGTGACCAAAAATTATAAATTATTTATTAATTATTCATCCATTACCAAAATTAATTTTTTTAAAAACTATATTAGATACTAATCAATAAGTAACAAAGTACTTTTTATCATTCGAATATGAATAAGTACTAGTTCGTAGTATAAGTATGAAGTATTAGTACATATTTGTTACCTTTATATGGTAAGTGAGATGTCGCTATTGTCAAACCAGTGTTAGCAAAATTCCATATCAGGAAACAATTTTTGATTTTCATATTTAGAACATGTCCTTCTGGTTTATTCCCAAGAATTCCCCATGACTCATAAGTTTGAGCTGTATTTGTGAATGGCAAAATCCAGTAAATTCGGCTTTGTTTTCATGATTAAACAGTTTTGACAAAAGATACGACCTAAAAATAAATAGATATATATATATATATATATATATATATATATATATATATATATATATATATATATATATATATATATATATATATAGCCCCCTTTTTTATTAATCAAATGGTAAAAACGACTAGTTAAGCTAATCAGTGAGAGAGTTCTGTTACATATCATACTGAATCATAAAAGAAATGTCATCATTTTGGCAAGGTAGCAGTTAGTTTTATGACTTTTTATATATGTAAATTTATAAAAAACAAAACAAAGCTAAACAAAAGCTTAAAGTTCAGCCAACTGTGATATATTAAAGTTTTTGTTTTTAAAACTATAGAAACTAGTTGTTTATTTGGGTTTAATAGATTTTACAATTAAAAAATTTGACTAATCTGACTTGTACTAAAAAATAATGTACTAACCTTTTGTGTAATCCAGGTTTCGGACATTTTTGCAACGTAAAAGTATAGAATTCCAATTCTCTACAAACACATTAGGTTTCCTAAAAAGTGCTGGCAACTATTCGTAACAATCTATTCTAGGTCAAAGATGTTTACATTCATGGAATACTGTCAACCAGTGGAATAAGAGAAAAATAGAGGTTAGCATTTAATGTATCCCTTTTTAAAGACTAATATCTGATTTATTTGTTTTTCCACATACAAAATGTTCCATCCGAATGAGAAATCTAAAATATATGAATAACAATAACAGAATTTTACTAAAAGACTGATAAAGTTCTTAAGATTATTAAATACTATAAAATATTTTTACTAACCTGGTTTTACATTTTCTTTTTTTTTTTTAATTAAAGACATTTTTTTGGACCCTGAAACTGTTAATATAAAAGCCTATATCCACCTCAAAAAATATAGTTAAAAAAATAAAACAAATAATTTCTGATGACAATTTATTTTTCTTAAAAGTATACATTAATTCTAATTATTTGTAACACATTTATATTGACAAATCAATATTTTAAAAGGTAAAAAAACACACTAGTCATACACAAATTACTTAGCTCTCATACATTAAACATAAACGCTTTTCTTGTTTCTTATTTATACGTTAGGTTCTTTATCTTCCTTCAACTAAAACAAAATAAAAATGTTATGGTTACTATAATATCAATTAAACATAATTTTGCTGTTTTATATAATATGAAACAAATTTTAGGATGGTCCAGTAAAAAAAATATTTCCATAAAAGTTAAACTTTAAGATATATGTTAAAAATATTTTCTAACCACAAATTTTCCTCTTTTTTTGCCTTTTTTCTTGTCAGGCTTCTACTACTATTAATGGTTTTTAGTTTGGAAAATATTAAACTAAGAGCAGCGAATATTGGTCGAGTTTTGCCGAATCTTTATACAAAATTCTTTACATAGTACCAACTCGCGATAGAAAAAAAAATCTATCGTCTTTTCTTTCTATTATTTTACATAGTTCCCCTGCAGGGTCCAGTATAAAAAAATATTTCCATAAAGGTTAATCTTCAAGATATGATATATTAAAAATGGTGGTTATGCATAATTTATTGTGCGTCGTTTGGCATCTACCTAATTTCATAACAAGTTTTTGTGCGTTAGCAGTATCACCAATTACCGTCGACAAAAATTTATAATATTTAAAATCTGCCTTTTCAATATTAAGAATAAATACTCTAAAAAACAGTAATATAGGGAAAATAAACAACTAGCAAAACAGGGAAAGTAAACAAATACTAAATATTTTTTAAATAATTTTATCTTAAAATGGATTATATTGGTTTATTTTAAAAACACTAACTGTTACTAAATGTTTTCTTATCAGAACTTTGAATTGAAGATCATAAACTGTGAACTAGTTTCTATAGGTAGGTAATAAAAGTTTAACTAGGTACTGTTAAAAAAGTTGAATTTTTAAGATAAATATTTAATATATTAAATGAAACGTTACATTTTTATGAATCTTTATCTTTTATTTAAATCAATTATTTATTTGATGTATGAATTAAACTACCTGTCTTACTATAATAGATCTTTAAACTTTATTTTGATATAAAGCAAAAAAAAACACTGATATTACGTAAAGGTTAAAACAATAACTTACTATAAGAACTGAGATCAATTTCATCTGGTAACTCTGTAATATTAACGTCAAATCTGTCTTGAACTTCATTTAGGATTTTGGCATCACTTTCCTCAGAGACAAAAGTAATAGCTAACCCTTTGGTTCCAAAACGTCCAGCTCTAGCTACCCTATGTAGGTATGTGTCGGAATCTTCTGGCATGTCATAGTTGAATACAATATTAACACGTTCAATATCCATTCCTCTACCAAATAAATTTGTAGCAACCAATATTCTCTATAAAAAGATAGACCATTTAAATTATTTTATTTAGTAGTTGTGTTAGAAGAAATCCAATTGTTACATGAAAATATTGACAAATATGTATCAAATATGAAAAAATACCATCTGTAAATCTGAAATATTAACCTAGAAACCTTAATACTAATAAGTAAAATATGTAAGTTCAGAATGGCCATATAGTGCAATGACAGTCACGAGATTCCAGTGTTAATGTTGGGCAAGTTTATTATCATGTTTTGGCATGTGTGGAAGCTACACTTTATTTTGATTTTTTTCCAATCCTTTTTTAGTATTTAAGATGTTTAAATAAATAGCAGAACATTAGTTCCGTTAAGTCTGTGCTTTTTTATTTCCCATATCTGCCTAATGTGTAAAGCTTTTATCAAATTGTGAATCATGGGCATATGATAAAGGATTTTCTCAAGAGTCAAAAAAATATTTAAAAAAAGGAACAAACGCAAATTAGTTAATTTTGATTTTTACAAACAATGTTAAGTCATAGGGGTATGTTAAAACTTTTTAAGGGGAAAAAATAAAAGTATTATACATTACCTTTTGAAAGTCTTTAAACTGTTCATATCGAGACAATCTTTCCTTTTGGTCCATCCCTCTGTGAATCCCAATTGCAGGAAAATTTTGCTCCGTTAATAGTTGCGCCAATGCCACGCATCTTTGAACAGACTTTACGAAAATTACAACCTAAAAGATCTCAAATTTTAGTATGCTTCTCACAGCTGAAATATAAGTATTGTTAATCCAACCGTGTCAGTGAGAGAGTTCTGTTAGATTTCATATTAAATCATACAAGTATTTTTCATCATTCATCTTGATAAAACAAATGCACTAGTTAAACAGATACTAATACTTACTTGATTAAATTCTAGAACATCCAATAGCTCAAACAACTTTTTATTTTTTTCATTTTCCTTCAGTTTTACATAATGTTGTTGAAGTCCATGCAAAGTCAATTTAGCTTCATCATCAACATATACTTCCATTGGCTAAAATTATTAATTCGTAACTTAAAAATACTAACTGAAAAAATGACACAATTTTAGTAAAAAGTAAGATCATATGTGATTTAATGAATGATATAGTTAATACGTTATCTACTGTCATCATTTATAAGAGAAATAATGAAAAATAGCTGGAACGCGTTTTGTGACAGTAAATTTATAAAAAGTCTGCATTAAGCATGAATATTTTACTTTGGCTGTCGTTTGCGGAAATTTTAGATTATACAGTGTTTGAGATTCATCTCGACAACGGTAAGAGAAAGATGCTGTAACAGTTTTTATGGGTTTACATTCTTGGGGCGGGACAGTGTTAATTGTTTTTGCACACTTAATGTTTTATTTTATATAATTGAAGGACGGAAAATAATTTTCTAAAAAATGATGTGACATAAGAGTCAATCCTATATTGCAGAAATATTTTGTAGAAACACCTAAAAAGTTAGGTAGCTACTATAATCGTATTCAATTAATATAAAGTACACACAATATGGTTATATGACTTATTACATATTTTCTGAAAAACGAGGTTTACTTTTTTTTTGTTGAATCTGATATTCTTTTATTTATCCTTAATAAACCAAAGTTTAAATAGTCCTTCCTTACCCAAACTTTGTAAATGTAACATTGAAGTCACCATTTAAAGAATTTCTGAAGATAAAGAATATTGTATCTTATATTTTAAAATTTAAAATGCTTTGTCATGTCACTCGATCTTGCCTTTAAGTTTTCATATGCCCACAATGAGAATTTTATTTTATTATACTGTATTGTAATTACTAACTTTACTTTTCAGTATATTCCTACATTTGGCAGTAAGTGTTTTTAACGGTTTTGAAAAATATTTTAATTATACTACAGACTACTGAGATACATACAATTGTTTCTTTTACAAAAAAACCTTGGCTAAATGAAAACTGATTCTTGTTGTCAGTGATAGTGTAACCTTACTTTTTATTTCATTTAAAATTAAAAGTATAGTCCGATTTAAAGTTGAAAAGATCACCAGCGTCATCAGCATGCGTTGTTCTCTCTCACTTTAAAATTATTTCCGTTCTCGTCGCTCTGTTCCAAATTTAACAACGTATGGGTGGAGCATAGAGAGAGAAAGGCTTAATCGCGGACTCTTTTGGTATGACGTTCCTGGCCTTTTCTTCTTTAAATCAGACGCTACAAATAAAAAATAAAAAGCAAAAACTATTTTAAGCATAGGATAAGACACTGCAATTTTGACTTAACCATCCCTAATTCTTACCGTTACCGAGATTCCCATGGATTACAATTTAAGAAGCTGCTGATAAATACAACTAGTCATAGAATTTTTTTATTATATTATTATTATATAGTAACAGAATGATTAGAGTCAATGTTCCGTTTTTGTTTAATATATTATTTTAAATGTACACGTGACTTAACAATATAAAGGAAGAAATTTGTTAAAAAGTATTTTCCTTTTGTTTACAAAAATAGTTTCAAAGTTTTCAAGAAAATCACTGCTCTGGGAATTCCAAATATTATCGTTTTTTAAAGCCCATGGTAAACACGAATTAGAATAAACATACAGCTACATTAAAATCCGGCATCATTGTAGAACGTATATTCCATAATACATGTACAAGATAGTAATAAGATATAGTGGAATCATTTTTAAAATGAAAATTCGGTGCCCTTGAAAAAAAAAAAAAACATAAAAAGTAGCAAAAAGATTTAATTTTTATTGTCGGTCGGCTTTGCTTTTTATAAGGTCCATTAATAGAGACACCTGCGGGAAGCGGCACATTATAAAAAGCAAAGGCGCCGCCAAATCTTTTTTGCAAGTTTTTATGTTTTTTTCCTTTTCAAACGGCACCGAATTTTCATTTTAAAAATGATCCAACTATACAATACAAATAACTTTACGCGAAAAGCACATGCAGACTATCATAAAACAACAAACCGACTGCCTACTGACCAATACGATTCGGGTGTACTAGTTTGCTTTGGGAAATAGATTTTAAACGGGACAGGTCACTCCCCAGCAAAATATATCGATAAGAAGAAATGCCCATCAAAATTTTTTATGGTGATTAAAAAAGCTTGCTGGCAATGTTGACAGTATATACGATGGGAATATAAGGCGTTTGTTACAAATTTCAATTTTAATTCTGTTTTATAATCAACATTCTAATATGTATCAATTTTTAGAAGATTTTTAAAAACATTTAAACTGACAGATAGTTCATTAAAAAACATTAATGCTTATTTAATAAAGTGGATCAGTTAGGGCAAAATTAAATTAGTTTGTTGTTGCTTCTTTCCTTGAGATTTAAATGTGTTATTTAATCTAAATAAAATCTGATAATCATAAAACCAAATATTTTGCTAAGATATTAGCATAAATGCAGTAACTACACTTAGAAATTAATTGGATGTTAAAAAAATTTAATTACTGTTGATGTCAAATTATTTAAATAATATATCCTGATCAAAATCACTGGATATTTGTTAATGTTAAAATTTAATGAATGGCATAACACACCAATATTTACTGCATGTTTAAAAGAAAAAAATAAAAAGCAATAATCAAAGTAAACTGATATTACAACTATTTTTTCTACTTAATAATTTTTTTCAAACACTGCAGTCAAGGGGCGTTCTAGGCTCCATTACACATACAGCTCTGAAGAATGCTCATGTCCCATCATGGCCACAATTATTCCATCTTGGGAAGAACCTCACAGTTTGGTAATTGGATAACTTGTATTTTCATTACATCCGTAGGGTCAATTTAATTTTCCTACCACAATCGCATTTGTTCATATTATATAGTATAGAAGAATAAATTTTGTTGTACTGTAGCACGGCCAAAATATATCTGGAATACCCATATTTGAGTTCTTCTATTCCTCATCCATCCATCACTTTTCTTAGCCCGGCCCACCCCTGCCTACACGTTGGGCTACAGTACACAAAACCCAACGTTTACTTGGTAGGTTTGATAAAAGTTTTACTGTTTTGATTTAAACAATAACTGAGGCGTCGCAATTAAAATTGAATTCAGCAGGATATATGCAATTTGTTTGTACTGTAGCACGGCCAAAACATTTTTACAACCACCCACAGCTTATTCTTATTAGTTTCAAAGAAATGTTTCTTCTTAGCCCACCCTCTACCGACCTACTCGTTGGGCTACAGTACACTAACCCCTTTTAATTCATTTCGAAATAATCTCAACATTTTTAACCGCATTCACGAACGATGAAGCTTGTCAAGTTATACAATCTGGGCATGTGGGTGAGCACGCCAAATATGGTGTAGAATAATAACTTTGAATTACATCTTGCATAAATTTCTTGCAAACTGGTCGGATATCTTTGCTTAGTGTTGCACTGAACATCATAACTTGCTTGCCATGTGGGGTGTTCCTGTAAATTTCTTGAACATCTCGTCTCATATCTACAAAAAAGAGAAACTGGTTATAGTCATAGTACAATTTTTTTTTGTATGTTCTTATATTTTAAATTTAACTTTATTTTAACAGATAATACAAAATGTAGAAATGAAATGGTTGGTGTCTAACTTTTAAAAATGTCCTTATTCCAAATTCCAACACCACTGTTAGTAGACCTTAACCTTGTATCTAACTTAAGGGGATTCTCTGGTTTGATAGGTTCAAAAATTCGATTTTTTGCATAAATTATTTTCTTAATATGTCTAGAATAGGAGGCTAAGGTGATTTTTCAAAATTCGAAGCCAATATAAAGATACAGCAGTTAGAAGGGGCAGGTGTTCAGAGCGCTGAGGTTCAAAAATTCGATTTTTTGCATAAATTATTTTCTTAATATGTCTAGAATAGGGGGCTAAGGTGATTTTTCAAAATTCGAAGCCAATATAAAGATACAGCAGTTAGAAGAGGCAGGTGTTCAGAGCGCTGAGAGGCCGACCCTATTGTGTTCTGTCGGTTTGATACCTGAGACCCTTCTATAAAAATGGATACTTACACCAGTACTGTCAAGTTTAAACAAGTTTAGAAAAAAATTGGTGTAGTTATTTACATTGTGAAATTTATGTTGGTCTTTATATTGCAGATTAATGGTAAGTTAGGATTTTGACACTTGTAACTGTACTTGAAAGTTCAAACGCGTTTTTCTCAAAACTATGTTTTTCAAACTTTCCTCCATCATATCTCAAGAACGGCCTGTCCGATTGACTTTATTTTTATAGGTCGACCCAGCACATATAGAAATACGAAATAATCTATTATCACCCTATTTTTTTTTAACAAGACGTTGAAAAAAAAACATGAAATTCAAAATTTTTTCAAAAATACAATTTTCAAAATTTGTTCTTCATAATAGACCATCCGCGTATTTAAGCTTACAGAAAAAACACTTCATCAAAAGTTCTCTGATTTGCAATCACAGAAATCTGGAAATTCTGTGGGTTTGAGTGAGGATACTCGTCTGGTCGAGTCCGACTCCGCTGATCCTAAAAAATATAAGGTATCTATAAACGAGCACAACAAAGGACAGCTTTTAGTGGTTGGTGATGACAATGCCAAAGGATGTGCCATGTTATTTAAGAGCAAATCTAAAGGAACCTTTGACATTAACTGTCAAACTGACTCAAGGTTACTATTTGATGCAATGATCACTCAATGTCAACTATTGTGTAAAAATTTTAATAAGCAAGACTACGTTATTTTATTTACTCCCCACTATAACGCAATTCGTGGGATAACCATAACTACACAAGAGTTGGATCAATTACTCTCTTCCACAGCCCATACCAATTTAGTTGTTGTTGGTTGCAGTTATTATTGGCAGAGACCTGTACTTAACAGCATTATACATCGTCAAAACACACTGATCAGGTCATATCTTCAGGAAAAAGGCGGATGTTTTGTACCACTTATCAGCACAAAGATGGTCTTATAGATTATAATACAAAGAAGGAGTTTGTCACCTTTCTTTTGCATAACTGTATATTTTCTAACTCTGTACAACCAAATTTTTTATTGGAGCGAAGCCGAATGGTGCGTCGGTAGTTAAATATCAGCCATTGCTCTTTTCCTCGTATTACCAGAACGTCGGCGGCATTCGAACAAAGACTACTGAGTTGGCTCTATCTGTTAAATCAGCTGATTATGACTGGATTGCACTCACGGAAACGTGGCTTACAGATGGTATTCATAGTTCCGAAATTTTTGACGCGGATTATGAGGTATACCGATCTGATAGAAATTACGACGCTTTGAACTGTGCTAGAGGAGGCGGAAGCCTGATTGCGGTTAGGGCTTCTTTAAATTCCATTTTGCTGCCATGCTCTGACGACCAAACATTTGATGATACATGGGTGTTACTTAGAACTGATCAAACACTTCTTATAATTGGATGTGTATATTTTCCTCCAAACTCAGCTGCGGAATCGTATCAGAATTTTATAAATAAATTGGATCGTCTCAGGAGTAGATACAAAAATGCCAAATTTATCATTGTGGGAGACTTCAACTTACCAACGGTGGATTGGGTTGAGAATGAAGGTGTCCTTGTGCCCTCTGATTTATCCTCGTTAGCGGCAGAAACGTTGATCACGGGTATGTTTGTCGGTGAATTAAGTCAGGTGAATCATGTGCCTACTTGAGTTTAATAGATTTTTGGATTTAATTTTTTGTGACGATTTTCCCGACGTCTCTATAAAGATTGCGCAGCTCCCGCTTAGTCGTGTCGTCCAACATCACACTCCACTGGAGATGCATTACTCACTATCAGCTCTTCCTACATTAGACAATGACGACCAATCTGAATTTATTTTTGACAAAGCGGATTTTAACAGTCTTAATGCATACTTTTTAAGCATTGACTGGGAGTGGCTGAAGAAGTGCCGCGATGTTGATTGTGCAGTGGAGCAGTTTTACCGTATCTTACAAGAAGGCATAAGAAAGTTTGTCCCGAAAAGAAAGAAAAAGCGCAAAAAGTATCCTAGATGGTATAGTGTTGAAACAAAAAAATCGATTATCCAAAAAAATAGGGCTTACCAGAGGTATAAATCTTCAAAAACTCGGGAACACTATTTGGAATATTCCCGCCTACGAAGTGAATCTAAATACTTAATCGAATTAAGCTATTTCTTGTATATTTCTAACACAGAACAAATGATCCCAGAGAATATAAAGTATTTCTGGTCATTTGTCAATTCACTAAAAAAAGACCATGGCATTCCAAAGAATATGGAATTTAACAATCAAACAATCACATCACCAAAAAATATTGCTGACGCATTCGCGGAACATTTTGAGAGTTGCTATAGAAAGTGTTCAAATCACCGAAGAGCGGCGGTGTCCGAATCTGAATGTTGCTCACTGTCTAATCATAGATTTACTGCAGTAAAAGTTCGTCAAAAACTAAAGAACCTGGCAAAGAATAAGAGTACTGGATCAGATGGAATACCTCCGTCGTTTCTTCGGGGTTGTTGTGAATCCTTGTCGAATCCGTTAAGCGAGATATACCAATTATCCTTTGATCAGGGTCATTTTCCAACTTTATGGAAACATTCTTGGCTTGTTCCCGTTTTTAAAACGGGGTCAAGAAAAGATATAAAAAATTATCGTGGTGTTTCTTTGCTGCCGATTATGTCAAAGGTGTTTGAGTCACTCATAACAGATGAACTTTTTGAAAGCGTTAAACACCATATATCGCCGCGTCAGCATGGATTCTTCTGGCATAGGTCGACTGCGACTAATCTTGGAATATTCCAGGATTATGTGGTGGGTAGCGTGCAGAATGGGTCACAGGTTGATGTTGTTTACACGGACCTTGCAAAGGCTTTCGATAGGGTGTCTCATGGATTACTTATTCAGAAGCTTTCATCACTAGGAATAACTGGACCATATATTAGATGGATTGAGTCGTATCTCACCGGTCGCAAGCAATGTGTGAAGATTGATAGTGTGGTGTCTCGTGAGCTAAATGTTACTTCTGGAGTGCCTCAGGGCTCTCACTTGGGTCCGTTCTGTTTCTTCTCTTTATAAATAGTGTTACAACGGTTTTTAAAAAATGTGAATGCTTACTATACGCCGACGACCTTAAGTTGTTTTATCCTGTGAATTCTTTAGAGGACTGTGAGATCATTCAGCAGGAATTAAATAGTCTGGTCAATTGGTGTGCTGTGAACTGTTTAGAACTAAATGTGACCAAATGTAGAGTGATGCGCTTTTATAAATGTAAGAGTCCTTTAATATACCAATACTCAATAGGTGGTGTTGCGTTGGATACTGTAACTAGTTTTAACGATCTGGGAGTAATTTTTAGTAGCGATTTGTCTTTTAATAAACACATAGATGCTATAGTTTTAAAAGCAACAAGAATGTTAATGTGTCAATGTGTTCAAACATCTGTGATATTAAAGCAATTAAATCATTATATAATAGTCTTGTTCGTAGTATCTTGGAATATAATAGTATTATATGGTGTCCAGTCTATAACTGTCATGTGCAACGTTTAGAGCTTCCTGCCAGTACAAAATAAGTTTACAAAATTTTTGTTATTTAAGTTACGATTTCCGTATAGAGATTTACCATACTTGACACGTATACAGTTGGCAGGTGTGGAAGCCTTGAACTCCGTAGGAAAAATGCACTGGCACTTTTCTTGTTCAAGTTAATCAATGGCCAGATTGACTGTGATAAGTTATTATCTTTGATACCCTTTCGTATACCCCAAAATTGACTAACAAGATCCAGACAACTATTTCCCAGTGTATTTAATCGAGCGGAATTACGGGTTTCAAAGATTTTACAGTAACCCATTATGCCACCGACTTATAAAGAATTACAGCATGCATTTTGAATCTGTTGATATTTTTAGGCATAGTTTTGAGAGTTTTAAAACCATAGTTAGAAATAGAAATTTCATATAGTTATAAATAATAGTAATTAGCATATTCGCCAAAGATCTGTAACTGGTTTTATGTTTTTTGTTGTTGTACTATTTGGAGTTTTACTCTGTAAGTATTAGTTTGAATAAATAAATAAATAAAATAAAACGACGCCGATTTTTTTTAGTTTCAGATAAGCCCATCAGCTGATTTCATGGAGGAAGAAAGCGTCCATTTTTTCGAGGCAGGTGTCTTCAGAGCGCTATAACTTTGGTTTTAATGAAAAATATTTTTAGCTTAAAATTTATATGTATACTCTTGAAACACTTATAAATAAATAATAGAAACGCCAAAGTTATATCTCTTCATTGGTCCTCACAAAAAAAATCCCAAAAAATGCATAAAAATCAGACTGTCAAACCAAATAACCCCCTTAACAGCTCTAATCTAAACTTACCTAACAACTCCAGCATTTTGTCACATTCATCTAAAATAAAATGCTTCAGATGTTTAAGATTAAGCTTCTTTGATCTAACCAGAGCTAAAATGCGTCCAGGGGTTCCTACGACTATGTGGGGACAATTATTTTTCAAGACTTCTTCATCCTTTTGAATGGGCATTCCACCAAAGAATACTCCAACCTTGATATTAGGCATATATTTGCTAAACCTTTCATATTCTTTGCTGATCTGGAAGGCAAGTTCTCTTGTGTGACACATAACAAGAACATAAACAACATTCTCAGTTGGTTCAAGCTGCTGCAAAGTAGCTAAGACAAATACTGCAGTTTTGCCCATACCAGATTTAGCTTGGCACAAAATGTCCATACCAAGAACAGCTTGAGGAATGCATTCATGTTGAACTGAAAATAAAAAGAAATCATGAAATTTAAATGGAAAAATGTGACTATATCTATTAAAAGCCTAATACATATGTAAAAAACATCTAAATCATTTCACTTAGTTTTTTCTAAAATATGAGACATCTACAGCACAAATGTTCTAGAAATAAAAATTAATTGTTATTCCCTGTAAATTCTCTAAAATTATTTTATGTTATGAGTCTATTAATTTAAAATGCTCACTAAATTCTATAGTTGCACAATTGTTTAATTGATTAAATATTGAAATCAGACAGCTTTATATATTAAATAGGACTGATAAAAAGAGATTTTACGTTAAACTGCCAAGATGGCACACTGATCTTTTTTATACACATTCTTTAAATTATTTATAGCTAATTATCACAAAACTACATTTGCCTCTAGAGAATTCAGTGAGCAACATTTTTTATACCAAAAAATTTTAAGTAGTAACAACAGCGCAAAACTTGCTTTATTCTCGAGCATACTTCCTATGAATCTTGATTTTAATTAAGGTGGGGGGTAAGGTTTTAAAGGCAAAAAAAACATATTTTTGTGATTTTTTTTACGGTGATATGAGTAATATAATTTCATTAAATTTAATTACATGTTATTGTACAACTTTTGAAGTATGTCAGAAAAAATTTTCAATAGAAAATATTGATAAATAAGCCGGTGACGGTGAATCTCCAGTACCGCCTTGAAAAAAACTGGTTTTGCGGTGAACAATATAACTTGTTACCGGATCATTTGAAACAAAAAAATTGATATGCCTTTTAAAGGTGATGTATTTCTCGAGGTAATTAGGAAAAGTTTTCTTTTCATTTTTTTCTATTTTTTAATAACAAATTAACCGTAATTTTTTGAGCTAAAATCGCGTTTTTTACTTCCAATAATAATAAAATTGTTTCAGATGATCCGGTAACGGGTTATAATGTTCACCGCAAAACCACTATTTTTCAAGCCTCTGGAGATTCACCCCAAAAAAAATCACAAAAATATGCTTTTTTTCTGGCCTTTAAAACCTTAACCCCACTTAAACATCAAAATGACCATGAAATTTAAAATTGAAAAAATTATATCGACCGATCCAACTGCACTGCTACTTTTTTGTTCGTCCTTGGTTGGAGTAACACAAGTTCACGGAATGTTACAAAAAACTATTTGTTAGCAATAGCTGATGCTTTTTTTGATGACATATTTTTTAATATTCCTATATTTTGGCTGCGACCTTAACAAGTTTATGCCCGTTTAAATTGATACCGACGATTTCAGTTTTTTTTTTCCATCCTGGCAATGTTAAAAGTATGTCTATTTACAATTGTTACATTTGTGTTTTGAAAACGTTTTTAAAATTGTTAAAAAATATCAAAATGGTATATTATCGGGTTTTTATAAAATTCTGCAAAGGTGAAAAAGTCATTAAAACAACTTTTTTTGTTAAAAACAATCAGTAAATAAACAAGTTTTATAAATTAATAGTAGAGATTATTACATTAAATTATATATATGTTTTTAAAATATTATTTTTAATATAATAAAATAAAAGACAAACATGTATGCACGC
This sequence comes from Listronotus oregonensis, assembly GCA_019359885.1. Classification (NCBI taxonomy): domain Eukaryota; kingdom Metazoa; phylum Arthropoda; class Insecta; order Coleoptera; family Curculionidae; genus Listronotus; species Listronotus oregonensis. The sequence goes on along the minus strand of JAHBCN010000367.1, from coordinate 96,004 downwards.
AAAAAAAACAACATTCTTGTTCATGGCCGGGGAACGTTTATGCCCATTGTGCAGGAATGTTCTTTTACAAAAAAAAGTATAAACACGAACGAAAACATTCCTGGGAAAATGCTCATATTTATAAATCATGTTTTAATATGCATCCCCACATTTCTGTATCTGTCTAAGGAATAACGTTCGAAAATAAAGTTCTTTTTCTTCCTAACAATAAAGGCAATTATGAGGTTACCCTTCTTTATTTTTAAATAAATTGCTGTTTTGTTTACAATGTTCCTACCGCAATCATCAGCTTTGACCTGAACAGATTTATTTATTAAAAAAGTAAATGTCACATTACTTATGAATATTAGGTAAAAATAATTTAAAGCTTTAAACAGTTTTCATTGATTGCAAAAAGACGAATTAAATAATGTTCATGATATTGAACCGGAAATGTGTTAAAAATTGTCCCAGAATGCTATGGGAGAAACTCAGTATGCTTTTTTTTATTAGAAATCACGTCAGCATATTAGTTTTTGCTCAATATTATTATTTTCCAAAGCATTTTGAGAATATATTGCAACATCTTCCCCGATTTTTTCTTCGCAAGTGATTTTGTTTCTTTTTAAATATCATGGCTTTTTTGTTATGAACAAAAATCCAATTTACTGGATTACTGGAAAACAATTCATAATCGATTTTATTTATGTAACTTATATCGTCATCTCAAAGCAGAACTATCCTAACAACAAAATGGCTAGGAATATACAGTTATATAAAAATCTGTTACAAACTTTGGCACATATTGACATTATGTCTAATTAATAAAGACCTTGAAACAGTGAAGCAGTGGTTTGATGCAAATAAACTGTCTTTAAATATTTCAAAAACTAAATTTATGGTATTTTCTAAGAGAGACACAATTTCAATTAAGATCAACAATGATATAATACATAAAGTATCAAATTATAAGTTTTTAGGTCTACATATTGATAATAATCAAGTATGTAAACATCTAGCATCTTCCCTTTTTGCTTTAAGAACTGTCTCTACAAAATAAACGATGCCAAAATATCCTTGGAGGTATATCATGCTTTGTTTGAGTCACGCATTAGATACGGAATAGTTTTTTGGGGATATACAACCCTTTGCAGGTCAAACAATTTTTTTGCTGCAAAAGCGAGCAATTAGAATTATAGGTAATGCAGATAGAATTGCACACTGCAGGCCACTATTTAAATCTTTTTATTTAAATCATGATTGTTTATGAGAGTATCACTTTTTTACATAGGAAAAAAATAGAGAAACGGGGCGATATACATAATTACCCTACCCAAATAAGGGAAGACTTAAACCTACCCCAATCTCTTAATATGGTTACCAGAAATAGTTTGCACCACCATGGAAGGTACTTATATAATGCAATTCCTCTAAATATAAGGCGGCTTAATACCAAGCGTTTCAATAAAGTTATCAAAAGTGCATTGTTGGGAAGTGCAAACTATTCTTTGGATGAGTTTATTGTAAACACAATTCCCATATTAAGTAATTTACTGTAAATAGAGAAACTACATTTTTAAAGTGCCTTGTGCTTTTAGAATTCGTTATAGGAGACCTATATTACTATTGTTGTTCTTAAAGCTTTGTTTTAATAAGATATTATTTTGTATATAACGAAAAGTTTTTGACTTTTTTTAATACTGAAGTTTTGTATACCTTTTATGTTTTTAGCATTATGAATGTTGTATTTTTGACTATTATTTTACTTTTTTTAAATTTAGACATTAACTAGTTTAGTTTTATGACAATATTTTTATTCATTTTTTTATTTTTCGTCTTCTTGGGGAAATTATAATAATAATTATTATCAGTACAACTGATAAATTAAATAGAATACCATATGTACTAGTTTTAAGTGAATTATTGTACAGCTTTTTAGCTTTTCAATAAATATTGATTTGATATACTCCCAACATATAATTTTTACTTTTTTTTTATTTTTTACCTTATTGACACGTACACCACACAGCAGCTTCCAGCAACGCATGCATCAATTTTATGCAGACTATCTTTCTAGAGTTAATATAAACTACTAATTAACTTTGAGCGTCACCGGGTTTTCACCACATTGAGTAATCATTTCAGTAAGCGTTTGATTAATTTTGATAATAATTGGGTACATGCTTATTTTTCCACTTGACCTATTTCAACATTATTTGGTATAGTTTTATTCACATACATACCTTCTGAAGGATGTTCAAAACCACAATCGACAATGGCTCTTAATATCTCTGGTTTCAAAAGGAAATCTCTAAAACCTGAGCTGTGAATTGATACATATGTACCCTTCACACCCTTTTTTTCAGTTCCGGCCTCAGTAGTGGTTTGCTCTGTTTGTTCTTCATCTTCATAATCAAGAAGATCTTCAGCATCAGCCATTGTTTAATACGATGTTATTTTACTAAAAAATAAATGTGAGTAGAGATGAAAAAAAATTGGCGCCGATATTATTAATGTAACATTATGAGTTGACACAAAAATATTAACAAATTTAAACCCTACAACGTACAAGATTAAGTTTTAATAACACAAATTAGTAATTGTTTGAGGGATGGATCAGATTAAAGCTAAAAACTTACCAAAACACAGACTAAACTAACCAAACGAATATAAATAGCGGTGATGGCGGCAAAATGACAACACTAACAAACAGCCACCAAATAGACGTACAGCGTCACGCGTCAGGCGTCAACACGGCGTCAATTACCTAGTGTATTCCTTTCAACTCGTAGAACGGGTAGAACCGTTCATTGCCGTCCCGACCGACATGTCGTGTTCAACAACTTGAAATGATGACAAAAATCGCTCTTTCGCAAGTTTTTAAACTCGCTCCAATCGCTACATCCTTAATTCCATTTCCTCCAAGTTTTACAGGGGTTCCTTAACACTAAGAAGGAAACGTATTATTAAAAGAAAATATAAAAACAATAAGTAAGAAGAAGAAGAAGAAGAAACAAGTATTAATCCCGTTTTATAAATTATAAATAAAACAAAAATGTTTACAAGGTATTATTATAAATATACAGTTGGTGCAAGTATTTTGTTTTGTGTAATATGATGAACATATCTGATAACGACTTTGAAATATATGAACTAATTCAAAATGGGTTTTCCAGAGGGAATTATAATAAATACAACCATTTTAATGTTATGGATAATTTAACCTTTTTTGTCGTATTAGATTAGGTAGGTAGGTAGGTAGCTTTAAAGTGAGTGGGTATAACACCCTTCCACCGCGACCGATCGGTCTATTGTGGCTCACATCCTTTTATATTTCTTCCACCAGGTCCAGACTTCTGATAAATCTGATGATCCTGTTGGGAGAGAGATCTTTTACCTCCCCCGGCAACAAGGTGTCATTGCCGAGAATTGCGAATCTTAGTCGTGCCATTACTGCCATTGCTGGGAACGTATTAGATTAACGAAAACCCTCCGCTTTGCATGTTTTGAAACTAATAGAGTCCTGTCTTGTATATTCTAATTATGGCCTTTGCGGCCAATCTTTTTTAATTCTAGCGTCGTTTAGCCAACACTCCCTTTTCAAGCCTAGAAATTTTTCAGTCATATGTTGCGATGTCGCAACATAAGCTTTCCCGGGTTTTGTCGATTAAAAATCAGAATAATTAAACTTTGTAGCCTCCAGAAATTCTGACTAATTCACAACTTAATTGATGAAGAGCACAACTAACGGTGATCCAACCAAAAACTGCTACTGGTCTTGCGTATAACCAGCTTGCTGTCAGTCTGCCGTCTCATACTGCGCGTGCAACCAATCTTCCGCCACAGGAAGATAATCTCGTGTACCACGTGAAATGTAAAAGCATCGGAAACTAGGCCTTAAACCACTTACAGAGCTTGGCCCAAAAAAACCCTATAATGATAGGCGGCGAGTTCTCCTTCGATTTTCATGAGCAAACACGGTTTTCCACGCCACTGCGGTTGATTTCCACGAATAAGTCGGAGCTTCCAAGACCTCACTTGATAAAAGTCGAAACTGAATGCCAACAAATAGAGGATCAATTAAAATACCCAGATCACAGCACAAGTTTGTAATTGGGCTTAATTTTTTGCCCAAGGCCTACGTATCGGAGTCATATTTTTCAAATCCGCATATTACATCACTTAAAAATCTGCTATCGCTCTTGTGTTTCCATATAGCTCTTACCTCTAAATCAATTAACAAACTAAGAGATGATTAGAAAAGCAATGGGGAGACAAAAGACTCCTAAGTTATTACCTTTTTTCTTTTGTAGGTATAACTAAACTACACAATTTAAGTTAGACGTAATACATAAATACAAACAAACACGTTCTCTAATTTCATATGTCTACATTATTATTATTATTATTATTATATTTTTTATAATAACTGTAATAAATCCTTAGTAGGCAAAATATTATGTCCTTTTATAAAGGAAAACAATAATACTATTAAAAACCTAAATTTCGTTAAAAATGGGGGTCTTTTAGTAAACGAACGGTTACAGAATTTGTTTATAACTATCAAATTGTAAAATATGATATAAATAACGCCCGTGGGACGCCGCCAATAGGGTAAAACAACACGGTACGTGATCACGGAATTCGTATGCGTATATTACGCCTGGGCAAAATTTAGCATCATTTGAATGGTATACACGTAACACGATTGCGTAAGAACAAGTCAACCATTTTCAAATGATTTTATTCCATTGCGTGTATAGCTAAAATGAATGCAAACAATTGGATTCTTTTAATTACAGCCAGTAAGCAATATTAGTGCCCCTTGTAGTCATAGTCATAACAGACACATAAATTTCATAGATAACCCCACTTTTAGAATCAAGGCAGAGAAAATTACGCACATAAGTTAAAATTAACCAATTTTTATCCGTTGTGACCTTAACCGAGATGTTTCTTCTACAAAATGCTATCGGATTGGCTGTTAATAGTCACGTGATCATCCATGGATCCATGATTACGGAACATGTGGTTTCACCCTTAATCTATATAAGGAGCCGTGATCGTGGATTTTCATGTGATCATTGAGTACGTTTATGTCTACTCTTGCATCCGATAAAAATTCTGTTATCTGCTCAAAATGGCCGGTATAAACGTTTCGGGTTGAGATTTCCATCCGATATAGTCGTATAAGTCAATTCTCTTATTTTGCTGGATTGGACTTTTGTCGGGCGGATCGTGCTGCAGTACACGACGGTGTAAACAGATTTGGATTCAGACCAGACTGACAGAAGTTTGTACCTAAGTTAACGCGGTTGGATTTTGGGGTTAGAAATTTTCATTTTTTGTGTTTTGTGGTTGTTTTTGTTTATCTTGAGCTTTTCTTCAGATTTGTTTTGCAATATTAAGTAAATAATGAGTGATAAAACTAAACACAAATGGAATGGAGGTTAAGTGACTTGGGTGACTTGACATTTCTAACGGCTGAAGTTAGCCAAAAAAGATCATATGTTTTATGTCAAAATTTTATGGGATCAAAACGGGATTATTTTAAAGATTAAATTATTGTGGCATAAACGACTGTGGATTAAAATTTGGGATTAAAGGTTTTGGATCAGATGAAACCTATATCTGATTAACTTTGTAGACATAAACGTACTCATTAATATTCAATCCGTTAACGTGTCACACAGCGAATTTCTTGTTTATGTAGGTATTTTGTTATATTTATAAAAATAACATGTAACAATTACATATTATTTTTATAAATACACAATACAAATTAAATTTAAAGTTGATTAAACATCTTTTTAATAAAATAGATCTTAAACGGGTATGAAAGCATATGTTTGTTTCAATATGGCATCAACAGCATCACATTTATTTTCGGAAATAAAGGTGAAGAATTTTAAAACATCTGCCTATTAAAATCTTTAAATAAGGAAACACAAATAATATTTGATTTTTAGCCAAAATATGTTGTTTTTCAGGTCCAGAGAAACAACATCAGTGGCGGCTCGTCAGGGTAGGCAAGGTAGGCGCCGCCTACCTTGGAAAAATGCTTTAAATGTAATTTTTAAAAATATATTATTTAATAAGTATATAAAATTATTATATTTCTACAATTAAAAAGAAAATGGTTACCGCTGGAGGCAAGAGCGAACGGTCAAGACTACACAATAATATTATACCGTTGGTGCTTTGCGACTTCCGACCAAAAGGCGATCTATCTCAGCCGCCTTATTTTGATATTCAGTACGTAAGCAAATCAACTAATAAACGATGCCAAGTGATGCGAAAAATCCGCCGACGTAAAGTAAAATTCGGCAGATTTATTATTTTTGCAGGCGATTGCATCGGTCGCCTTCGCTTTGACCTTCGACGATCGTCGCACATCGATTATGAGATGCATGACAACAGGTGGACAATAATTGGTTAGAGGCACGGGACCCGATGCGACCTTTTAATTGACCTGTATCTTTTTATCCGAAATAGAAATTCCGTATAAATCTTAACGGTGCATTTTGGTTTCCGAGTTTTAATCCTAGGTAGTTTAGGCAGGCCTTTAGTCCAGGAGAATTTGATTTTTGATAAGTATTTTTTAGCTATAAGTGCATGTTTCTGGTTTTTTTTTGTTTGTAGTTTAAATAATATTTAAAAATGGAGTCAAACCCTGTGCATGACATAATTTGCTCGTTGCAAGAAACTCCATTTTCCCGACTAAATGTCACAGTTGGGTAAGTGGAAGCATCTTTAGGCAAAGTTTATTTTGTTGGCCTTGTTTACTACTTGCTAAAGGTAGAAATAATGTTTTACGGGGTTTTTCAGATTTAAAAAAATTATCAGCTAGTATTAAAAAATATGAGCTTTCTAAGGAGCATATGAGCAGTTATTTAAATCTTAAGCGGTTAGAAAAAAAACTCTGAAACTATAAAAGATGCTTTAGACGTTCAAAAAGCTATGTCTTTCAAATTATATAATGAAGAAGTAAGAAAAAATAGAATCTTATTAGGTTATTTAATTGATGTTACTTGTCATTTGGCAAAACAAGAACTTTCTTTTAGAGGCCATAATGAAAAAAAAGAATATTCTAATTCTGGCAATTTTAAAGAAACGTTTAATTTATTAATTAAACGTGATATAGAAATTCAACAGCATTTAAAAAAAATTGGAAATGTTTTTTCAGGTTTATCCAAAACTATCCAGAATGATGTAATTCATTGTATTTCTGAACACCTATTAAACGTAATTCAAAACGAAATAAGAGTCGATTTTTTTTTAGTACAAGCTGACGATACTACTGATATAGTAGAAAAATCTCAGTGCCCTTATGTTGTTGGTGTTGTCGGCTTAAAAAGCCAACCTGGCTTTCGTACATCCAACTCTTAAAATACGTTTTCTTTCGTTAATAATTTTTTTGGTAATATTTTCTAATAAAAAAATAACAATAAAGTTAATAAAAATATGAGATACACGAAAATTGGGCGTGGCACCCAAAAAATTTTCGCCGGCGGCGCAATTTTGGCCTGCGGCGCTCTCCGCCTACCCATCTTTATGGGTCGCGGGCCGCCACTGAACAACATTTAAATGAAACATTTTTTTTGTAACCATAGAGTGTGGTATCCAAAAACATAAATTTTACTTGCATTTGATCTTAAAGTGTGGATTTCTTGATCTTTATAATTATTTTTTAATATGTTATCCTTTAGAAAACCCTGAGGGCTTTTTAAATGTTCAATTCAAGAGTGGTTTTATGTTGATCTTAGAACTAACATATTCAAATTTAAAGATTCTTTCCCAACAACTAATTTGGCTAAGAGTTACAACACTTTAAAATGAGGCTAAAATTATATTTCGTGGCTCGTGCTCCATGCTAAAATCTTTAACGCTTGATTTATCATCTGGATTAAGTAGTATCACACGTATCGTAGTTACCATTTGTAAGTATAAAAACTAAAGTTGATCCGGATTTGTCATCCGATAAATATGAATCGATCCCCTGAAATCGATTTCTTTTTTCTTAAAAAAGAAATCGTGATTTGTATCCTTTACGAGGATCCGGATCAGTAAATCAGTTCCTTTTCGGAAGGATCCGTCCCAGCTCTGTTTGTAGATTTAGTGCTAGTTATTATGTACAGTTGCGGGCAAAAAATTCCGGACACATAGGTTAACATTTTCTGTCATATTTTCGAAATTGCGTAAACTGGGTTTTTACCTTTAAAGCCTTGAGCAATTAAATTAGTAAAAAAATTAATTTTTTAAATTGTATGTATATTATTTTCTCGCATCTAGTCAGCCACTTTTCTTGCCGTGTAAACAGGGCAGTTGTCTTGTTAATAAATAATGGGTGTTTTTCAATTAGCACACAAAAACCGCATTATGCCGCACAATGCTGTACATTGAGTGTTTCAGCTGCATTAATGCCGCAATGCGCATTTTTCTCTGTAGTTGAAAAACACCCAAAGTTTCGCTGAGAAAAGATCTTAGTTAATGAGGTTAGTAAAACATTTTGTAACATATCAATATAAACTTCTTTTTCCATTAATGCATTGGCAAAGCCCAAGGACCATTGAGTCATATATCCCCCCACATTAACTGAAAATCCACTACTTGCTTTAACTGTTTAGGTATACTCCTCTACAAATCTTGTGTTTCCAGATCTGAACACTCTAACTTTTTCCTTTCGTATTTTGTGACTCTAACTCGACCATTATAACAAGATTGAAAGGTCTTCTCATCCGTAAAAACGACTTTTCTACAAAACTCCAACCCTTTCTGTAAATACTATAAAGCAAATCCCACTATCTGTTCTTTGTTAACAGCCGTTAAAAATAGTTTCTTGACAGCAGCACGAATTCTTAAATTTGATCTTTCCTTGATGTGGCGTCTTGCTACCCCAACAGATCCAGGAAATTATGTTTATCTTTATGCTTCCAAAGGGTGTTTGGAATTGATAGTTTTCCGAATAAGTGGCAAGTCTATTATCTTGTTCCTCGTTTAATACTCTTTTTCTGCCACTTCCCCACAATTGATTTAAGGAGCCGCTACTTTGCCACTTTTGCTTTAAATCTCGAACGGTAGTTTTTGGTAAGTTAATTTCCTTGCCTTATAACGCGATCCTCTTCAAATAAAATAATCAATCTTTGTTCTTTGTAGTTCGTTTAGTCTATTCATTTTATTAAAAATTGTTCTGTTTTAATATGTATTATAATATTATCTTGAAATAATATGTACTTCCACAATTTTTTAGGTAAATTTAAGGTGATATAGGTTAGGCAAGCTAAGTCTAAAATACATAATGAAAAATCGTATGTCCGGAATTTTTCGCCCGCAACTCTACGTTAAATTATTGCGTAAATTCGGAGGTCCGGAATCACGTACCTATAATATCGAAATCGAGGGGCCTCTCACTTATCAATTTTTGTACATATATTGTGCAGTGTTTAAAAAAATACTGCGAAACATTGCAAGACCCTGCAAGTCACTGCCAGACATTGCGAGTCACTGCAACGCATTGCGATATGCTGAAACGCATTGTATGACAGCATTGAAGCATTGTTAGACACTGAGTGGTATTGCGTGCACGCTTGTTTGCACGGCCAAGCGACAATGCTGCCTCTAGAAGGTATATGCTGAAAGGGTAGGGTGGGTCCAATACCTTTGGTTTAGGAACATAGTTAGGAATTTTTGTTCCATATTTTAAAATGTTGGTATGTGTATTAAAGTTTGTTTTCCTAACGTCAATCGACGGTTGTTGTTTTTGTGTTGTTTTTAAACCGACGAATTACAAAAATATTGATAATATGAAAGCGAAAGTTCTATGTAGTTTTTTATTTATTTATATTTGTGGAATAATTCAAGCTGTCGATTTTGACCCCTTGGGTTACATTCTTTATTGTCCATGTATGGGTAAGTGCAAATGTTATGAAAATTTTCTAAATTTATAACCTATATTACTTAGGAATACCAATTATATACAGGGTGTTTCCTAACTACGGTACGAAACTTTAGAGGGTGATTGGCTAGGTCGTTTTAAGAAAAAAAGTTCCTATGAACATATGTCCGGAGTTGCTTCGTTTCTGAGATACAGGGCGTTGAAGTTTAAAGAAAAAAACGGTATTTATAAAATATCATAAATATCCTAAAACCGATTTGGTCCAAATTTGGCGCAGTTATTTGAAGTAATAAGGTGGTTATTTAGCTCTAACTAGATTGAAATTATTATTTTATAAGATAAATTTAATTTCTCCAAAAATGGCGTCTCAAAAATGGCACCACAGCCATAATTGACGAAAAAAGTACACCAATGACTTTTTCTTATACTTTTTATATTTTTTAAGATTAAGCAACTAAAAATACAACTTTTTTCTTTCCTGTGTTTTCTTCATATGTAGCTTCGTTTTCGAGAAAAAAAATAAAAACCACATTAACTCATTCTAAAAGCTATCCATGGACAACATAAAATAAAAACCAAAAATAAAAAATAAACAATTTTGACCTTAAAGTAAATGAGCAAAATGTCCACCTTCTCATAAAATACGGGACTGCAATCGATTTGTCATTTTTTTTCTAAAAAAAAACTACAAAAAAAAGTCATTAGTTCCCCAAATCGTTTAAGGATATTTATGATATTTAAATATGGTTTTTTTTTAAGTGTCAGACACTCAATGACAAATCAATTTTATGAGAAGGTGGACATTTTGCTCATTTACTCTAAGGTCGAAATTGTTAATTTTTTATTTTTGGTTTTTATTTTGTTGTCCATGGATAGCTTTTAGAATGAGTTAATGTGGTTTTTATTTTTTTTTTCTCGAAAACGAAGCTAGATATGAAGAAAACACAGGAAAGTAAAAAGTTGTATTTTTAGTTGCTTAATCTTAAAAAATATAAAAACTATAAGAAAAAGTCATTGGTGTACTTTTTTTCGTCAATAATATGGCTGTGGTGCCCACTGAGACGCCACTGGAGCTAATAATTTCAATCTAGTTAGAGCTAAATAAGCACCTTATTACTTCAAATAACTGCGGCAAATTTCGACCAAATCGGTTTTAGGATATTTATGATATTTTATAAATACCGTTTTTTTCTTTAAACTTCAACGCCCTGTATCTCAGAAACGAAGCAACTCCGGACATATGTTCATAGGAATTTTTTTTCTTAAAACGACCTAGCCAATCACCCTCTGAAGTTTCGACCTGTAGTTAGGAAACACCTTGTATGTACAGGGTTTTCCTGTATAATTGCGCACCCCTTTAAAATCTTTATTTTTATAGATAGAAAAAAATAGTTTATATGAAAGTTGCAGGATTTTTCATGAAGATTTTCATGGTGTAAGATAGAAAAACAAATGATGATTGGAAAATTAACAAATCACTATCAACTTCGTTATTTTAAATGAAACACGCTGTATATGATTGAAAATTCAAATTCTGCTCCTCTTTTCAAATATATATAACTTATCTATGTTCGGATAAACGAGTTGCAAGTTATTTGAATTTAAAATCTGTTCTTATAAGCCATAGTTAGCCATGGATACAACCCAAAATTGACTTCTGTCAAATATTTATATTTTTGTTTGGTTTCCAAGACGAACCATGGCTAACGCGACTTAACTTTGCCAAACTTTGGGTTGTATCCATAGCTATCTATGGCTTATAAGAACAGATTTTAAATTCAAATAACTTGCAACTCGTTTATCCGAACATAGATAAGTTATATATATTTGAAAAGAGGAAGATTAGCAGAATTTGAATTTTCAATCATATACAGGGTGTTCCATTTAAAATAACGAAGTTGATAGTGATTTGTTAATTTTCCAATCATCATTTGTTTTTCTATCTTACTCCATGAAAATCTTCATGAAAAATCCTGCAACTTTCATATAAACTATTTTTTTCTATCTATAAAAATAAAGATTTTAAAGGTGCGCAATTATACGGGAAAACCCTGTACCTACTCAGTGACTTTAATTTTTGTGACTCAAATTAAGAACTATTTTCAACGACACATTTTAAACCAGAAAAAAAAGGCTAAAAGTTTAGAGGGTAAAATTTTACGTATCGGACAGGACGACGATTTTGATGATTTTTTTGGAGCGCTGATCGTGAATCTTAAGTCAGTTTTTTTTTCGGCAAAATTTCTCACTGTTAAAACTGATTAGCATCAAATGGTAACTTACACTGATCGGGCACTTTACATATCAAATAAATACAATAAAACTTGCAATATTTTGTTGCTCAGTCGAAAATAAAGCCAGTTGTTTATTTCTGGTATAACCAGGGCCGGATTTAAGTTTTTGCCGCCCATAGGCTAATATATTTTTGCCGCCCTAATATGTCAATATTTTTTGGATATCGGAACAAAAAAATTAGTTTTAAAAGAATATAAACTTCACTGGTAATTCTTATAAAAATTTAATAACCAAATTTAACAAAATCATACAGAAAATTAAATAACAATTCTTTAAAACAAACAAATTTCATAATATAAAAACAAAATATAATTAAAATGGTAAAACAAATGGGTCTTTTTTTAAACTATGTATTATTTAATTATAGGCAAAACCATATGCTAACATTTTTTTTCGTACCCTTTTTTTCTGCAAAATCATTAAGCATATTATTAAAATTTACTATTACATTTTTTTAAAAATTAATTCTAAATTTGCCACCCATAATATTTGCCGCCCTAGGCTTCAGCCTACTCAGCCTTTGTGTAAATCCACTCCTGGGTATAACTCAATTTTTTCATAAATTGTAAAAACATTTGGTGTTATCAGCCCAATTCTTAACCCTGCAGTGGTAAGGTAAGAAAATGTATCAAGTATGGTAAAGTGGGGTATGTGATACCCCAATAAAAAAAAATGGTATAAAGTAATGTATCACTTTTAAAATTAAGTATAAAATATGTATGTATGTGTTTAAACAACTTTTAGCATAAAAAAATCAATAACATTGTAAATATAATAAAAATTATAAAAACCTAGGACTACTGACCAGACTTAATAAGAATGAACAGTATCTTCCATATCACGTTCTTCCAGTGCACCATTTAACATGTAAACAAAAGGAACTTTGCTTTCAATTTGTTTCCCAAATTTTAATCCATGAACAAGATAACGATCCTATCCTGTTTCAAACGATTCTTTGGACGAATGAAGCTATGTTCACTACATCGGGAATGTTTAACCGACGCAATACGCACAGCTGGGCAAGACAAAATCCCAGGAAATTTCAAGTGATTAAATACCAAGGGAGTTCTTCTCTTCATGTCTGGTGTGGTGTGCTTAACAATAGGATTGTCACGCCAATATTCTATGAGAGATCCTTAACTGGAGAAAGATATCTCAATCTTCTTGAAAACGATATTTTAGAAGAATTGTCATTCGAAACGTATAGTAAGATAATTTGGCAACAAGACGGAGCGCCGCCACATGCTGTTCGTCAAGTTGTGCAGTATCTCAATCGCCGATACAATCAGTGGATTGGATGTTATGGCACTATTAGATGGCCACCTAATAGTCCAATAGATATTACAATTTTGGACACTTTTCTATGGGGTCACTTGAAGAATGTCGTTTACCAAAATGGGAACACAAACACGGAAGAAATGAGAGAAAAAATTGTAAATAAAATTAATCGTTTTAACCAAGAACCTCAAATAATATCGGCGAGCTTAGAAAGGCTAGGGAGGGGTTAAAGATCATGTTTCGAAAATAACGGGGGTCATTTAGAACATTTAAATTATTAGTAATATTATAATTTTTTGTTATAAGTGTTTTTATTACCACCATATTTTACCTGTATTGTATTTTAATTTTTTCCGTTTATTGTAATTTTGCTGCTTGGTTTAGAAATAGATATATCATATTATTTTTAGCATATAATATAATTTGAAGCCGTTCTTCTGATGAAAACCTGATTATAAAACTACTCCAAAAAGTAATAAACATATTTTTAAAATTCTTGACTCACCTGTGGCAGCCAGGTTTTTTCAGGTAAAACTTTCCTTATAGTATCATGCAGTTTTTAGACAATTGCAGCAGAACCGCAGGAAATAAACCCAGCAACCCCTATATCACCGAATTCCTTGTGAAAATCTCTATCTATTGATATAAAAATATACGGGGTATTCCATTAAAAAAATACGTCACTCATGCTGTAACTCTTTTATTTTTGTTACAAATGTTTTTCTGATTAGATTATTGAATTCTACGGAAAAAATACACGCAATGGCTGTATTCGTTTTTTAAAAAAGTACAGGGATGTTCAAAAATAAAACCCTGTTTACTTTAAAATGAGTAACCCTGTATCTGACACAATGCTACATAGTACCTGATATAAAACTAGCTGGGTTTTTGGGTACTTTTCCCAGCAATGCTTTTTAAATACAGCATGTAAATAAAACTCAATTAGTAAAATTCCTCTGAGCTTCTAGCAGAACCAATTGCTAATAACATTTGTAAGATCATTGATCGGAAAATGCTATCCATCCCAAAACCAATACTTCCCCACTACCTAGGGTTCCCACCAGCCCCAACCCTTACCTGGTTGTGGCCCTTTCTCAAAGCCTGTGAAGGCACTCGAGAATGTAACCATATAAATATTGTATATACTTATGTTTATGTATTGTAAATATATTGTTTATATGACATGTAGTCTTAGGAAGTATTGTAAATTGGTTCGTAAGTAATAAAGCTGTTTGTAAGTAAGTAAGTAAGTAAGCAGCCTAGCCCCTTTATTTCTATAAGTTTCTAATAAAAATAAGAAATATAATTTTTTTCTGGCACAATATGTTTTAGCCAAATGTCCATATCTTTTTGGTAGCCTTTGTTGAATATGACCCTTAAAAGGCAATACATTTAATTCAAAATGTTTTTTAATTAAATTAAATCAGTGATAATTTTGAGCTCTAAATTAAAAGCCCCAATAAACATATTGTTCCGTAACACCTGGTATAAAAGCACGGATCTTGTTTTACATCTTTTTACTAGCAATCAGGTGCACAAACGTTTCCATGGTAACATGCATTCAATGCAGTGTAACCATTCTATCGGTTTAACTGTCTCTGTCATAAACGGAATGCTTCGAAAGTCGGTTAGATACTGGCCTTTCTGGATTTTTCTCTCACCTTTTATAGTAATGTGGAAAAGCATAGACAAGTCTGGAATTACCTGAAAAAAATTCTTTTAATACAGGATGCAAAAAAAGCACAAAATGGATTACTCCAGCGCCCTCAGGACATTTCACAATTACCGTCGGAATGGGGATAAACTCATTTATTTTAAATAAGATTTTCACCTAAATTTAATATTTCTAACTTCCTACAGTTCTATTAACTGAACAAATATTTTTAAAGTCGTAGAAATAACTACATACTCATTGTGAACACTTTAGACCAGAAATCAGTAGACATGTTAACGCTATGTTCAGAAAGCTGTCTAAAATATTTTGCTTTTTCTTGATCATAATTTTGGTCTAAAAGTATTGTAAAAATTGATTTTTCTAAAAGAGAAATATAACCAGATCTTAACAATTCTACCGCTCTTTTACATGCGGAAGAAAAGTTAAGAAGGGAAATAGAATAAAAATCGTGACTTTCTTATGGTCATCGAAACGTTGCGTTTTTTAAAAAGTTTTTAAAATTGTTTTGCAGGTCGATTTTTTAGCTGGCGGAAAAAGTCAGCAACTTTAATTTTATTAATAAATCTGCCACAACAATACAAAACGTATCTTTAAATTGCTTGTACATAGCAACACATTAAAATGGCAAAAATGAAATTTCGCTTGTTTATGACTTTAGAACTACTACATATAAAGCTATTCCAAATATGCTTAGAATTTTTGGTACAAATCCAATAACTTACTTATACTAGGTTTAAGGCGAGGGGGAAACCACCCCCGGGATTTTAAACAAATAATGCCTTTTGGGGGAATTATTTACCAAATATTACCCCATATTGCCCTATAATTCCCCGTATTGCCTAAAATTTTACATAATTCCCATATATTTCCCCATAATTCCTATATATTTCCCCATAATTCCTATATATTTCCCTATAATTCCTATATATTTCCCCATAATTCCTATATATTTCCTCATAATTCCTTCGTATTGCCCCTATTTCCTCCGCTAAATTTCCTCTATTTTCACAGGGTGTTAATTTAAAAACTTTTAATGAAAGTTTTTAGAAGAATAAAAAAGTTGGAAAATTGTGTTTTGATACAAATGCAATGCAGGTGGGGGAAAATAGAATCACGATACTTCAATCCAGGATAAGTCACCGCCTCGCCTCAATTTTAAAATTTAAACTGACATTACTCTTTTTGTGTCACATCAAACTAAAGGGTTTCTTGAGTAGTATCCATCTGCACAATATTTTTTAATTTAACACATAGGATGAAATAACATAATTCGAGTAAAACAGACTATATTTAATTATAATGTTATTTTATTTCATTAGATATAAATACATTATACTTTAAAAAAAAATGGAACACATTTTAAGCATCTTATGAAATAAATTACCATTTTAATAAAACGTACATTGTTTTACTTAAATACTGTTTTTTATCCTCTGTATTAAATGAAAAAAAGGTAATTATACTGAAGTGGGGCTTCATTGTTTTTTGGCCATAAAAATCAAAAAATTGGCATATTGAAGAGATTTTTTTTTTTTAATAATTCTACTTATCGGATTTATAATAAAAATTGTTTAAGAATCCAAAAACAACCGATTTATAATGATTTTTGCAATTGAAAATTCGAAAATTAAAAATTTTAACTTTTGACTGCGAATTTCAGGGTCATCCAATAATACTCTGCAATGCTTATATTTTTTCTTGTTGAACATCAAAAGACGAACAACCAAAAAAAATTTGATATATCAATTTTTACGATTTTAAATTTTTTTTACAATATTTAAAAAAATCTAAAAATTTTAAATTTGATAAGGAGTAGAAAATTAAAAAAAACTAACCAGAAATAACCGGAACTATTTTTTATTTTCAAAAATATGAAATTTTCGATGAAAAAATTTTTAAAAAATTGAATACGTGATATTTTTGTTTTTTTTTTAATTATTCTATTTTGCGCAACGAAAAAAAAATATAAATATTATTAAAATTTAATGCATGATCTCCAAATCTTTAGTCAAAAGTAAAAATTGATTTTTTGACTTTTCAAATAAAAAAAATCTTTATAAAATCATTGTTTTTATAGTTTCAAACATATTTTTCATAAATCCTATAATAAATAGAACATTTAAAAAGAAAATGTAAGTATCTTCATTTTTTTATTTTTTATATAAATACCAAAAAAACATTCTTGCGCAAATGGATACTTACTACTCAGTGCGACATTTGATTTATTTTATTACAAAAAGGGTGATGTTATTTGAAATTTTAAAGTTGGGGCGTGGGCATCTAGGGCGTTACTCACCCCTCGACTGAAGTGGGTTTATTGCCCCCACTTGTATAACATTTATATCTAATTGCAAATTTTTAAACTGACTCTACGTATGTCTGATTGTTAGTATCTATAGTTTTTTTAAACATTTACTGTTAAAGAAAGTAACGTCACAATAATCTTAATTAAAAAAAAAAAAAGTTTGAAACACAGTGTATTACGGTATTAGTTAGTCAATACAGACACAAAAAAAGTTATAAATAGATATTAAAAAATATAAGAAAGGAAAGCTTTACAATACAAGTTAGTATGAATATAATACCTATTATACGGTATTATAAAAAAACAAATTTAAAATAGAAGGTACTTAGAACTAATCAGCTAGAATCTATAACTTAAATTAACGTAAACATTAAAACTGAATGAATAATTTTTAATTTATTTTTATTTCTTAAAATAAGTGTATGATAAACCTATAGTTCTGCCTGTACCTTTGTTCTATGACACAGTCGAGCTTTAGAAATTTAAAATAAAATGTTTTTTTTTTCTTAAGACTTCTCTTCTAATAAACCACTGTTCATCATAGTAAACCATGTGTATCTCTATTTCCTGAAAATAATATTATATTTTTTGTTCCACCTAAAATAGGTTTATTAAAGAGTGCTATTTTTCTGGGCATCTTTACAAATTTTGTATAAATTCGATAGATTCCTAAAAAATAAAAAAAAGTACATTAAGCATTAAAATACAAAAACGATTTGCTTACTTTGTTGTCAATATCGTTTTGTAAATTGTCATTTAAACTCTCAAAGGAGATCTCGGATTCGTGGAATTATCATAAACAACATCTTTCGTTTTTCCGTACTCAAACGTATAAAGTAATCTTTTTTTCTTTTTTTTTGACGTTACCTTTTTTGATCTGGTATAAAACTGTTTTATTCTGTCAGTACTGCGTATGTCGATTTTTTAATAATAATCCTTTTTTCCATTTTAATTTAAGAAATGTACTCACTTCATTTATATATTCAACTTTATTAGAATAATCTTTCAACAGTATATTTTACCTAAAGTCTCTGTGTCATGCTCTTTTGCTCTGCTTGCTTTGTCTAGATTGAATCATCCATAATTTGAGATTTCTTTTCTATATTAGTATTAAATATATTATCTTTTTCGTCCTCATTAACCATATTTTCTTGTTTATTTCCTACGACCACTTGAATCCATAAATCTTCTGTAATTTTAAGATATCCCAAAAATTATTTAAACAGCTTGTGGCTCAGATAAAGCATTTTCAATTATTTCTTTAACAGCTTTGTCAGTGAAGTTTGTAAAATTTGTGAAAATTCCATTTTCGGTGTCTTTTAATTATTTTATTTTGGTGTTTTTATCCAGAAAATTTTATTGCATCTTTTAAATTAAGCGTTATTTTATTTAGTACCATTATTTTTCCTTTTCTTTGAATTATATCTTCAATACTAAAGTTAAGACAGTAGCAAAAGTGTTGGAGAAAGAACAGGTGCATCGAAAAATATTTTTCAACATTGACTACCCTATTTATAGCCAGGAGAAACATATCTAGTTGTAGGATTTTTTTCTTTAAAAGTAACAACTAATTTTAGCATATAATGAACATTTAGTTCTACACAAAGATATGCATTATGTGAGAAAATTATTTTTTACTCTGTATATTTTGCTGCTTTTTATCCACATTCTCTTTATATTCTCAAAAAAACTCCGTACCAAATGTTATAGATCCGGTTTTCTATAGTTAATTTTTTCCCAAATAGAAACTTAAAATGTAACTAATCAACTTTAAATAGTTGTAAGTTCCTTTGTATTCGGGATGGTTGCTTAGCAATTTCTGCACTTAAAAATCAGTGATATTGAGGACACTTCTAAAATTCATCTCCCGGATTTACATGCGAAATACTAAGAAAATGGTTAGAACCAACCCTATTTTGGTCCACCAGTAAAAATGATACACATTATATCTTTTTTTAAGAAGCTGTGGTTTAGTAGGCAATCAATTATTATGTAATTTTCAATTATGTAGCTTCTAGAGTTGGCGCAAAATGCAAAGAAATATATTTTCCGTCGACCAAAAATAGAAGTCACTGCTCTGAACGTAAGTGTATAAAAACTTAATTGGTAAAAGCTTGGGTAAAAGCGATGAGGACAGTTTTTATTAAGATCTAACTTTTAACGTGAGGGGAGTATTTATTTTGTTTAATGCCTAAATTTTTATTGAGAAAATATACATACATTATAGCAACTAATTTTATTATTTAAATATAGCTCGTAATTTTAAGCTTTAAAAATTCACGTAATTTATGTGATTTGCAAACTTATTTATTTATATTCGTATTAAATAAAAGTTTAGTCACCTCTAACTTTATTTTATAATCTCACCTAAATCATATGTTCACAACCACGTTCTCAAAAAAATGCTTGTTGCGCAGCGGTTTTACGTGGTGTTGTCAGGTGACAACGCAAAAGAAATATAAAATTGCACAAATTCCAAGAATAGAACCAGGTTGTAATAACAAAATTCGTTAAATGAGAATATTATATGCTTGGTGACACCATCCGGCAACGGTGTCTCGCAAAACATGTATTCAATCGTGAACTTTCGTATCCGTTCCTTAGGACAGCGGAAAATTTAAACTTTTAACGGAAAATACTGCCCAATAATACTCTGATATTTCTACATAATACCCTATATTTCCCCATATTACCCCGTATTTCCTTGTAATAACCCATATTGCCTTGTAATACACCATATTTCCCAGTAATACCCTATATTTCCCAATAATACCCCGTATTTCCCAATAATACCCCGTATTTTTCCGTAATGCCTCCGGTCTTGGTGAATAATTCCTAGGTGGTTTCCCCCTCGGTTTAAGGTTAAAAGTGGGTATAACACCCTTCCACCCGATCGATCGGTTTTTACTAACAAAAAATCTCATATATTTAATTTTGCTAAAAATTGCATAACATTTACCCTCTTAGTTATAACTTTATTTTAAAGCCAATTAAGGCCATTGTATGTTGTACTCTTTATGTAACTCTTATAAAAATATAACCCCATATATTGTTTAAGCAGATTTGGAAACCAAGCAGACCATTTCCCCGACTCTTGCTTTTGCAAAAGGTTAAACAGAACATTAGTTTTACCCTTGGATTGAATATAAAAATGGAGAGCGAAAGTCAACACAAGTGCCTTTTTTTATACTTATTTTAAAATGGGGCCTCTTAAAAAATTTCATAAGGTTATTAATATGGAAAAATTTATGAAAGAAATCGCACCTTATGAGTGGCCTTCAGATAAAAGGATTTCTTTCTGTTATATGGCTAGAGGTAAAATAGAACTATATTTAATTGTAAGAATTTAAGTACAATACCATTATAGTCTTGGATCCGAATTAGAGATGACCTTCACTCATCTGCCAACCGGATAAGAACATTTTTTTTACCAAATATATGTAAATAAAAAAATCGCGAATGGGTGGCCTAAAAAAATACGGCTCAGGCTATGACTAATAAAAAAATAAAAATGTTTTTACACTCTGTTTATAATTTAGTGGTATATTAGTAATGTCATGTAGAATAAAACATAAGAATTACCATTATTAGCAGCAGTATTAACAAATATTCATTTTTTTTTAAATTATAACCATGATTATATTTTTTTGGGCAACCCATTGGCAATACTCTTATTTTTTTAAAGGATTAAGGTCGGCATTGGACGGATCGGATTTTTTTTGTATTCAGCGTTAACTGCTACGGAAAATCGGAATTGGCATTTGTATTTTCCATTTTTATTTAACTAGCTGTTTTTGCGGGGATTCAATCGTTACTTATTGATGAAAAAGATGTCTTTATAATTTGTTTATTATCTGAGAAAGAAGAAATTAAAAGAAAAATCTGGATGCATAATATATCTATAAGACCTAGTGATGAGCAAAGCAAGACCAATACCAAGACCGGGCTAGTCTTGGTCTTGGTCTTGCAAGTCTGGTCTTGGTCTTGCAAGCCAAAAGAAGGTCTTGGTCTTGCATCACCCGGTCTTGGTCTTGGTCTTGCTGCAAGAGTCTTGCTGGTCTTGCTTTTCTTTGGTAGTAATAATTTAAACTAAGCAATCTTAAATAAAATATTTTTTTAATACTTACAAATAAATAAAGATGGAGACTATATTTTTTGCTTTAAAATTTTAAAATATACCAATTTTAACCTTACATGTACATTTAAATTATTTGATTAAAAAGCATATTTTAAATGTAGGGGTTTATTTATTTATAGCGCTTCATTTTTAGTTAAATTAAGACACAATCTGCTCTAATACATTTAGTGGCATATAGAAACATTTAATGATAAGAATTATTTAATTTTTTTTGAAGAAACCTATAAAATTAAAGCAAATACAAAACTGTGTACTGTGCGAGCAGAAAAAAAAAGACTTTTAATTTCAACCAAATGTGAAATTTTCATGAAAATGATTCTGATATGTAAACATTGGTTTCTGATTCAAAAAAAAAAGTTATTCAGAAAGCTTTTCAGGTCTTTTTATTTTCAAATTAGTCAAACATTTCCCGTACATAGTTTGTACAAATACTTTATAAACATTCTGCATATACAAGGTGGCTCGATGGTGCGACAAAGCTCGATATCTCCGAAACCGTTTATAATGGTGAAAAACTGAATATACAAAAAGTATAGAAAAAAAAACGTAAATGTAAAATTATTTTCTATTTCAGAATTTTCCGAAGAATCCACTACGCTATATATAAGACCAAGATTAGAAAAATATTGTAACTTATTTTTTTATTAAATTCAGGATGATATAATTTTTTTTTAATAATCTCGGATGTCACATGATATATGTCAAGCACTGTTAGATACATATATTAAGACCACATTTATTAAATTTAAATACGCCTTTTAGAGAATCTATAAGACTAAAAGAGAGATTGACATTATGTAAAAGGTATGTAGAATTTTTAGAATATTTGATGTAATATAAATTTAAAATCTGTAAGGCTAGTTTTCTAAGTGACTTAAAAGAGACTTAAGAATTAAAATAATGATCTGATCATTTCCTCGTCAAAACTAACAAATATTAATACATATATGTAATTTGGTTAGTGCGATGCGTACCCTCCGTCCGATGCCGACCAGTGGACGCCTTGGAATGGATTGTAGTGTATGATTTTAAATCATTAAAATATTAGTATCTATAAAGCTATATTTTTAAAATTATTTAAAAAATATTTGTTTTAAGGCAATATTGATAGTTGCAATGCCAAGGATGGCAATCCATTCGGACCATTTTGGGATACTTATGGGGTAGATTTTGTTGGTTCGGAATTTTATGGTCCCTTGAATTATGATGTAAACATTCAAGCAGTTGCTAAACAGTGGAAGGAGAAATATCCACCTAATAAATGGCCAGTTCTGGCTTTTACTGGTAAGTATAATAGTCGCTTTGGTTAGTTTACTCTGGGGGGCAAAATCCATTGTGCGAAGCTGGCTTTAGGAATTATTCTTGGGCGCTAGGCGGCGCTGAAGTGACAATTTTAAACTTGTTTTTCTGGAATAATTATGGGACAAAAAACCCATGTCATGTCCCTGGAGTTTTTATTTAATGCTTGTTTCAAATTTCTACTCCAATGGTACCAGAGGGGTTTGGGTGAAACAATTAGATCAACCAACTTATTTGTTACAAAAAAGGTACTCTTAAAAAGACTCAATTCCTCTTTTGCATTTTAAAAACTTACGGTAGTTTTTACCAAAAAATCAAGTGACAGGATGTCTTTAAAAAAGTTCATTACATATTTCTTAGACCAAAATTAGCCCAGTTAAGCAAACTTATCTTAGTTGCTTAGTTTGGGCACTAGACGGCGCTGAAATGACAATCTTTAAATGGTCTAGTTCCTATATTAAGCAACTTTGTACTAAGATAAGTTTGCTTCACTGAGCTAATTTTAGTCTAAGAAATATGTTATGACCTTTTTAAAGACCTTTTAGTGGCATCCTGTCACTTGATTTTTTGGTAAAAAGTACCGCAAGTTTTTAAAATGCAAATTTCTCGAAAACCGTTAGAGGAACCGAGCCTTTTCAAGAGTACCTTTTTTGTAGCATATAGGTTGGTTGATCTGAATGTTTTACCTAAACCCCTCTTGTTTTATTGGCGTTGAAATTTGAAACAAGCATTAAATTAAAAAAATCCAGGTTCTACGCCTATGGACTGATATCAAAGTTTAAAGAATATACAATATATAAGTTTTGTCACTCGTGGCGGCTCTCAAAACGCACCCCTCTTATCTCCGCCTGTCCAATATATTCGTACCAGTCTATGGTGTTGAAATCGTTTTGCTGTAACCGTGTGCTTTGGTATATCGTGTCCCTAAAAAGCTGTTAAAGATGTCTGGTAATAATATTTGTTCAGTGGATAATTGTGAAAGTAGAATAAAAGGCGATTTATCGTTTTTTAGATGCCCAAAGGACCATTTTAATATAAATCATATAGGTTAGACTATTTTATTGGTATTTGTATTGAAAATATATTAAACTTTCAAATGTCAAGCTTGGTAAAGTGCTTTGTAACTCACTGAGTTCCACAAATTTAATAATTATACGCTAGAACAATGTCAGAACAGTATTAGAGTTTGTGTTTTTTTTCTAAATTAAGATTCTTCAAACCCTTTTAGGAGTCGCCTTCATTCATATGCATGTAGGTTTACCCAGTGAGCCTGCCACAGAGGGTAATTTTAACATTTGTTCTATTCAAAACTAGAGTAAAATTACCTATGTGTACCTTTCAATGCATAATTAGACCATCTTTAGAGTATTGTTCTCATGTCTAGGGAATGGCGCCTCCCACAACTCTTAGCATTCTCGATTTCCTTGAGGGAGGAGCCATTCATCCTATTTATGATTCCATACTTACAGGAAAGCCTTCTTCTCTCACCCACCGGCAAGCTGTAGGGGATCTGTCGCTTTTTATAGATATTTTTACGGCTTCTGCTTTAAAAAAAACCGGCCCATAAAGCCAGTATTTTCCATATTCCACCCCTGACAGCTCCCAATAGACGACACGTAGTGTCGTTTTTATGCATTCTTTTACAGTCTAGCTTGGGAGGCCCAGAACTTTCCACTCTGTTAGTTCTTTTATCCCTAGAGTGTCGAGACTGTGGAACCTACTACCACCAGAAGTTTTGCCTTCTTCTCCAAATCCCTAAGTATTTAACTTTCGTCTCAATATACTTCATCTTACCAAACTTAAGACACCCACGGTATATTGGTATTTGGGCCTTCGCTCTTCATGGATTATCTCAAGATGAAAAACAGCTGCAATATTTCATTTTGCACTCCTAGTACACAAATAAAAATGTTGGGCATATCTACACATTCTCCTAGTAACCCATTAATTAATTATCCGTGAAAGTCTGATCGACCTTTTTAGATGTTTACAATACATTTCTATTTTGCTTTACATTATACAATAGATATATAGATAGATAGATAAATAATTATTTATTTGTTTAGTGGTAATGATAAAATAACCCTAGAACCCCATTTTGTTTACCTGTAAACTACAAACCGGGGTAAATATTTACCCTACGGGATTTTTACTCTTAAAATCGTTCTGAAAGGAGTAGTCTGACATATTAGTACTCGAATTTTTTCGTTTTGTTATGCCCCAAAGGAAGAGCAATTCAATTTATCAAGATTTAGTTGATTAAAAATTGATTTGAATAGCTGTAAGTACTTAAAAACAGCCAAACCGTCACTTAACAGATAAAAATTTATAACTATTTTTATAAAAAAACGATTTTTAAATTTCCAACGGGATTTCAAAGAGGACACATATGGATTTAAGAAAAAAATATACCATCATGATGTTTTGCTATCAAAGACTCCCACGGTACGTTAGTACTTAGGCATCAGCCTTCGTGGACTGTCCCAAGATAAAAAAAAAAAAAAAAAAAGTCTATTTATTTGGGCATTTAAAAATTCAAACAAATTAAAAATCCGATCAGTGGAAAAAATCAAATAAATATCCATCAAATATTGGTTTTTAAGAATCTATTTTTGTTTCTCTCATGGAAAATATGAAAAAAAAAAAGATAAATTTAACAGGTATAAAAATATTCCAAATTACAGTTTTACTATTTTAATTATTATTATTTACTTATTAAAATTTACCCGGGGTAGGTATCTACCCCGATTTTTACTTCTAGGGATAATTGTTTTAATAGGTAATAGAGACAAAAAATTTAACATTTATATACAGTGACTTTGGTGACCATAAACAAATATTATCAGCATTATGCTTATATTATCGTAATAATCATTCAAATAATGAAAAATCTACGGAGGAAACTACTAGAGGAAACGCTTAAATAAATTGGTATTGTTTACACAAATATCCCTTATGGCCAATACACCAGTTTGTAAGGCCATCATACCAAAAAAAAATATCCCTTAAAACATTTTTGTCGGTTCGCGATCGGCACGGTGTCTTTGAAGCCAAAACATCAAAGGTTTATATGCAAATGACCTAACTCATATTGTACATTCTTTAAACTATGCTCATAATAATCATAACTGTGACATGGGTTTTTTTGGCCCATAAAGCCAGGACAACGTACCTAAATTCGGCAAAATAGTGTGAGCAGTTTTTGAATTATTCCAGAATAACGATTTTAAAATTGTCACTTTTGCGCCGCCTAGCGCCCAAACTAAGCTACTTTGTGCTAAGGTAAGTTTACTTAAATTGGGTAATTTTGGTCTGAAGAATATGTGGTAGGTTTTTGTAAAGACGTTTTACAGACACCCTGTATATTATTAATTTTTTTAAATACTTGTTAAAAAGGCAAATGATTATTAAAAAGGAAAATATCTAAAATACAGTACAATCGCGGTAATATGAACCGGCGCTATTATGAATGACTCAGTAATATGAACACAATATTTTTTGTATGGACTACTCTGTAATATGAACGTTTGCAATCTCGATAGTATGAACAACTCGTTAAAACTTGTAGTTTCATGCTTCGGGCGGGGCTAACATAACTTCGGGCCATTACTATTCGGAATTTTGAATAGTGTGGAAGATACAATTTTGTTTGACGGTTGTTATTGGTGGTTGTTTAACTGTTTTTAGTATCTAGGTGGTTTGAGTGGTAAAAATATTTGTAAAATGGTAAAAGTAAAAGGAAAATCAAAGTGTCTTTCCCTTTATGAAAAGGGCAAAGTTTTGGAGGACCTTAGCAAAGGAATGAATGTAACCATATTATCGAAAAAATATGGTATCGCGAAGTCTACAGTTTGTTCAATTAGAGACAAAAAAGCAAAAATTGTAGAAAGAGTAGCGAATACAATAAAGCCTACCCAAAAATGTACACTGCGAAAAGCCGAACTTCCAGAATTGGAAACAAAACTTTATAGGTGGTTCATTGCACAACGCGAAAAGAACATGCCAGTATCAGGAGAAATGATTAAACAAAAAGCATTAAGTTTATCCGCGGGAATGAACATTTGTAATTTCAAAGCAAGCGATGGATGGCTTCAACGATTCAAAGAACGTTACGGGGTAAGATTTCTAAAAATAAGTGGAGAAAAACTTTCAAGTCAGCCAGAACTCGTCGACCCCTTTAAAAAAAAATTAAGGAGGGTGATTCAAGAGTATGATTTAAATGAACACCAGTTGTACAACGCTGACGAAACTGGATTATATTGGCAATTGCTCCCTGACAAGACTTATGTATCTTCAGCCGAAAAAACTGCTCCTGGACTAAAAATTGCCAAACGAAGAATCACATTTTTAGGCTGTGCTAATGCTTCAGGTTCTCATAAAGTCAAACCATTAGTCATCGGGAAATCAAAGTATCCTAGGTGTTTCAAAAATTTCAATAATCCACTGGTGTATAGGAATACTAAAAATGCATGAATGACAGCCGAAATTTTTAAAAATTGGTTTTTCCAACAATTTGTTCCTGAGGTAAGTTAACACTGATTTTTCCCTGCATGTTTTTCTTATTGCGGTATGCAAATTTTAGGTCAAATGTTTTTTGAGAGCTCAAAATCTACCAGAAAAATCAATCCTACTTTTGGACAATGCACCTTCTCATCCACCTGCTGAAGAATTAAAAACTAAAGATGGAATGATTTTCGTAATATTTATGCCACCAAACGTTACGCCTTTAATTCAACCTATGGACCAAAATATATTACGGCTTACCAAACTCTACTACAGGAATAGTCTTCTTAGTTCGATTGTCATTGGGGAGAATCCGGTAGGCACAGCCCTTAAAAAAGTTACATTAAAAGATGCAATTTTGCATTTGGCAGCTGCATGGAAGAAGTTAAGTGCCCAGGTTATTACAAAATGCTGGCAAAATATATTGACAGATGCCAATCTAGAGCAAGAGGATGATGACGACAACTTGCCTTTATCAGTTTTACGGCAAAAACTCAAGGATAAGACAGATACCGCCACTGTCGTGGAAGAAACAATCTTGCTCCTTCAAGCTATAGGACCGGTAAGTTTTGATGTTATTATGCAAAGAGAACATCATGAAGCCACATGACTATCCTTAGTTTTAAAATTAAAACCAAAAAAGCATTTTCATTAAAAGTAAGTCCCCTTCAGTTCTTCCAAGACTAGTCTTGATTTTTCTTGAGCATTAATTTTAAGATCAACACTAAAGTTTTGTCTAGGTGCATAATGCAGTTTATTTTTAAAACTAGGCTGACTACGTAGCTGCAGACGTGGAAGTCTGGAACCAAGATGCAATAGCCGAAGAAGCAATGCCAGAGTTTGAAACTGAAAGTGAATCTGAAGAAGGTGACCAAGAGGATATAAATCTTAGAGTTTCACACAAGGAGGCAGCTCAAGCTTTAAAAATTGCAATAGAGTGGGCTAAACAAAACACTGTGGGCCCCAGTGATATTATAACGCTAAAAAACATCCACGAAAGAGCTGTTTTAGCAAATCTTTCTGTTAAAAAAACGCAGTCTAAATTAACTTCCTATTTTTCTATTAAAGATTAGCTAAATTTAAATAAAACCTAATACTAATAAATGATTTGAGTTCCAAAATTGTCCTGCGTTTTATTTTACATGTAGAAAACATATAAAAGGTCCCATTTTTTTAACCTTCACTAGTATGAACAATCTCCATAATATGAACGCCTTAGGATTTTTTGTATTCATATTAACGCGATTATACTGTATTACATTTAAGAAAAAACTAAACCAAAAACGAAAATAGCAAATGCCAACAAATAATAATCTTAACAAATTAAAAAGTGGCGTGCAAGCAATTAAAATTGCGCCGTTGTTATGTAACTATTATAAAAATTTAATTTATTATTTTATTTTTATTAGGAAGTCCTGCCAGTTTTCCGGTATCATTGGAAAATAGAGAACTACATAAGTACCTTGTTTGGTCGGATAAAATTGATTCTGAGGCCGAAAACTTTATAAAAACCAGGATGCCAAAAGGTGCTTTTATTGGGATTCATTTAAGAAATGGTATAGATTGGGTTCGAGCTTGTCAACACATACCAGAGAGTCCAAACCTATTTGCAGCTCCTCAGTGTCTCGGTTACAGAAACGAAAAAGGGAAAGCTACAGCTGAAATGTGCCTTCCTACAAAGGAATTAATTGTAAGACAGTTAAAAAGAGTAATAAAGGGTAGCAATAATGCTCCTAACGAAAATAATTACAAGGCAATAAAGAGTATATATGTTGCGTCTGACAGTAATCACATGATAGAAGATTTACAAATAGCTCTAAAAAGAATGAAAATTTCGGTAATAAAGTTAAACTACTCTAATCCTCATGTAGATTTAGCTATATTGGTTAAAGCGAATTATTTTATAGGTAATTGTATATCGTCTTTTAGTGCATTTGTTATAAGGGAAAGGGATTGTAAAGGATTTCCTTCCTCCTTTTGGGCTTTTCCTTTTGAAAAAACTGGTAGTAAGAAAGCTGTACTACATGACGAGTTTTAAAATTAGTGATAACAAAAGAAACCAAAGCAAATAATTTATTTTAAAAAATTATATTGCTATAAACCTACATACTCTTTCTGAACACGACCATTAAGTTACAGTGGAATGTAACTATGGCACCTGTTTACTTGTTATTCCCTTTAAAATAATAGTACATCGTTCAAATTACAATTATTGTCTTTTGTGAAAATTTTTGTCGCATTTTATAGAATTATGAAAAAAAATGGTGAAGTTAAGAAATAGCTAAAAAGATTTTTAAATTACAAAAATGTAAAATGGAGCTTTCAGGACTCTTCGCAATGGTCGCTGAAATGAGGAAAACTATGGTAATTTATTATGTAAACGGCTTCAGAGAATTTAGGACACTTTGCAATGGGGAACAACTAAGGTAGTTAATTCAAATAATTCATTTAATTAAAGTAAATTATCTTACTTATTACAATTCTATGAATTAAAAATATATTTGTAAAATCTGTAACTTTGTTCCCTCCCAAGTTTTGATCATCTTAATAATGTATCTTCTCGCCCTTGATAACGCCAAAACCGGTAAAGATGCACTACTTATATCTTCGCCTGTGGACTCTTCTGAATTCAAACTTTTTACCGACAATAAATCCCTTTTTATAAATTCATAGCGAGACTATATAAATTTTATTATGAAAATGGTGGTAGACTTGCCATCGAAATGTAGGTAAATATTTTGATTTGGGAAAGATCTGCTAGTTCGCAGGTATCAATAGTTTGTGAGCACACTCAGTTCTATACCACCGGACCAGGACCGAAGGGGTCCCATCTAGGAAAGTGTAAAAATTTAAAGAAATTTTTGTCGAGTATTCAACAAGGACTATTTGATACATGAATCCCCCACAACAATATAAAACATATTTATCTACTTTATTTATAGTTGTTGTGGGGGTTGGTAACACCTACTGCTTCTTTAAAATCTGCCTGACTCCTGGATGTTTGCCTAACTGTTTCAAACTGTTTTAGATATTGTCCTATGTCTGGTCATTCTTAACACTCACCTGCTTCATATCCGGATCACCCAGTCCTCCAGTAAAACTGTCTACTGCTAATTCTTGTTTTATTTTTTTTATGACAGTTAGGCTAAATATGTCAGATCAATTAAACATACGCTATCCGCTTTATACTCCTGAAGGCTTTAGTTGTATTTCTGTCTTTGTTCTTAGAGCTGTGCCTTATAATCTTCCAGTAAATGTGTTTCGCCATATATGATTTCCTTGACAGTAGGTTCATAGTAACATTGCTTTTTTTGGAAATGTTTCTTAACACCTTTATGGCTTTATCTTGAAAAGCGAGTACTAGGAGGGCTCGTGTATTTTCTGGTAAAATCCAGTTTTATTATTGCAGTTGGCAGCAGCTTCAAATTGGTAAAGATACATAACCCTTTGCACCTTGCCATCAGTTCATGATTTCACAAGAAATTGTGGTACTATTTAATGGAACGTCACCTAGCATATTTCTGATCTATTGCTGTAAATGTTGTCCTTCTTGTTTCATTCGATCTTGGACTCATTAAAATATTTCTTTAACCAACTGCTGTATTTCTCGCATCTCTTATCATCTTCCTCAGCAAGTTTTAATACAAGCAACATTGGTTTTCTTATTTTATCTTTACTTTGTTAAAATTCTCCTTGAAGGTGTTTTCAAATCCTTGGCATCTTTTTTTTTCTTGTTTTATTTCTTCTTAGTTTTATTTTTATTTCCTGCTTATGTCTTTATCGTTTCCTATTGAATAATTTAAATTTCCTTTTTGATTACTATATTTTCCTTTTAATTGTTCTTTATATCTTTTTTTAAAATATTTTTTTTATAGAATCTTAACTGGTAATTATTATTTTTTTATTTAAATATTAATTGACTTATTTCTTTTACGAATGCTATCTGTATAGCGTTTTAATTATTACTGATTTTTGCGAAGAATTCCGTCGTCTTTAAAAAAAAAATATGGAAAAATATCGTAAAGGAGTGTTATAATATAGAATGTAACAAAAATGTAAAATTGGACGACTTTAGACTATTCAGGACCCTGGGGAAAACTAAGGTAATTTAAATAAATAAATTATTAAACTAAATTAATTAATCCTTCTTTTTATAATTCTGTTAACTGAAAATATATTTAAAAAGTATATTTTAATACATTAATTTTATAATAATTGATAAACTTTATACACATAATATAAAGACTGAATCATTAACACATATATTAAAATTTATTTTTGCTATGAATTTTTGATAAATTGCGATAATTTTATTTTTGCACCTTTTTTGGAATGGAAAATCCGTTCAATTTAAATATTTAGCTTTATTTTAATTTTTTTATTTTATCTCCTAATTTAGGTTTAAGTTACAAATTTTAAGGTGCATTTATATTTGTCTGACGTGGCGTGACGTGACACGGCAGAACGATATCGGTTTCATGCCTTCATTATGGTAACGTTTATGCTATTATGTTGTGTTATGTCGCAGCACTTTCTGTCGTATGCATAAAACTTATTGGCTTCTGATGCGTCACGACACGACACGTCAGACAAATATAAATTTACCTTAAGCGCGTTCTTTAATATTCTGCCTAAATAGTATAGCGAGACGTAAATAACAGTATTCTTTGTTCTCTTCAGTAATTTTTCCATCAAAGTGCTGTTTTTGTTCTGTCCTCTGCAACATATCACGCCAACACGATTCATATCAGTAAAATTTGGAAATATGACAAATATACCAACACCAACTGTGATCGAGAAATAAATCTCAGAATATGTTGCTTTTAATCCTAGTTGTGTAAAAAATTAAAGTAATACGGATCCAAAGAACTCAATATTTTTAAAAATATTGTAAATAAAAGTAGCAGATAATTTGTAAATACAAATACCCGAATAACATATTTAAATTATTTTTTATGACAACAAAATTATTTTCGTTAATTGCATATATTCATATTGGGAGACACAATCCTTAAGGAATGATAATATACAAATAGTCACAGAGTAACATTTCAGTATAGTAAAAGTTACTACATGAGTTTTTGTGAATTATAAGTTTCTTGTTAGTTTTATTTATTAATTTGTTGTTTTAATATGTTTAAAAAAATATAATAAAGCATAAAAATTATAGATTATATAAAACATATAAAACAAGACAACTACCAAAAAATATAATAAAATTTTGTCCAAGAAAATTAAAGATTAAACAAATTTAAAACATTTTTCACAATTGTAAAGATTTTTGATTCAAATAATATAAAGTTATTCTGTCCTAATGCTGGCTTTGATATTTCTTAAAGCTTTATTGTTTTGTATAGTTTTTGTTAATAATTTCCGAAATGTATAGCGCATTGCATTTAAAATGTAGGAGGGAAAACGATGAATATCGCAAAATAGGTAATTTTAGATAAAGCGTATAAAAAACGCTTCAAGCTTATACAGTTGGAAGACTTTTGAGAACGTTTTAAAAGATTAAGGCGATTAGCAGAAGCTACATAAAAAATTAATTAACCTATTTTAAGGGTGATAAAATAGTTTTTTATTAAAAAAAAAACCAGTTTATTGTTTTTTTTTTATATTGGGACAGTCCACGAAGGCTGAAGGGTTAAGTACTAACGTACCGTGAGTGTGTTAAGTGTGGTAAGAGAAAGCTTATTCACACGGGACTTAAATTTTTGGAGATTTGGAGAAATAGGGAAAACTTCTGCTGGTAACAGGTTTCATAGTCTGGACACTCTTAGGATGAAGGAACAAACAAAGTGGCACTACGTTTTGCTGCAAAAGGAGGAATTATATCGGCCAATTTCTCAGACCAGAAGCCGTGAAAATATCTATAAAAGAATGACAGATCTCCTACAGCCCGTCGGTGAGCAAGTGAAGGAAGCTTTTCTGTAAGCGTGGGAACATTAATAAGACGAACAGCTTAGACCAATCTGTTTTTGGTTGGATGTACGAGGTGGCAGCCATGTTTTTGCTGGAAATTCTTCGTAAAGATTTTAAATATATAAAATGTAAACAAAAATTAAACATTTTGTTTTTACCGTAATCACCTCTTTGTATTGCTCGTAGAGAAAAATTGCAGCGAGAAAAAAGTTTCTCTATTAAATTTCTTACATAATAGGATTGGCTAAAAATCCCAAAATACATTATAATTGTTGCAAAAAAGCAATA
Source organism: Listronotus oregonensis (assembly GCA_019359885.1). Lineage (NCBI taxonomy): Eukaryota > Metazoa > Arthropoda > Insecta > Coleoptera > Curculionidae > Listronotus > Listronotus oregonensis. The sequence continues at coordinate 62,427 of JAHBCN010000367.1, read as the reverse complement.
AACAAAAAAGGCAACACAGCTGGTTTTTTGCGTGATTTTTTATGAGACTAGATTTTTTTCGAGGAGTTAAAAAGAACATCATACCATGATGAAACATTACATTAAATTGCGTTAAATACGGTTTCATAGTTTATGCATAATTGGATGAAAAATTTTACTGAAAATATGGTTTGAAAGTACTCGTATAGATATTTCTTTTAATAATATAATTAACAACAATAAATATTAACTTTTTGCATATTGTTTATATGAAATTACTGTTATATTTTAATTAATATTTTACTAATAGAATGATTTTGGAGCTAAAAAATATAACTTTAAACAATTGCTGGAATTCTACCCAATTTGCAAAATTATTGATTTTGTAAACGATATTGGATTGCAATATTATTGTGTAAAAACTATTCAACGAAATTTGACACAATGTTTTATAATAGTATGACGTTTTATCTGGCGAAATTTGGAGGTCCTCAGATAAATTTAAAGGCCCAGAAAAATCCATTCAAAAAACATTTTTGCCTTGTTTTTTTGTGTATTGCTTTTTTGCAACCATAATAATTTTGCGATTTCCAACTAATCCTATCTTGTAGAAAATTTAGCTATGAAACTTTCATCTTCTTACAATTTTTTTACGACCAACAAAGTTATGGGCGATGTAAGTAATAAAAATTGCTTTTTAAAGGGTTTCCAGCAAAAACATGCCTGCCACCCCATACAACCAACAATTCTTCTTTTTTTACAGATAAGGTATGACTGGAATCAAGAATGCTAAGAGTTGTAGGAGACGCCATTCTCCAGATATGAGAGTCTGATTTGGGATACATACAGTGTATACTTAGAATATCGTTCTCATGTTTGGGGAATGGCGTCCCCTACAACACTTAGCATTCTGGACTCCATTCAAAGAAGAGCCGTTCGTCTTATTAATGATCCAACGCTCACAGAAAGGCTTCCTCTTCTTGCCCACCGTCGAGCTGTAGGGGATCTGTCGCTCTTCTATAGGTATTTTCACGGCTTCTGCTCAGAGGAGTTGGCCAGTATAATTCCTTCTCTGGCAGCTCCCAACAGAGCAACACGAAGTGCAACTTTTATGCATCCTCTTAAAGTTCAGTTAGAGAGGCCCCGAACTTTCCGCTTTATTCGTTCCTTCATCCCTAGAGTGTCAAGACTATGGAACCTGCTGCCCGCAGAAGTTTTTCCTTCTCCTCCCAATCTCCAAAAATTTAAGTCCCGTGTGAACAAACTCCCTCTCACTACACTGAAGACACCCACGGTACGTTAGTACTTAGGCATCAGCCTTCGTGGACTGTCCCAAGATAAAAAGAAAAAAAATACAGATTAGGAGAGAATACCTTACAAACAACTAAAAAAGAGATATAGGTCCATAGTTGGAAGGGTGATTTTTGGATCCTTTCTTGGGGACAGGTCGCACACGTGCAACTTTCCAGCTCTCCGGAAAAATGCCCGTGTCGTAAGAGATTCGATAGGGGCGAGTTAAGACAGAGATGAATAGGGAGATTGCCGATGCCGTGTTTTTGCCTGCTAAAGTGCGTCTACATGGACGAGAATCGGAGACGAACCGCGACCGCAATTTCAATTCCCACTTGGGAATTCTTTTTTTTTTTTTTTTTTTTTAATTTTTTATCAACATTTTTAATAAAATTATGATTTTATACCATCGTAAAATGTAAATTGTTAATAAATAATTTTTTATTAAGATGAAAATCGACTACTGGTCGTCCGAGAACGTCGGTGTGTCTCCCGTTCGCGTAATTACATACTATACTATTACTCAGAGCAACGGAGACAGAGGTTGCTCTGAATCGCATTATAAATTGTAGTGACCAATACGCGCAAATTTTCGCTTCATAATATACTACGGCCATAGGCGTGCGCAGGGTAAAGCTGGTGTGGGTGCCGAGATAATAATAATAATATTAATAATAATAATCGAAAAACACGCGGATATTGCTGTGGACCACCTGGAAGACGTGAGCATAAGGTAACCCATCTGTTTTATATGGATGACCTAAAACTGTACGCAACTAGCGAGCGAGACGTACAACAGTCTCTTAAAGTGGTTCACGAATACACCAGAGATGTTGGAATGGAGTTCTTCCTCGACAAGAGTGCAAAACTTAAGCTAAATAAGGGCCGGTACGGGAACGATTTAGAAGCTGACCAGCTTGCCGATAGCGCGCTACTCCGCCCTCTACAAAACAACGAGAATTATCGATATTTAGGAATCGAACAAAAACGGACTCAAGATGTTAGAGCTGTGAAGCAATTACAGGCGACGTTTACGGAGAATTTGGGAATCTGAATTATCTGGAATAAATAAGGTCCTTGCTACCAACATGCTAGCAGTGCCTGTATTGCTTTACTCTTTTGGAGTGGTTAAGTGAACGAGAGAGGAACTGCGCGAGCTGGACGTCAGCACACGAAAAATGATGCATCTTCATCTTTTAAGCTTAGAGTGGATGCACGATCAACTGGTTTTGAGTCTTGCTTGTCAAGTTGCCAATAGTACTGATCCACTGATGCAACTAGTAAGAGCACACGAAATAGCTAATGTTGGAGCGTTTCTATTCAAGGCAGCGGAGCGAGCAGCGGAGAAATTCGGTATCAAATTTGCAATAGATCCAAACGACGACCAGTCACTTGTAAGACTTGAGTCTAAAGCCGTAAGAACTGCAGTTAAAAGAGCAGAACAGCAGATGCTTTTAGAAGATCACATTAATAAGCCGCAACACGGAGTATTTTACCGAAACATAGAAAGACTCAATCTATCTCGAAACCTCACGTTTGGGTTTTTAAAACCTGCTGAGCTCAAGTCTGAGACCGAGGGTTTCCTACTAGGCTGCCAGGATGGGGTGATAAACACATTGGTGTATACCGAAGCCAGTTTTCTAACATTCCTGATACTGTTTGTCGAGCTTGTCGACAGCAACCCGAAACACTAATGCACATTCTACTGAGTGTGGAGGAAAATAAAATGGTTAGTACGAGGGTTCTTGGGCAAGAGGTAAATAAACATCATACAACGGTATTGCGCACTCTGAAAAAACACAAATATTATTCATATAAATTCGAAAAACATCAAGAGCTGCATTAAGGAGAGAAGAGTGAAGAATGGCATTTTGATTTGAAATTATGGAAAGAGCAAATAACGATAGGAATTTTTTAAGAAATATTTGTTGTACCGATGAATGTACATTCACCCTCAACAATGAACCAAAAACGCTTTGTTCATACTCGGACACAACACCCCCAAAAAACAAATGTATTCGTGGGCATTATCGGATACCATATCATTAGACCCTTGTTTATGAACTATAACCTAACAGCAGAAACCTATTTGGGCTTATTTTAAAATCACATTGGATCCGCCTTGGAAGAAGTTGTTCGGGAAGATCAAATGATCTGGTACCAAATGGATGGTTGCCCCGCCCAAAATGCCCGTATGGTTAGAGTATAAAATGCTTTTAACGGCAATATTATTGGTCCACGGTACCGGATACTTTGGCCAGCCAGGTCACCTGATCTTTTACCGAATGACTTCTTTCTGTGGGGTCACTTAAAAAGTGTCATTTATAAAAGTGTAAAATTTGAAAATCTAAACCAGCTACAAAAGGCTATTTCGTTATAATGTAATTAAATTTCGCAATATCAACTTAGCAACATTAGAAATGAATTTTATGATCGGTTGGGATATTGTTTAGCTGTTAATGGGGGGTTGTTTGAACATTTGATTAATTAATGTTTTTATGTAATTCTCTATTATTTAAAAAAAAAAATTATTGTATTTTATTTTATTTTTCCACACCTAGTAAAATATAAAGAGTTCAGTTCTCTCTTTTTTCGGATCCATTTTCGATCTTCTGAGTTAAACATTTACAATTATTTATTGCGATGGCTTTGGACTCGAATTTACTGATAATACGTTTAATGGTTGAAATGGACCAGACAGGCTTGATGGGAAAATAAAATATTTTTTTTAGATACTGCTATTGGTTTAATTAAATTCTAGTATGATAAAATTATTTTTTTAATGATCGATAGTAATAATTGTTATTAGTTAAACTTAATTGTTACATTAAATAAAAGGTTTGATAAAAAAATAATGTTAACGTTTACTTTGAATGTAATGGTTGTGAGATCGATAAAACAAAAAAAAAACCTTCCTTGTATTCATTATTGGCTGTACGTCAGATTTGACAAATTCTTATAATAAAATGTTTGCTGGTGGCTGGTGTCTGTTTGGTTTTACCTGAACCGAAAATTTGGAAATTTTACCATTACATTTAATTGAATAGTTTAAGATTCGCTTATTAAATGTTTTTGAAACTTGGCACGAGGGTTTGTCATTTTGGTCTCTTTAAAAAGTTATCTTACATTTTTTCTGTAAAATGTACAGGGGAGCCAATTATTAACCCCCTTAAAATTTACATGGAATTTCCTGTTTCACTCGGCGACGCACCACCCGGTATGTAATGGCGTTTAAAATATTTTTAATTTTTATGTAGATAAGCGTTATTTGCTCTATTATGAAATATTTTTTTACAAATTTATTTTTTTTCTATATGATTTTTTAATGCCATATTGGGTTTGCAAATGGTGTTTGCGTTGTCACTTGTCATCTTTAGCTTAGAATAAATATAACGTTGCCAAATATTATTTTTTTACTAGTAATGAAATGATTTTCATGCGATTTTTTTTTACAAAATTTAAAATTTGCATTATCAAAGAACAGCAATAGTAATATTAAGGTGATAAGAATAGATATGATTTATTGATCTGTGTCAAAGGTTGAAAAAAAATCTGCAGTTTAGCCTGTTTTTTGTAATTTTTTGACTGCAATTTTGGTAAATAATCAATAAATATAAAAAATAACTAGACTACTAGACTAGTCTATTTTTTTAAATAGGTAATATCTATTTTTGTAAGAAATAAATTTAAACAGCATTTTTTACAGTTTCCATTTCTAGTAAATCTAAAGAACCTACATTTATCCCTTTTGTCTTTAGGTCGCAATGTGTCATCTGCCTAATTTAATCGGATCTCCGTAGTTTTTAACCTCGATCAGAAATTGTGTGCCTTATCTGAACACAAAACACATAACTTACAGTTATGTGTAGCTATCATTAACTAACATGATTGTTGTTAGGTATTATTTTCTTCATTTTTACTTGTATTGTTATTTTATTATAGTTTGACGGATGCGCAAGAAAACTGCTAAGCACAATTTTTTTTATTAGTTCACCTTACCTTCTATATTTTGTTTGAAATATGACAAAATTATGTTTTTTATATTTTTAACATATTATGCACCTAATAAATAAAAAAATAAAACAAGTAATTTGTTTATTTTAAATTTCTACCTGCAGTTTTTGTATACTCGTAATACTTATTTTATTGAAATAGGTACCCAGCAAGGTTTATAACTATTAATATTCTATAATCTATTTATTTTGGTTTAAAAAAGACACGAGCAATTTTTTTTCGAAAAGTCATTAACTTTGATTACTGACTTTGAACCAATGCAATTATTTTATTGTTTAGGTGTTCTTCTCACACGAAAATGACTAAATTTTAGGATCATGTTCTTACCCACTTTATTTTAATATTAGTTTACTGTAGACGTTTCTTTTATTCTTATAAATTAATTGATTCAATAGTTTTTATATATCATATACCTAATTAGGTATCGTGATAATCTTTTTAATAAATGCATATCTTCCTACTTTGAAGTATTTTAAAACGATGGAATGTATTAGTCATAACCAAAAAATAACCTTTTACGAGTCTATTTATCAAACAAAGACAATTATAGCCATCTGCGTACGCAACGACGCCAGCATTTTCGTATTCAACTTCCGTTTTAATAAGCGTTAGTGTACCAGCCAATAAGTTATTTTGTGCGACGTATTTACGTATTATAAACCTAGCGTGCCCTGTTGCTGTCGCCCACATCGGACGTCGGACTGCTTCGACTATCACCGGCAAGGCCGCGTTTCATTGGTGAACGACACGTTGAAAGTAGGTTGTGACGTCACAACCCGAATCTATAAGTATATGTCGGAGCGCGCGTTCTCTTATATTTTAGCGGTAAACGTCGTTAGTAGTGGCAGTAATAGCGAGAGACAAAAACAAATAGCGCGTGTGGTGTGAGTCAAGTGACGCTTCTGACTTTCAGTTTGTTTGAGTTGTGATAAGCAGAGTAAAAATTTTGTACGCGATGGCTAGTGAAGCTCAAAGATTAATTGGAATTTCTCTAACAAAAATTGCCCAATCTCGTTCTCATCGTGGTGGTGTTAGTTTGCATAAAAATTTACTTGTGGCAACTGTACTTCAAAAGGCGCGCTACATCTTCATGGAAGAAGCATATAATATGGTCCATTATCATGCTCCAGTGTCGGTTCAAACTAGACCGTTGGTTCCCGAAGAAGATTTGGTAGGATTAACAGCCGAAGAAGCTGGTGTGCAGTCTACTGGACTACCTGACGAACTTCAGGAGTCTTCCTCTTCAAATAGCGACAACCATGACCCGAATTTTCTCCAGCCGTCCTGTATAAAGTGCACTGAAAACCAACAGGACAAGGAAAATCATCCCCCTTACAACAATGAACTTACGTATCTCGATTTGGACAAAACTTCTAATGTACTTCGAGAAAGAAGTAATTCATCTTCTTCTACTTCATCACTAAAAAGAAGGCGTGCTGTAGCCGAATGGGAAACGGAAGAAGCCGTTCAGTCTATTCTTCCAAAAAAAAGCAGACCAGATAATGAAATTAGTGAATCTAGTGATAACAGTGGTAGTAGTAGTGATGATTCAGTGTTTTTGGATGATGCAACGCTACTATCGGATATAGTTAGTAAAGAGGTCGAAGCTGAAAGGTGCCATGAGTCAACTTCCAACGGCAGTGGTTCCGCTATGGAAATCGACCGTATTACGTCGTTGGTATCAATCTTTAGCTTTAGTATGGGCGGCGATGGAACCGGTAAACTCAACAGGTCTGTGTCAACGCCTGACCTTTGCTCGGCTCAAGCAAAAGATTCCCCGGATAGCATACAACAGCGGCCATTTCTTGCCATGACGGTGTAACTGTAAATTTGTTCTTAGGAAAATATTTGAAGTGCCGCCTCCTACGTCGATCTCGGTTTGAACAACGAACATTAAACGTAAAGTTCTTCGCGTATCCTTGACATAAAAGGCTCGCGAGCTACCCCTGGACCCGTCCTGCGCGTCCTCGTGCTAATTTAATGTGATATTGTGATTAATGTTAATTTTGTCAGAAATTGCCAGGGAAATTTAGGCTGCATTTAAAAATAAATGCCGTTTAGACCTTGTGATAGTGAGACATGTTAACTAGTTAATTGTATTTTTGTATAAATAAATTTGTATCAAAGGGTATGAATGACAACCTGAATTTTTTGGCCGTGTTAAGTGCTCTCATAGTAATATATTTTTAAATATTTTAATAAATACATTCCATAATCCATATGGGTACTTGAGCAGGTAGTTGGCCATTTGCATCAGAATCAAAAGTATTGTTTGTTGCGCGAATACTAAGAGGGCAGGCCTAAATGTTCAGGGTCACAGGCTGTATATATATATATAGATATTATAATGTAACTGGTTCCGTTTTAGGAGCTTAATACCTATTTTATTCTTGTACATAAATATTACATGGTAATATTATATATTTTAAATACAATTTTAAATATATTTTTTTGTGTTTTATTTTTTTACAATTAAATTTAACCTAATTTAATTGTATTAGACAAAATTAATATAACTGTGTACATTTGTTGTAACCTTGTTACTGCCGTTAAAGTTTTAAATGGAAAATAAACAAAATGAATTATATATATTGTTTTCTTTTTTATTAATTTTCAACCTATTATAGGTACATTTTTTACTATAAAACACCTTTACATAAAAGATCTGTAGGTCTTTTGAACTTTTATAATTTATTCATAGTGAATATTGTTTTAAAAAACACCGCATATGAGCATTTTATTTTTATTTATATTCTTATTAATTTATTAAAGAAATTACTAATTTCAAAAAAATGACTAAAAATACATTCGTGACCTACAGGTTTTTTATTATAATGATGTATTTAAATTGTTGGAAGTTGGGCAAACTTGGCATTTAGCCATTAAGTTTTTATAAAAAATGCATTAAAATACTTGATATTATCGGGGTATAATTGTTAAATTAATTACAATTTACCTCGTATCAGTAGGTATCTAAAGAACTTTAATTTTGGCAAGTATATATTTTTACTTAAGATATTTTTTAGCGACCTAATAAATTTACATTTTTAAATTTTTAATTAAGATTCTATATACCTATTTGCATTTAAAAAAAAAATAGAGTCAAGAGATATTTTTAAAGAGACTTCCTTAAAAAGCAGTATTATATTTTTTAATTAAAAGTAAATATTTTTTATCATAGTGTTTGTGGAAATCAGTGTCTCTGTAATTAAAACAATTCTTAAATGAAAAAGAAAATAAAAATGACGTATTCAACGCATTTTTTCTTAAAGAAGTTCTTGCGATATATTGTTGTTTCCTTCGAGCATACACCTACTAAAGGCAGCCTTGCCACTCAACCGTGCGAATAAGCATGCGAGAGAGAACGAAGAATCGTGGTATAACCTCTCTCTCGCTCGAACGTGCTGACTGGTCCTTGGGAGGGGTATATACCCCCATTACGTGCTGATTGGTCAGCCCATCCTTGTCGACAAATTAGCACGTTGGAGCGAGAGCAGCTCTATCGCACGGCCAAGCCGCAAAGTTGCTCTAAGCCCAATAAAACCGTTTTCAAGTGGACACCTTAAGAAGGAAGGTTGACATCTTGTAAACAACTAGTTTAAGCTTTTTAGTATGATGCTTAACGATGAGTTGCGTAATTACTTTTAATCTCGTAAATGATTTTAAATTTTAGACAAAAATGCAGCTTATTTCTCTAACAAATAAATATTCCGTTAGGTCTAAATATATCATTGTAAATAAAGAGTTGGTTCCTGTTATCCTTTAGTATTCCAAATAATGATAAGTTTTAGTTCCATCTTGATATTTCAAATAGTTTTAAAAAATGTAATTAGAAAACAAACTGTTCATTAAAGTAATTATTTTTTTCATTAAATATTAATTGCAGCATTTGGTTATATTCACATATATTTACACCAAATTTAGGTATTTTCCATAAACTACCTAGAAAATAAATTTGTTAATTATTGTGTTTCTAGATTTCCGATGACGCCATTAGTCAACAAAGTGATAAGATTATTATTATTAAAATAGGTATTTTTCACACCTATCTCACAAGTTGTTTAACATTTAAAAAATATTCAAGATGTTTAATTTAATTTTTTTTTATCTTGGGACAGTCCACGAAGGCTGATGCCTAAGTACTAACGTACCGTGGGTATCTTCAATGTGGTGAGAGGGAGTTTGTTCACACGGGACTTAAATTTTTGGAGATTGGGAGGAGAAGGAAAAACTTTTGCGGGCAGCAGGTTCCATAGTCTTGACACTCTAGGGATGAAGGAACGAAGAAAGCGGGAAGTTCGGGGCCTCTCTAACTGAACTGTAAAAGGATGCATAAAAGTTTCACTACGTGTTGCTCTGTTGGGAGCTGCCAGAGAAGGAATTATACTGGCCAACTCCTCTGAGCAGAAGCCGTGAAAATACCTATAGAAGAGCGACAGATCCCATACAGCTCGACGGTGGGCAAGAAGATAGGAAGCCTTTCTGTGAGCGTTGGATCATTAATAAGAACGAATATTTTCTTCTTTGAATGGAGTCCAGAATGCCGAAGCTAGATAAAATGTTGTGTGGGGACGCCATTCCCCAGATATGAGAACAATATTCTAAAGAGGGTCTGATTTGGGATACATACAGAGTGTACAGATTGGAAGAAGAGGAATATTTTCTGGCTCGGAAGAGAAATGGCAGTCTTTTTGAAGATGTTTGAAGCTATGGATAAAATGTGTTTGTGCCAGTTGAGGTTATTCTCAAAAGTAACGCCGACAAGATTAAACGACTCTTTGTTCTGCAGAACTTGGCCGCTCATATGAAGGGATGATTGTGGATTTGCAGAGATTTTCGCGACAGAAGAACATGCGTGTTTTCGAGGCATTAAACTGAACAAGATTTTTGGCGCCCCAATCCAAGATAAGTTTGAGGATCTTGTGAAAGAAAGGAAACTGCATTGACCTGCGCTTGTTTTCGAAATCAGGAGGAACACGGTGGCCTTAAGAAATTGAATACTAGAGTGGAGGGTAAGAGCATCGTCAGCAAAACTACTGAATGGGATTGATTGTGAGACAAAGGAAAGAGAAGATCGTTAATGTGTGAAGAAACAGCGTGGGTGCCAGCCCTGGGGCACCCCAGCATTAATTTGGTAGAAGCTGGAGGAATGACCATCTACACTAACTGATATACGTCGATTAGAAAGGAAACTGGAAAGCCAAGAGCAAAGCTTAGGTGGAAGACCGTAAGAAGGAAGTTTGTTAAGAAGCCCATCATGCCAGACCTGATCGAAAGCTTTGGATATGTCAAGAGCAACGATCTGGGATTCACCAAGAAACTCAAGGGACTTGTTCCAGTTGTGTGAGACAAAGGAAAGAAGATCAGCTGTGGATCTACTGTGACGGAATCCATATTGTCGGCTTTTCCTTTGGAGGTAGAGACAATTCCATCTTCAGAGATTAGGGGTGGAAAAGAATTTTTGCAAAAGTTCTGACTAATATTTTTGGCAAAGGACCAGAAAGCTTTACTGCCGTTTGAGCAAGAAAGAACTTTATCTTTTATTCGATTGTTAAAACGGTCTTTTGAGATAGTCTGATTATACTGATTTCTCGCTTCGATGCTAGCCTGTCGATTTTCGGGACTGGGGTTTTGAAGAAACTTTTTGTGGGCTTGAATTTTTAAAAGTCTGGCTTTGTCACAGGATTTAGAAAACCACGGTTTGTGATTTGAAGTTATGGGGTTCTTTTTAGTGTGGGGAATATAGGTCTCAATGTCTAGTTGAATTGTTTCGGTAATTTGTTTACATATTTCGGAAGGATCGAAAGTAGAAAAGCAGGTAGGATCCCAAGGGTAGCTGGCAAAGAAATCTCTCAGACCATCCCAGTCGGCCGAATTGTAGTGCCAGACGGTTCGTGGCGGCATGCTTTCAGTTGCCTCAAAATGAGTGGAGTAAGATACGGTGACCAAACCATGGTCAGAGCGACCAAGGGGAGCAGTTACTGATGCTTGATAGAGTTCGGGGGTGGAAGTAAGAAAGAGATCTAAGGGGTTAGAATTATGGGTGGGAACCCTAGGAAAGTAGGTAGGTTCCATAATTAGATTGGTGAGCGAGTTGCTGATTGCGAAATTTTCGGCTGCTCTGCCTTGTGTATCAGTGTTTGTGGATCCTAGCCAATCCTTATTATGAACATTAAAATCCCCGAGAACGATTACTTCGGCCAATGGAAACTGGGAAATAATATTGTCGATCTTTATTGAAAGGAAATCAAAGAGCTCGTTGTAGGAATTGTGGGACGGGGACCGGTATATACAGCAGATAAATTTGGTAGAAGATCTGAAAGAAAGTTTAAGCCAAAGAATATCAGCCCTACCCGATTCGAGGTTAGAAACCCTAGCACAAGCCAGGTCGTTGCGAACGTAAGCACAAACGCCGCCATGGGGTCGAAAAGATGAAATGAGTTCATAACCTGGGAAAAGGAGGTGGTTGGTTGCTGTTTTGGGACTTACTTTGGTTTCGGTGAGAAATAGTATGTGGGGTTTGGAGGATTGAAGATAATGGTGAACAGAGTTTACGTTGGAGTTAAGCCCACATATATTTGTGAAGGATATTAGACTTTTCGATGGTGGCCCCCCAAATGTACCCCTCGCCCGGAGAACCGAATGGAGGGGTATTTTACCTCCGGATAACTTTACGTTCGGGTGTGCCATCATCATTATTTCCAAATTTTAGTAGGGTGGAAAAAAAAGAGAAAGAAAAAGAAAAAGAAAGGAGAGGAAGAAGGAAAACTAAAATAGGAAGAGGGAAGAGGAAGAAGGAAGAGGAAGAAGAAAAACTGACTCACCGCCCAGAACTCGAAACGTCCTGAGACTTCACGAGTCCTTTAAAGGGCAAGTGGGGTGGTACCGCCTCAGGCGAGGAAAGCTCCTCTACCACCTACCTAATACAAGAATTACCGTAAAAATTGGAATTATTTAGGTCTTTTAATTATATTATGTAACGGTGTAATGTAGTTAAAATATTTGGTTGCACTACTAGCAAGTGTAAGCCAAAAATTTAGGGTTCAACTTTAAAAAATCCTTAAAATTGTTTAGATTTAAATTAATAATAAAATATAAAATTGTGGTAAAAGCATACACCAAGTTTCAAAAATTATTTAGTAAATAAATTGAAAACCTTTATTATTGTTCGATATACTAATAAAAACTACTAGCGGTTTTAACCAAGTATTTCTTTACACACAATATTTAAACTTAATTAGCGAAAAAGCTGATTTAAAATTGTTAAAAATAATTATTTTTCTCTCCCAAGTTGTATGCAACGCAGGCAGCACCATCAATTTGAGTTAGTTTTTGTTTTTTTTTTCGGGAACCAGCAAAAACACTTCTCCGATGTGATATTGCTGTGGGATAAAAAAAGAAAAATCTCATACATCTACCAATTGATTTGATTGTTTTAATTTATTTTTTAAAATTAAATATTTGCATTTGCATATACGTCAAGTTTATTATACCAGTCATGATACTCATGATTCACTGTGATGTCTAGTCCTAATCGTTTTTTTCGATACATGGACCAAATTGAAAACTGTTTGGGTTGACTTGCGCATTGAGCATCTTGACACTGGATTTTTGATTTTTACAGCTGTTTTATGTTTCATCTTTTATCTTCATATGTTTACCGTTATTTAAAAACTAGCGTGCATCGTGCTTTAGCATTTCATATTTCCTTGCTTGTTTAATTATTCAAAAGCATTAATTTTTACACCTCCTAAACCTATTATTCAACTTAATTATCTTTAAAGATGAGTGACGATATTAAGTATAAGTGATATTTGCTAACTTTGATCACAAAAATAATAAGTAGAAAAGTAGAATTATATTTTTAAAACAAAAAATTTAAACTCATTTGACCTTTTGATTTGACAGTCCCAAAAACCATCCGCAACGCGATCCAACGTTTGTTACTTATTGTACCCAAGGAAGTTTAAAGGTGTATGGAAGACCAATGCTATGGCCCATTCGATCAAAAAATGTCCAGCCCAGTATGAAAATAATTGTCAGAGTTGGCCCCGCCGATTCTGCGCAATAACAAAATTCCACGAAATAATTTAATGTGTTGCCTACTTACATACTGATAAATCAGTGTGAAGTTAGCCAACCCATTATAATTTTATGAGAGCCGGATACCGTTTTTTGGATTGATCAAAACCTTCTTATTTTAGTGATTAGTATTTATTAAATTGTGACTATAATTTTGTGTTTATTGTTTGTTACTTATAAAATCGTAACAAAATGACTAGAGGTTGTATGGTTTTGTCTTGCAAATTCAAGGGTAACATACCCGTCTTTTTAACTTTAGGTAAGTATTTTTTATATTTAAATTAGGTGCTTCTTATAAGACGTAACGTTAGAGGTAACCGAATAAATAATAATATAACAATTATGAATAATAGAAAATGAAAATTTCATAGGAAATATTAGTTAGAAAAGTAAGGCAATCTTAAATATCTTTTAGATGATTTCCACAATGTTAGTGTATTTCTGTGGATTATTAAAAAGAAATAAGGTTTACATTTAGGTACTTTTTTTTCATTTAATAATTTAGTACCCTCTTTTAAAGGATCAAAATTATTGATTACTGGGCAGACCAGGCAAATTTTAATATATACAGGTCCCTCTAATTGAATGGAAGGAAGTACAATTTTGGTACGGTTTTTTGGGGCGCTGATTACAAATCTAAAAAAAAAAAAATTCGGCAATATTTCGTTTTCGAGATATTCATCATCAAAATTGAAAATCAAACTAACCTTATTTACACTATTCCTCCTTCTTTTTGCACAAAATTCTTGATTTTTACACTAAATTGGCACACAATATTTCACAAACACCTTTTAAAAACTTTTTCTTATGTTTATTTTACACCTTTTTTACACTTTTATTTTTTAAGCAAATATGGCTGCTGCCTTTGAACTTAAAAGTTCACAATTTAATGAAAAAAAGGTGTAAAATAAATAAAAATACAAGGTTTTAAAAGGTGTTTATAAAATATCGTGTGCCAATTTAGTGTAAAAATCAAGAATTGTGTACAAAAAGAAGGGAGAATATAGTGAAAATGAGGTTAGTTTAATTTTCAACTTTAATGATGAAGATCTCGGAAACGAAACGTTGCCGAAAAGATATTTTTTCAGATTTGTAATCAGCGCCCCAAAAAACCCCTGTATACCAAATTTAATCAAAATCGGAATGGAGGCAACTTTCGAGACAATACCATTTGTTTAAAAATAAATTAGATTTTTTCTTAATCTTGCATTATCAACTTTTTAAGCTCGACATACTGTACACACATAATATTTAACGGATACTGTTATAAAGGATACTCAGGTACCAAAGGTTACTAAACATTTTTAACCACTGTTATTCTGTCTCGTGAATGTTTGTTATTAGTGAAAGGTATATGCTTAAAAAGCAGTTATAAAAATTTTCACTTTTTAATGTACAACCAGAATCTTAGGATTAGATTAAACTCATTTACACTATCTTGCCCTTTTTTTATCACAAAATTGGTGATAAGTACATAATACTATCATACAATGTTTGAAATTTATTTTAAAAAATCGTGTTTTTATTTATTTACAAAGATTTTTGGTAAAAATACAAAACTATCGACCATTTAAATAGAAGGCAGTAAAGTGGCGCCATCTATTCTTTCCATATTATATCAGATGATATAAAATCTAATATTACACAATAATTTTAAATATTCTATAGTAGTATCCTTTAATAACCAACAATTTTGTACAAAAAATAAAAAAAAGTGAATGTTGGAATTTGACATTTGGTGATGTCAATTTTATAGATAGTAACAAAGAATTATGGAAATCCGGCCCTAACCTACTATTCATTGCGCAAATTCCGCGGGGCCAACCCCTCTATTCCCGCTGCCCTGCACGCCTGGACAATTTTGTTCTACAGTATTGGGCTTCCATACACCTTTAAACTTCCTTGATTGTACCGTCTCGAAACTATTTTAAGTCCGCGCATGCGTCGAAGCGCGGCAAAAAACAATTCAAAAACGGTTTCAAAACGATACCGGTTGCTTGTTGGAACAAACCTAATATATTTCTAATGTTTTGTTCCATCTAAAGATTGCGTGTAACTACCTTTTTGTCAGTATAAAAATATTCTTTGGCGTTATGGGTCACTGCTTCATATCTCCATACCTACCTGTCCTTGTTTAAACGTCCTTGAATGTGTTTTTTGTACTTTTTATTTATTGTGCGTGTTTTGCCTCTGGATTCTAACTTATATATTCCATAAATTTAATAGATTTGACACTAAATTTTGTAAAATAAAACAATTTTGATTTTAAAAAAAATCCACTTATATTAACAACGTGATACATATGCTTCGCTAACACTGTAGCTTCTTCACACTTTCATTTAAACATAATATGTCTTATGATGTCCGCTCTTGCTAAGAAGTAGCTTCAACGCAATTGCCGCGTGTCCATAAGATATTACAGTCTCATTTCGTTTTTAAACGTTATTATGTTTAATTTAAAGTTAAAGTGTTGTTTGGGCATATTTTGCAATTGGAATGCATATCGCGAAGAAATATGCCCGTTTGTGCATTCAGTAAAAATCGAGCCGAAATAGGCCTAAAAATGGCAGGCACGTAGGTAAACAAGACTCTTAACAATGATAAAGCTAATCGCCGAAAGGTGAAAATTTTAAATTGGTTTTTCTTTGCATGCCGGTCGAGAATGTGCAAAACTTTATCGTTGGCTTTGCTGAAAAAAAAAATAATAGCAAGTTTCTCAACAGCTCATACATATAGCCCATTTTTTAAAAAACTTTAATTTTTAAAATAAATATTATTTTTAAGATCATTATTAACAATAACGTTTTCAACTTTTGTCTTAAATTACTTAATGGATAAATGATCATTTAAATATATAAATGAATTAAATAAAATAAGAAAAAAAACAGCTATTGTCTTATTTAGCTTTTTATTTTCATTTATTACAATTATACTTAAAAATCGTTCAAATGACCGCTTCGGCTCCTAAGCCATGACGTAATGCGATTGTCATAATTTTCATTAACATTAAATTCATCGGATGGTTTTGCGCTGAAATCCATTCTGACGTCACACTGACTGCTGATTTAAGAAACGCTTTAAGTTTGACGATTGTTTTATAATCTCAAAATTTTGAAACACAGCGGTAATTTAACGTGTCGTAAGGATGGATTTTAGCACAAAACCATCCGATGAATTTAACATGTCTTATGTTATTTAAAATTATGACAACCGCATTACGTCATCGCTTAAGAGCAGAAGCGGTCATTTGAACGATTTTTTAAGTATAATTGTAATAAATAAAAATAAACTTCCTAAATAAGACAACAGCTGTTTTTTTTATTATTTTATTTAATTCATTTATAGATTTAAATGATCATTTATTCATAAAGTAATTTAAAACAAAAGTTGAGAGTTGAGTGCTGATAATGATCTTAAAAATAACATTTATTTTAAAAATTAAAGTTTTTTTTTAAATGGGCTATATGTGTGAGCTGTTGAGAAACTACCGCCGATTTTATTAAAATTTAGCATACAGTATCAGTCTTTTAGGTGTTCTAATCACGAATATATAGTCAAATTTTGTCGGAAACTCCTAGTTCTTAAGTTATAACGCCCAACCTTAAAACCATACGAACTTTTCCAAAATTCCTCCTTTAAATTAGTTACACCAAAAATGGAAGATTTTATCATAGTACTGTAAAATAAATTAAAAGATAAAAAACTATTCTTACTGTTCATATTTTAATATAATAGTTAAATACCTTCGCCGTTGAAATAAAACGTGATATTCTGAAATGTAATTCTTAAAAATAAAATAGAACGTGATATTTTATTAAAACTATCAATACAATACCAAATAAACTGTTTAACATAAAATATAATTCTTAAAAAATAATAAAAATAAAATTAAATGTTCAAAGGGGTCTCCATTTTTTCACAATTACACAGGCCCACAAAAAAATAAGTGGTGTGTGCTTGGTGTCGGACTAGGATTTTCTGGAGTATTTTTTTCCGCTGAACACTAATCTGAAGTCAAAATTGGGGCTTAAACAGCAAATAATCAAGAAAAGACGTAATTTCAGATATTAACGATTTTTTTTTAACTTTAAACCGTCAATATCCTAAAAACTATAAAAGATACACAAAACTTTGTATGACATAAACAATGTATTTTTAAAAGACCTTTAATTTAAGTTATATAAACTTTTTGTCTAAATGCAATATTTTTCGAGTTATTATCAAAAAACCGAATTTTTAGGATTTCTTCAAGATATATAGAGGGTAAGTTTTTTAAATCCTGACAGAGGCTATTTCTTTTATTTGAACAGTTAGAGCATTAGTTCCAAAAGCAAACTTGTTTGAAATAACCCAATTAAGAAAAATCGCAAAAAAATATTTTTACAGCGTTGCCAGTTTTTGCAGCAAATTCAAAAAATGTATTTTTTTTAAATGGCAACACCTCATTTTTCATTACCGTTTAATAAATTTTAAAGTTCTCTACAATAGTATATTATTCAATGAACATGTAATTATAGCTATTATTCATCATGTAATTCATCAGAGTTAGTAATAGCTATTACATGCGAGTAGTATATTATACTTTTTCTACGAATTTTTCTAGGTATTTATTGAACGAACGAAAACTTTTAATATATTCTATAAATCAAAATATGGCGTCAGTTGTGAATAACATTGGTTGTCATAGTACCGTGAAAACAGATGTCAATCAGCAATTTTTCTGTCAGGCAAAGCACACTATTATTTTTATACACTATCTTATAAGGTCACAGAATTGTGAAAGATGAACTTTTTTTCTTCAGATAAATAAAATTTGTTAATAATTCTTATTTTTTTCGATATTGACAATTATTAAAGGTCGACTTTTTGAAACTTATATATGTTAGACAGTGCTTATTGACTCTTAAAGACGTGTATACGTGCGTTTGATGCTACTATGTAGAGGTCATTGAGACCGTGGGTAATGGATCATTACTCACTGGTAGGTAATAAGTGTTATTATCTATTCAAAATTAGTTAGTAATAAGCATATTATTAAACAGTTGTAGAAAAAAAACTTTATATACCATTTTTTTGTTGGAGTAAGCTATTTTTAATAAATCAGGCAAAAATAATTTGATTTTGGAACTAAAGCTCTAACTGTTCAAATAAAAGAAATAGCCTATGTCATGTTTTAAAAAACTTACCCTGTATATATCTCTAAAACATTTTATTTATTTTTTTTATTTTTGGAATTTTTCTTCAAATTTTAAGTAATTTTAAATTCAAATGAATAAAATAAATTATTTATTAAAAAAAAAACAAATCACATTAATAAAAAAATATATTTTTTTCTATATTGGACTGAAGTTCTTTGTCAAAATTAAGTTTTCGATTATATCTCCTTTATTATTTATTCTATCAAAATGTTTATATAACTTTTTTTATAGACAATTTAAAAAGCTCTCTTTTTTGTTTCATAAAATTTTTTGTATCTCTTATAGTTTATATAGTCGTAATCCAAACATTATGTGATAGCAGGTTTCTGCCGGTAAATGCTCCGCGTCGGTTTTATGAGGTTTTCTCGATTTTTTGCTGTTTGACCCCCAATTTTGCTTCAGATTCGTGTTTAGCGAAAAAAATACATCAGAAAATCCTAGTCCGACACCCAGCACACACCACTTTTTTTTGTAGACCTGTGTTATTGATGCAACTCGACTTTTCAAACGTTTTAAAATTGTTTAAGAATTAAGTACTGGTTGATCAGGATAGAAAAAAAGCATAACGCCCAATGATTTCTTTGGACCGATTTTAAATAACTTGCAAACAACATTATAATTATTAGACGATCAACGATATTTTCTGTTTTATGTGGGTTCCAAACAAAATACAACCAGTTGAATTTAAAACAAATATATATTTTTTGATCTCATAATATTATCTACTAAAGACTAATTTTACACTGTGTTACATCGGACTTTGGTTTAAGGTTATGAGCTAAAGAAAGTTTATTTATTTATTAAAATTTAAAACAAATATAAAACTAATAAGTCATTGTTTTATCAGCTATAAAATGTTTGCAACCAAAAATGTCCTTCCCCCTCTGAATAACTGTCTTATAGAAAATAAGGGGAAACGTGTATGGATTAAATGGGGAGAACTTTCGAGCTCACTCTATTGTTCCTGCCCTTTTAGATCAATATTGTGTTGTTGGTTTCTCAGGATTATGTACATTAGAGGTAAAGGGTGACTTATAGCATATGATTCCTATGACAGCCTTTGACCCTTTTGTTGTTAGTATTTTATTTTGCCACTATAAAATTATAAAATAACTATTAACTTATTATTTACAGTTTTCTAAAATTTCATGGAGATTGGGTAAAGGAGAAATTACACAAGTCAACAAATTTTTCTAAAGTAACATTAATGAAAATAGGTTGGTTTGAAGTATTTTAGAGTCCTTAATCCGAAAATGATAACTCTAACACGTACAATTTTTTTGTTATAAGGAGAAAAAAGATGTGACGACATATTTTTACAATCTAATATATTTATTACTATAAACATATAAAACATGGAATCTTTACAACAAAATTACTAAAGATTGACTGTTAGGTTGTGAATAAAAAACAGGTGTCGCGAGTGGTCGCTCAACATAGATGGGTTTCAGCATCCCCGGTATCTTGTTTCCATCGTCCTGATGTCCTTGTAATACCTCACTCCTTATTTGTCGCTTACTGCACCCAAATTTTCCGGGAAAAAATTCAAATGGAAGTGCAAAAAATGTATTTTTAGAGACATGCGACACCCTAGTAGTTCATAGGTTTTCAACATCTTTATAGTCTTCATTATTCTTGTTGCCCAGAAATCCTTTCACTACACGTACAAAACACGTCCAAATTGCCAATTTCTTTTCATTTAATTGTTCTTCAAAACGGAGATCATCTAGAAGTTTCCTTAGGTGTCCAATAAATATGCCTTCTGTTAATTTTGCATCAAGGTCAAATAAATATGCCTTCTTTTAATGTTGCATCACTTAGTTGAGAAAATACTTTTCTTAGGTACTGTAAACTACTACCTTCTTTGTCCATGGCTTTGGCAAATTTTTTTATTAGTTCAAGCTTAATATGGAGAGGCGATAGCCGCACCTTTTTTGGGTTAACAAGGAAGGCACGTTTAATGTTTGAAGTACCAGGTTCAAAAGAAGTTCTATGAAGCCAATCCTTTTTACTGTAGTGTTCTTTAGTTGCCCTACTGTCCCACAGACACAAAAAACAGCAATAATTTGTAAAACCCCCTTGAAGTCCTAGCAAGATACCTACACGGAAAAAATAATATACTAAATTTAAGCATAATAATATTAGTTTAAGGTTATCTTAGCTTTGTATATCCCCAAGACTATATTGTTTTAATTTGAGAATTTAAAATCTTCATTTAAATTTATTTAAATTAAATATACACATCGTTATTTGTAACATATGAAAGATTTATTTTTATGCATGCAATTGAATCAAATTGTTACTATAAAGATTTAGAATGAAGATATCAGTAGCTCAGCATAAGTCGAAAGTTTCTTTAGAAATAAATATATGATTTTGTTATATTGAAGATTCTACCGAATCTGAAAAGTTACTTCGGAAATGTTAGTATGTTTAAAATAAAACACAACTTCTCAAAGCAAAATTACGCCCTATTTAAAATAAAATATCGTACTTTAAATCTGAGCCTACAATTTGTATTTTTAAGAATATGATATACCTACTCAAATTAAATATTTAAATTTTGGTTTTATTATAGCAAATTTTTGGTATAAGTAGGTTTTGTTTTATTTAGTGATATTGTAATATTAAAATGAAAATATTAACTATTTAATTTAATAATTTTAACATGTTCGGTTTAATATGCTGACATTTTTAGAACTAAAATATGTACAGGGTGTAACAAGTTCGAGTGTATCCATGGGGATCTTGGAAACCATGGAATACGAAGTCGGTTAAATTAAGGCAAAGTTGCGCATTTACTTTCCCAACAAAATGCCGTTTAAAATGTGTCAGATTTCCGAATAGTTCCAAAGATATACGGGAAAAACCAAAATTTTGAAAAATGTGTTTTATTTTTTTCTAACCCTATTTATTAACCGATTTTAAAATTAATAACACATTTACATAGCCACTTTATTTCCGCTAAATATTAGTGTTTTTGGATTTGCAATTCAACGTTTCGTTTTCTGACGACCATCATCAACTTTATTTTTTCTTGTGTACGCCATATAGGATCTCTTTCACTCTCATTACTTCTTGAGCTAAGTACCGAACCACAAATCTGATATGCAAGTGTGATACATCGTTGAATAGGTCATTCAATAAGAAACTCAAAACTAAAAAAAAATCCAATATGGCGTCCACAAGAAAAAATAAAGTTGATGATGGTCGTCATAAAATTAAACGTTGAATGACAAATCCAAAAACACTAATATTTAGCGGAAATAAAGTGGCTATGTAAATGTGTTATTAATTTTAAAATCGGTTAATAAATAAGGTTAGAAAAAAAGATCAATTTTTGAAAATTTTATTTTTTTCGTATATCTCTGGAACTATTCGGAAAAATTACACATTTTAAACGGCATTTTGTAGGGCAAGTAAATGCGCAACTTTACCTTAATTTAACCAACCTCGTATCTCTTACGGTTTTTAAGATCCCCATGCATACACTCGAATTTCTTACACCCTGTATAATACATTTAGCTGCTGCACCAATAACTGAACACATTCTTTTTTAACGTGACCGGATTTTTTTCCGTATTCAGTCAATTTTAGTAAAATAATGTTGTATATGACCTCAACACTGTTGACCTAAACAACGTTACTTTCAGTAAAATTGGAAATACGAAAAATATACGGTTACTTTTTTAAAAATGATAAAAATCCATTATTACGTTTAGCTAACATTAATATAGGTATACAATTTTTTTTTAAGTTTTTTCGCTGTGTTAAAAAAGTCCATTATAATTATAACAGGTTTCGCTGACAACTACAAAAAAACAACAGGTAAAAAATCTTAACGTTTATTAAAAAGCTGAAGCTTTTAAAAATCTGTTAAATAACAAAATATAATTTTCATTATAGAAAAATTAACTTTAAGTTCTCTTTCTTGAAAAAGAAACAGTCTTGTTCTCAACTGCCGTAACGACATAAAAAATCAGTTCAGCTATTTTTCTTTTTGAACAGTCATTCGAAAGGCCCAACTAACGGGATTAGTTTTTTAAGAAGGCCTTCGGACAACTCTCTGGCAACTGGTCTTCCTCTGACATTTTCTAAAAAAATAAAATAAACATTCGAAATGCTAAAATTAAAATATTAAGCAACACATTTTTCTGTAATAAGTAAATAGGTGGGTATATTCAGATTTCTATACCAACATACAGATAAATAAAAATAAAATATAAATAAAATGCATATTATTTAATTTTAATTTAAAAAGTACTAACTCTATACATACATACAAGGGCGACAAACTACAAGTTCAAAGTGTTTTAAATATAATTAATTCAAAAAACTGTTTCTCAAATCGTATACTAGGTTTTACTAGGTACTCCTAAACATTTAACTAAAAAGGTAAAGATACTCAGACTTATACAACATATAGAAAGCAAGATACATAATATATATTATTATTATAAATTTTATTTGTAAGAATTTTTTTCAAACAGGTGCAGTTTGGGGTACCTATAGGCTACAGGAAGTCAAAGTTTTAAAATAATATACTTAACTAAAAGCAGTTTGCTTAGAATAGCTTTAGTCAATTTCATTTACCCATATTCCTAGCTGGCAAGTTTTAAAAAATGTAACGCGCACCAACGCCTTTCAATTCCATTTAAGATTTTTTGAATAGTTAAATAAGAAATTTTTATTTTAAAAATAATGCCTAAAAATATACAATTTATTAGACATGTAGGTAGGTATATGTATATATTGTTTGTTAGGTATACTGAATTTTATCACACTCTGTACGCATATTCTGTAGCCTGTAACAATATTAATGGTTTATACAATGTACTTAGGAGTGTTTTTAATCAGTTAATATCTAACATTTTATATAAACATGTTTAGTTACGAAACAAAAGCGTATGCTCCTATAGGTAAGTTTATTTAAATAAAAATGCCTGTTTTGGTGACAATTGAGATCTATCGACCCATGGTTTTTTGGACAACAGTTTTATAAAACAATGGTGTAAATACTTACCTAGGCTTGGATAACACTATCACATCCCCACTGTTGTAAAATGTCTTCAACTCCCATTATTTAATCGTACAAACACCTAAAACAAAAACACGTGCAACGAGACTAGATTAAATTTCGCTATACCCTTCACCTTGATCTATAATCACAAGAATGACCGGGCAAACCAAGCACCGCCAGTTTCCGGTGCCAATCGGGGTACATCGTAGGTGGACTTTCTAGAAATGAAAATTTCCGAATTTCAAAAATTTTATATTTAGATTATGTTGCAAATATATTCTCAAATTGAGCAATCCAAATGTTTCAAATTGAGCATACAGGACGCGTTCTTTAAATGATATGTCATTTTAATTGTAAATGACCAGTTTTTATTTTAAAAGTAACTTAAATTCAAAGTAAAATTATATGTTATTTTAAACTGAAGAACAAAGAAGTTCAAATCAAAATCATGAAAGTCTTAGCTTTAGACTGTATTTTTAAAGTGAAAATATATTCTGAGGATATGAAATAATTTTATTAATGATTTTGAAATATTTCTTTTAAGGTGGCTTTCTTCAAATAAGAATCGGTAATCTCAATTTAAATAAATATAAACAAAAATATCTAAATACTCTATTTGATAATATGTTTTTTTCTGTGTATGTTGTCATAGGTTTCTTTTATTGTCACAGAATGGGCGAAAGAAATAGATAGTTTTTTTGTTTCCATTATAAAGCGGAACTACTTTTAAGCTGTATTTCGACGAATCTATGAATAAACGCCACTCGCTAGGATCATGTTCCATATGAAGCTCATTTATTAAACCATCAATATCACAACAGACACATAGCGACCTTTCCATTAAAAAAAAACTTGATAGTGATACATTTCGTTTTCGGTAAAGTAAAACACTTGCTTTTTATCTAACAAGTTCCACTGTTGAAGTCTGGAACCAAGAAATTCCGATTTTTGTTTTAACAATCCTAGGTCACGTATCAAGTCATTTAATTCATTCTGAGTTATTAAGTGAGGTTTACTGGTAGTTGGTAAAAATGTTGCGTTACAACTGGTGTTCTCAGGAAGTTGTGGATCAGATCCCGATGAAGAATTAGAATCACTGAAAAACACGATGTCCAGGTTTAAAGGCGCTATCGGTATCGGTAGTTCCTGGCAATGAGGAACTGTCCTTAGCGCAGAAGGCAAATTTGGATACTCCATTTTGTCTCTATGCTTTTTTAAAAACCCTTGTGTTTTAGTGATGCAAAAGTAGGAATCACTTACATGGTCAGTAGGTTCTCATAGAATTTTTCTTGCGATACATCCACTTCACTAAATTTACGTGACAAAAAACATGAGTAGCCCAACTTTTATCTTGATCTCCAATTTGGCACTTAAAATAAAAAAATGGGCTTTTTTGATTTTCTTAGATATAGATTTGGCTTGGGACTTTATAATAAATCGTCTACATATATAACAAAACTTATCGGCTAGATTTTTGCAACATCGACGACTCATTGACTATATCAAAATCGACTTAAACACTTGACTGTACTGTAAACGAGACAAAAACCAACTAAACTGCAGAAAACAATAAAACTCTTAAAGGTTCGTACAATACTGTGAAAATAACTTATCTGCGGTGTTGTTGTACTTTCCGGTCCTAAGGCAGGTAAAAATGATTTTAAAGATCACATTTTATAAAAGAGAAGCAGTTACTTGAAAATGGGACGTGCTAGGCCATTTCTAGGAAAAAGTGTTTTAATAACTTTCTAATAGAAACGCAAAATAAGCATTCTCATCGATGTTACAAAAATTATGTCGACTTGTTTTATTAATAATGTTTTTTACCTTGTCGTAATAAATTAACCGCTAATGATAGTTGTGACGCCAACTTTAGTTTTGGATACTCTGTTGTTGCTTTCTTGTTATCAATTTAAATCAAATGTTATTTAAACTTTTTATATTTATAATAATATTCCTGCCATGAATGCTTTTTACGGGACTTGAATGGTAAATAATAAATAATTTTAATGTTAAACAAAATTCGTACAATTTCTAAGAAAAATAAACTTTAAATAGTAATTTCTTAAGCAAATCTTGCATTTTTATTGGAATTATTTTACCAAAGTCTACACCAAGAAAAAGACGAGTATATAACGATAACGATCCGATTCTGATCGGATTATATTATTAGAAGTTGTAGCAGATACCTTACATTAATTTATACCGGGTGACAATCAAAACTACTGGCCATTGCGTTGTTGCCAAATGGTTATAGATAGAAACTTGAAACTTTGGTGATAGTTAGGATTAAATATAAGGAACATTTGAGAGAAAAAGACAATTTACTGCAGGTGTCACACTGGAGGTACCGGTACCAGCTTTTTTATTTTAAATAAAACAGGCTTTATATTGTTCAGTATTTGGATTTACCCCCTTACCTTGTCACTAATAATATTAGTTCTTTTGTTGTACTACTTCATTAAATGTAAAAAATAAAGACTTAACTATTTTCAGAATGTGTTAATTTTGGGAGTGCAAAATACTGATCCATTATAATCGCTAAAAATAATATCAAGTTAGCCATGGTAAATATCCCTGCTTTTTTGGGAAAGTAGGCTTTGATAAAAAAGAATAATTTTTATAAATAATTATTTTTTATTTAAAAATAAGGCAAAAACGTAATTACATTTCCTAATACTTACCTTAATATTTTTAACAATAAAAATAAATAAAAATTGCCAAAATTAATTCGTAATTTAAATGTTTCAACCATTCTGCTGAATACATGAGTGACATATTTTCACAATTTTTTGCAAAACATCGTATAACGTTACATAAACGTTTAAAATTATAAATAATACATTTAAAAAAAAATAAGATCCCCTTAAAGAGTAGACCAGGCCTGAAGCCTTTAAAAATGGTAAAAAGTGAAAAAATAGTAAGATGAAACCCATTAAAAAAGCAAGAGAATATAAAAAAAATGAAAGGAAAAATAATTTACGGGAAATCTGAGGTCGAGAAGTGGAAGGGGTGAGTTTTTAAGGGCAAAAAACGGTTTATCTCGATTTCCGGCAAAACTACAAGTACTATGGAAAAAAGTTAAATGTCAAAGTTGTAGGTAATAAAAAGATCTACAACTTTTGTATTTACACTTTTTTTACATAACCTCAAACTTTATGTGAAAAATGCAAATAACCAAGTTTCTGGTTTTTTATTTTTATTTTTACAAAAAAAAAAAAATTCTCACGAAATTTGGTTAAAACTTACCTTTTTATGTTTCAAACACAATGTGATTTTTTTGATTTAAAATATCTATTTTTTACCTTATTTTGACTTAATATCTAAAAAGCACCCTAATTTTCAATCGAAAATTCTCCTGTCAAAATATCTGCTTTTTTAATAAAGTCGGTGGGCTTTTTGTTCGTTTAAATCTCTACTTTCTGATGGTGTAAAAAATATTTTCCTACGACCACTTAGGAAACTGAACATATTCGCGCTCTCTATTGCTTCGGAAACATGCATATTTCACACGCATACTGATTTTCATTTTCCTCTCTAGAAAGGAAAACATTTTCCCCTCTAGAGAGGAAAATAACTGACAAACAATTGTCATTTATTTTTAAAATAATATTTTCCTCTCTAGAGAGGAAAATACTTTCCTCTCTAGAGAGGAAAATGTATTCCACGAGTAAATAGATTGCAACATAAAAAAAAATAAAATTGAGGTCAATATTTTGTGGTCGTAGGAAAAATAGTGTACACAACTCGTTAGAAAGTGAATTTCCCACAAATCTTTCACTTTCCACACTTGTTGTGTAATATACTAATACATTACTATGTTATATGTTCTCAGACAATGCAAACAAAAACAAAAAAACTTGAAGCCGATTTTTTTTTTAATCATTATGTACAATTTTCAGCTATTTAAAATTTAATTACTCGAAAAACGTAAGATTTCATGTTGTATTGATAAACAAAAAATTGCAAATCGAAATATACTTCTATAATTAACGACAAAATGTACATTAAGATTTAAAAAAAATCGGATTTAAGTTTTTTTTGTTTCTTTGCATTTTCTGGAACATTAACCATAGTAATGTATATATTTTTATACACCATTAGAAAGTAGATATTTAAACGAACAAAAAGCATACACACGTTATGAAAAAAGCAGATATTTTGAGAGGAGAATTTTCGATTGAAAATTAGGGTGCTTTTTTAATATTAACTCAAAATAAGGTGAAAAAATAAATATTTTAAATAAAAAAAAATACAGTGTGTTTGGGACATAAAAAGGTAAGTTTTCACCGAATTTCGTGAAACAAATATTTTTCTTTGTAAAAGGTAAAAATAAAAAACCAAGAACTTGGTTACTTGAATTTTTTACATACATTTTGGGGTTATGTGAAAAAAGTTGTAGGTCTTTTTATTACAACTTTGCCATTTAACTTTTTTCCATAGGACTTGTAGTTTTGCCGGAAATCGAGATAAACCGTTTGTTACCCTTAAAAACTCACCCCTTCCCGACCTCAGATCGCCCGTTAATTAATTTTTCTTTTATTTTTGTTATATTCTCTCTCTTTTTTAAAATTATTATTTTTTTTTTGGTTTCAAAAATTATCGACTCTGGTTTATAGGTACTGTTACAAAACAAAGACGAAAATAGAGCGCTTGTGTTCCACAGTCACTTTAAAATCATCAATATTTCTTAGAGCTTATCATTACATTTATTCTCTTTGTATAAAATTTTAAAGTTTGCTGGATTATTGAAAATGTTTATATTATTTATTTTAATAAAAATTACGTTATCCTGGAAAAAGAAAATTGCTGTTTTAGTTTTACCCTTTTACTGTCCTCTTTTCTTTTACGTTAAATTGTTACAGGACTAAGATCTTTGTACAAAGCAGCTAGTCCGATTTTGTTACCTAAAAGTATGGAGGGTAGAGGTAAGGAGAACCATCTCTGTGTTGAAAAAAGGGTCCGTTAAAAGGTGTAAAATTAGAGCGGCGCTACTATCGCAAGCGTGTAAAGTTTAAAGAAATCCATAAAGTTATTAAAGATAGAGAAGTGAACAGAGAAATGCCATACCCCTTACGTACGCCAGCGCCATTATGGTGAATTCATGAACTGTTTTTTATTGCTTACAATTGGACACTTTTTCAACTTTTTCCCCATATGTGATGGTTTCCTTACCTCTACCATAACTAAAAGACCTATAATACCACGACAGTGGCAATATGTAATGCACTTGAGAAGCATGGTATCAACCAGGCTATCATAGGATGAATCCGTCTGATGCTAACTGATAGGAATGTCATCCTGGAGGTTGGAGATACCACAACTGAAGCTACAATCAGCAGAGGATGCCCCCAGGAGGGCGGCTTATCTCCACTCCTATGAAACATAGTCATGAATGGACTACTGGAGAAAATCAGTAGGAGAGGTACACATAGACAAGCCTTTGCAGATAATGTGGCCATTATGGTCAAAGGTAAACATGCTAGTGGATATTATGGAAAGAGAGCTGGCAATGGTGGCAAAATGGTATCAGGAAAACGGATTGACAGCCAATCCATCAAAAACAGAGCTCGTATTATTTACTAGAAGGAGAAAACACACCGGACTTCGGAAAGTGAAGTTCGGTGAGAGAGAACTAGAATACTCCAGTACAGCCAAGTATCTTGGAGTGATACTAGACCCCAAGCGGAATTGGAGAGCAGACCTTGAAATGGTAGCGAAGAAGGCCATGATCACTATGGCTCTGTAGAAGAGTCGTAGGAGTCGTAGGATGGGACTGGGGACTTTCTCCTAAGGTCATGAAGTGGATATACGAAGCAGTCATCAGGCCACGGATACTGTATGCCTCCGTGATATGGTAGCGACGCACGGAACTTAAGACGGCGCAGATAATGATGAAGAGCAAATTCAATGTTATCAAGATTTAGTCGGTTAAAAATTGATTTGAATAGCTATAAGCACTTAAATACAGCCAAACCGTCATTTAACAGCCAAAAATTTATAACTATTTTTCTCAACAACCGATTTTCAAACTTCCAACAGGATTTCAAAGAGGATTCTTTAAGAAAAAATATACCATCGTGATGTTTTGCTAAAAAAGTCTATTTATTTGGAACTATAAAAATTCAAACAAATTAAGAATAAGATCAACGGAAAAAATCAAATAAATATCCATAAAATATTGGTTTTTAAGAATCTATTTTTGTTTCTCTCATGGAAAATATGAAAAAAAGATAAATTTAACAGATACAAAAAAATTAAAATTACAGTTATGATTACTTATTATTATTTACTTATCAAAATTTACTCCGATTTGTAGTTTAAAAGAAACAAAAAATTAAACATTTATTTACAGTGACTTTGGTGACTATAAACAAATATTATCAACATTATGCTTATATGTATTATCGTAATAATCATTAAAATAATGAAAAATCTACTCCGCATTCCCCGACAACACCGATCAGAGGAAACGCATCGTTTACACAAATTCACAAATATCTCCTGAAACTTTTTTGCCGGTTCGCGATCGACGGAGACGCCGCACGGTGTCTTTGAAGCCAACACATTAAAGGTTTATATGCAAGTGAAATAATTTACATATTGTATATTCTTAAAACTATGCTTAAGCTTTAAAAGGAGCGTGTGCGTCTACGTTAAATAGTAGCCAGGTTATGAGTGGAAAAGCTGGAATAAATAGTTATTTTGCAATAGGTTTCCACTTTTGTCCTAATTGACAGATTTTAATTAAGCAAACTGTAATAAAACTACTCGTTTTCGTGGACCCCAAATTTCGACGAAATCGCCTCGGCGGCCGAACTACTTAGGATGAAAAGATGTTATAAACGTCTAGTTACGGTAAAAACTATGTTTAAATTATGATTTCGGAATCGATACTCCGGTACCGCTTAAACTAGAATATGGACTTTTAAAAGAAAATAAAAAAAAACAATGGGTTTGAAACTCAGTTTAATTTTAAGATTTTTTTGTGTTGTTTACCGACACTTTTATAATACCTGGCCTTGGGACACCAATCGACTAGCGTTTTACCGACGTTTTGGGCATGCTTATACTCGCCTGATTTTATATTACAAATTAGACAAAGAAACGTAAAATTACTTTAGTCGCGTTATGTCTACATTTTCGAACTTACTCCTCCGGCAATAGTAGAAAATGGTTCGACGGGTCGTTGACCACAACGACGCGAGCGCTGAACTGAACAGATCGGCTTGCTATATACACTTGCTACTGCGGTATTTAGTGATGCCTGCCGGAATTATATTAGGTGTATATTATAGGTATGGTTTTTATCAAAATAAAGGGTGTGTGTTAAGTTGGGTAAATATTTTTTTTAACGAGTGGGCCGTGTATTTTTTAAGATAAAAAAAAATATAATACATAAACCATATGAGTTATTTTAAAAATTATTTATTTATAACCTTGTCAATTGACTGGAATTTACTTTATAAAGATAATATCACCTAAATGATCACCGTTTTGTCTTGGGCATTCTTTCAAACGATAACAGAATTTTTTTTCAGCAAAGAGACGATGATATTCCAAACATCTCTGCTTAAATATTTAAGTATTTTTAATTAAAACAGTGCCTTTGGTTTATGATTGTACACACGAGTTTTAAAATTCTCCCATCAAAAGAAATCTGCTGGCGCCAAATCGGGTCTTCTGGGCGGCCCAAAATGTCGCTTTTCTTAGAATTTAGCTTTCCAGGGAACATCTCTTTAACTACCGACAGGAATTTGTTAGATCTATGGCAAGTGGCTCCGTCCTTCTGCAACCACGTGTTCCGATTTTAGCCAGTAAATTCCTGTAGCTGTGGTGTCAGAAACTCACGTAATATTCTTACGTACTCAGTAGGGCCTCGACTCTCGCCAGAAGTTTTTTTATGGGACTCTTCGAAGAATTATGTGTAAAATCATAAACCATGGACACTGCTGCAATTAAAAATAAAGATAAGAGAAGAGATGTTTGCAATCTAGCCTATATAGTTACAGCGCGAAGATTAATTAGGTCCTTGGACTAAATCAAAGACTTATTTTTCTTAGTACACAAGTGTTTACAACAACTTAATTTGTGGATCAATTTAATTCAGGTTTAATTCTAGTACCTACCAAAATGAGAGCTTAACATATGATCAGAACCTATCCTTTTTTTTTGAATATAAATGAATAAATCAATTTTAAAAAATCTTGTAAAAAAACTTACAAAACATTAAAAGGCGTAAGGACAAAAATATTTTGTAGTTTGTGACGGGAATTCGCCGTCTTTCTTGCGAAACTCAAACTGTCAAAGATTAAAGCTGTCACGTTGGTCCACCAAAAATAACCGACGTGTTTACACTGAAGAAAATCATTTTTGATCCACCCTAGTTAAGACAAGCCAAATTTGATTATCACATTTTGATACTCATGTGTTTACACCACAAAAAAGTTCGCCTGACATCATTTAGACCTCGAACTAAAAATTTGGTCCACCCCATGTAAACAAGGCTATTCGTCTCTTCGGCGAAGAGTCATCAAAAATTCCCGTGATCGTTTAGAAGAATGCCAAAGACGAGACGGTGGTTATTTAGATGATATTACATTAAAAAAATGTTTCCTATGGTTTATTTTTTATAATTTTTTTTAATCTTAAAAAATACATGGCCCATCCCCATTCCATACTTATTTTTTTTTATGGCCGTAGTAGGACTTCGAGGGGTCAAAGAACACAAAAACATACAGAACGAGGTGAAACGTCGAAATCAGGGATTGCCGAACACGCTTGGTCAAAACAACACCGCATACAATGGTGGGAAGCAAAAGCTATTCATAAAGATACCCACTGGAAAAAAAGAAAATTTAAAAAAGCTGTAATAATTGTAAACAACCAAAATTAATACAGCAAGCCTAGAATCGATATTCCAAATATCTGGCAGCCGTTGCTGAACCGTGAAAAGTCGGTCAAGTTTCGGTGAACAAGGAATATAAGTCGTAGCTTGTAAGAATAGTTTTTAGTTGTCACTTAAAAACGGTTGGAGATACATCACTAACCGAAACGTTGTGAAACAAATAACAAATAAATACAATGGAAGTCCAAGATTTTAGTGTTATTGAAACCATAACATTGTCTAACACTTTCAAAGAAACATTGAAGATTTTGTTACGATTACTTACTTTCTGTTTATTATTTTGATTAATTATTGCAGTCTTAAAGCTTAGAAAGGAAAATTAAATCATTTCTTATTAGAGGAGTGAAGTAAAAATAAAAAAGTCATTTCTTCCTAACTAGCTTTCGTCACCTCATTGTATCTAGATGGATGACATGGTTGTTGATTATCTTATTTTTAGATAACATTTTTATATTTTTATCATATTCTATGAATATACTAAGGTGCATGATAAGCATCTTCAATTCATATACGTATTGTGCAATTAGAACAACACAAAATTGGCTATGAATAGTATGTTCCCTGAATAGGATTTACATTTGGTGTAACGTAAACGAATTATGAAATAAAACATTTAAAAATTAAAGAATCTTTGTCTTTGGACTGATAAAAAGAGTTTACGTTTCGATATTTCATCTTTGATTGTATCGAAGGGGCAAGTGTTGAAAAATAACTTCAACCGATGAACTGTCAGAATAGTTTTCAATTCGGGAGTATATTTGCTCGTTATTTGTATTTTTTGTGGAATAGATGCAGATGACACTATAGCTTTGTTCCAAATCCGCAAAAGAAACCGTTTATTGTACAGTCACGCGTAGTGTTGTAATATAAATATTTCAAATAGAAATGTGTCCATGAAAATGCAATTATTGGAAATTATCTCGGAAATTTTGGAAATATTGGAAAAAATAAAAATGCATTTTAAACCATTCAAAGCAAAGATTTATATATATACTCGTATTTCTTATACTTTTGGTGCAGTACAAATTTTACACTGGAAAAATAATTTTCGAAAAAGTACGTATATTATTACGGTTATGAATAATAGAAGTATTGAACTCAAGAATTTACCGATTATTGCTTGCTTTAGAAGAAGTTGAATTGCACTTCCATGAAGAAGGCATTCATGCTAAATACAATATTGATGGTGTTAATGACATCGATAAAGATATGCCTCTTGATAAAGTTGCTTAACTTGTGTCTCGTGATCGTGTGTAATTAATTTTAAAAAATCTTTATATTTTTAATACTTACACTTTTATTTATAATAATGTATTTTGCATTTTAATTTTTGAGTGACTATTTCACTTATGTATAAATAACCCCATTTGACATGTCAAAAATCGAAATTTGCTATCGGATAAAAGAAAGAAGAGAATATGTAACTGGCTAAAAAAAGTCGATAATTTTACCGAACGGTCAATCGTGCCGTCAATAGTTACCTCAGCAGCAACTGTATTTTTATATTGTTAATGAAGTATCATTTTGGTTTCAACCCGTTTTATTCCGCGAAGTATCATTTTGGTTTCTGATTTTGTTTTTTGGAAATTTTGTAAAATGCATTATTTTTTCAGAAATTTTTAGTATTGCTGTTTAGTGGAAACCATACCATTCTGGGAGTTCAGAGTAAGGGTTGAACCAGGCTACTCCATCCTAGGTTTACCTCAAGACGCTCTCCTTTTTGCAAATACGTGTTTGCCATTTTGGCTAAATTTTGTGAAAAACTTAGCGGATTCGGAGAAGCTGGGGCCGCTTTGACTCGGGACTAATAGTGGCTTAAGAGGCCGAAACAGGGGTGGGTACTTTGCCCGTGGTCCTTCCTGTTCCTAAAAGTCCAAAATTTGAATTTTTTGGTCTTTTGTGGGGCCAAACCTGGATCATACCCAGATGGCCAAACCTGAGGTAGAGTTTTTACGGTATTAGGTGAACCTATAACCAGGGGATTATTTTTCATTAAGATGGAGTTTGAGAGTATTTTTAGCCCCAGGCTACGGAGGTTTTAAAGTTTTGATAGTTAGTGGGCTGTTCCTGTTTGGTATCTTGGAATGGGCCAGGCGACCCATTAATATTTTGAGACGTGCAAAACTAAAGAATATAGGTTTGACAATGTTCCAGGGAATGGCGTGGTTGTTTTTAATATATGCGTTGCGATGGAAGGTTGATAATTCCCAAATATTCATGGAGATTTTCGGCGAGTGAAATTTTGGGAGCCAATGATCACGGCAAGTCAGATTCGAGGCAGGAATGTCATGTTAAACACCGTTCATGTGGGCAAGCACGGCGCCCCATGATACTGGAGAGGGCTGAGTTGATTACTCGTTTCTAAGATAGATACAAGGGTGTACAGGAGCTTGAATAACGCGCAAATCGAAAGAGAATAAGCCCTCGCTTCTCTCTGTTCAGGCCCTCGGTAGTGAGCTCAACAAGTCGAAGAACGTTCACTGGAACGGAAACCGAACTGAGTGTTGGGGATGACGAATAAACGTTTAAAGAAATCCTTTTTCCCAGAGCTTGTTAGAAACGTTTTGCGTCTTTCCCAGGCTTGGGAATTTAATAACAAATGGCATTCCGTATTTCTGTTTAGCAATTAAACCTTTTGTACTTTTAGATGGATTAAGTTGAGCGGCCCATTCCTGATTATATTTAGTTTCCTATTAAACGTCATGTGTTTGGGAAGAAGTCTATTATGTTGCCAAAATATCAATAAACGTTAAAAAAGCGTTCATTTTCTTTAGCGAAACACTCAGCTTTCCTCATCCGTATTAAAACTAGGCCGCAAGCATGAAATTGTTAGGTTCATCGAGTGACGTCATGTCTTCGTTAGGCAAGGGTTCTAACGTCATTTGGCAGCGAAATTAAATCGCCATAATTGTGGTTTATTTATTCTTCTAGCACTTACGGTACCTATAAAATTATTTCATTAAATGTTTAGTTTTTTGAGTTTTAAAGTTTTTATTTTGATCTTTTAATATTTTTCTATATTTATAATATATTTCCGGAAATAATTCATGATTATTTTCGGAAATTTTCCAAACTTGTAATAGGTGACTATGTATTAGGTACATGATTAACAAACCAAACTTGTAATCGTTCGTAAACCGTTTCCGAACGGTCATATCGAGCTCCATGAAAAGTAAGAACTCTTTGATACAGAAATCGTTTCAAATTCATGTCGTTTTTGTACCGACATAAAATTGTGAGGTCGACACTTGCGCGTTTGATCGATTCTGACAATTCCGAAACCATTTCACGGCGATACAAAGTTGATTTTGTTGTGTGCCCCCCAAAAAAAAAAGTTTTTAAAGCCCTCTCTATTTGCATCTTTTTGTGAATTTGTTTAAGATTTACCGTCAAATCCCAGATTTTGCAAAATTATTCATGTTTTTCTAAAAACCATAGGCAGCTAAATTTTTTTCACTCAAAAATTTTCTTATGCAAATATTTCAAAGGCCTCTAATTTTAAGAAAAAAGCAGATATTTTTGTAAAATTTGGGAGTTAACAATAAAATTTGATCAACCTTTGGTGAAAAAAATACTTATATTTTTTTATTTGATTTTGAAAGCCCGATTGGGGGCACCCAAAAAAATCACCATTTGAGTGGCCAGTTTTAAAGTTACAATTTTCTTTACACTTTATACTTATATACTTATATACTTATCACTTTTGAGATAAAACATTTAAAAATCCTTGAACCGCAACTAGTAGCCACAGGGTTTAGAAACAGGTAATAGCTAGTGTACTTAACCTAAATATAAAAAATTTCTGCTAGAGCATTGCTTACTTTCTTAATTACGTTGATGCAGATTATGGCCTAGTATAATAATATTCTTTTGATACACAGCAGTTGACCTGCAAAACTGAGGACGATTAAGCTGCAGAACATGACTAACCAGCTAAAATTCTGTTTTTTTACACGGTGACAATGCTCGTGAAAAAAATTAAGGAGTAAGGATTTAGCTTGCAAGCTATGTACTAGTTCTAGTGTAAACAAAAAATGTGAAGCTAAAGACAGTTATCTGTATTTTCAAACACTAAGCAAAGTCTGTAAGGTAGCAGGAAACGGTAAAGGTCAGCTACACCTCTTTTGGGAAAAAACCTACATATTACAATTTCGTATTTAAACATTGAATCTGCAACACAAACTAACTTTTTTGTGGTTTGTAACAAAATACAATTAATTCTTAAAGATTGTTAAGAACGCGTAGAAGTCAGTAATACTTTATGATAACCACGATAAATACGTTTATTTATTTATACAGAGGCTGCAGTGAGACTTTTAAAATATTAAATTGTAGATGTCCATTGACAGTGAATCGAGCCGTAAAAAACATTTATAAAAATTTACCAATGTAATAAAAGTAAATTACTTTCATTCTGTTTCATGAAAGTTAGCTTATGGTCAAGGACCAATCTATTTCTGGAACTTTATAATCATCATCAAGAGTTTTCCGAAAAAACTAATAAGGACATTAATATTAATATTTGAAATCAAGAATTTAAAGTAAGTATCGTGCCCAATATTTTTATTATGTTCTTTTAAAACGAGTTTCCAAGTTCTATTAGGTGCCTATAATCTGTTCATTTTTTTTTGTAAGACTGTTGACCACCAATACCTTCTATTTACAGAATCTAAAATTGTGTTTACGAGATACAAAAATACAGTTTAAATAAAAACCAAAGAAATGTGTAGGTAAATGGAAATACGAAATTGTTGAATATTTTTGTATACATTTATTTTAATATTTTTTTTTTACATATGATTGAATTTTTATATTTATTTAATGTGTTAAGAAAGTAAATGGTATTGGCACGCATTTTAAGATAGGAAGTATTGGTTGTATATATATATATATATATATATATATATATATATATATATATATATATATATATATATATATATATATATATATATATATATATATATATATATATATATATATATATATATATATATATATATATATATATATATATATATATATAAAAATATATAAAATATATATGCAATAGATATATATATATATATATATATATATATATATATGCCGCTATATATAGTTGTGATCATTTTAAAATGAAAATTCGGTGCCATTTAAAAAGCAAAGCCGACATAAACAGTTGCAAAAAAATTTGGCGGCGCCTTTGCTTTTTATAATGTGCCGCTTCCCGCAGGTGTCTGTATTAATGGAACATATAAAAAGCAAAGCCGACCGACAATAAAAATTAGATCGTTTTTTGTTACTTTTTATGTTTTTTTTCTTTTCAAGGGGCACTGAATTTATATTATAAAAATGATCCCATATATATATATATATATATATATATATATATATATATATATATATATATATATATATATATATATATATATATATATATATATATATATATATATATATATATATATATATATATATATATTTGTCTGTAAACGTGATTCTGAAGTTATGGCTTGAGCTAAAATCATGAAATTTGGCACAGTAGTAGTCTTTAGCAGTGGCTAGAACCTAACGAATTTCGCCCCGGGACAAAAATAGGAGCAAAAAAGTGTTTTTTTACCGTTAGCCGTACGGAAGGCGTCTTACGGAGACAGAGGCTACTTAATAAGCCTGGCGGAGACAGGCTTTTCATCTAGTATTCCAATAAATAAACAACATATATTCGTCTGTAACACTCCTAGCTACAGGCCTATGTTGCTTGGGCATCAAAAGAAATCTTTTCTTTATTTTAATATGGGACCTACCATCGTCAAATGGCAGTGCTTGGCGTAAGTTATATTATGTGTAACCTGTAGTTATACAGGTTAACCCTACTTCTATATCTATCCCTTTTGCACTTATATACTAACACCCGAACTCTGGTGCCAGTGGTCGATAGAATGACCTACGAATAGAACCTCGGGTCTATGTATTCTAAGACGTTTTTGGCATCAGTAATTCCTCGCATTGTGTCTATCTGTATCTCCAATAGAAAGCGTGTGAAGTTGGCTAGAAAAGGGATGTGGCGGAAGAGCTTAACATCCCAAAGAGTACTATTCATTTTGTTAAAAAAAAATGGCAGGAAACACACTCTTTTGAGAGAAGAGCTGGAAGTGGTCGCCCCAAACTATCGAATCAAGAACAAGACAATAAGTTAGTTAATGTTTTGAGAAACCAACCATTTAAATCCGTAGTTACAGCAAAAACGGAAAGCAATTTTCCAGCATCGGTTAGAACGGCACGGCGAAGAATAAGGCAAATATCTGAATTTCGCTGCCACCCCGCAGCCTTAAAACCGTTTTTAACAAATGCAAATAAAGAACAACGCATTGGATTTGCTCTACAATTAACTGGGAACCTCCGATTTTTGGGAAAATATTCACCGATGAAAAAGTGTTTCAGTCGTGCTACAATGGGATACTTAAGCTATACAGGCCTCAAGGAACACGATTTGATGAAAAATATACCCAAAAGGACAGAAGTAGTGTACGATTTTTGGTAAATGTTTGGGGGTGGCTGAGTGCACAAGGACTTGGTGTATGTTATTTTATCGAAGGAAGGTTCAATGCGGAGGTATATACATATAGATCTACTACAAAATATCATGCTTTCTTCTGTACTGAATAGATTTCTGGACGGAAATTTTATCTTTCAGCAAGATCCGGACTACGCCCGGGCTTTGGTCCATTCGATCCCTGGAAGGCTAAACTCTGTCTTAGAAAAAAACGGGGCCGCAATAAAATATTAAATTTGTTTGGAAGGATATTAAAGTTTGTTTGAATTTATTAAATTGTTAATTAATTTATTAATTTGTTAGTTTTTATAAAATATAAATATTTTCTATTACCTTTTGCTTTATTTACAGTAGTTAAAAGTAAAACAAGGTAAAAAAGAGCGGTTTACAAAAATTGGCAGAAAAGTCAAAATTGAACAAATTTTTGCCCAAGATTTAATGGCCGTCACTGTACATAATTATGTCATTAGAATTTCTATTTGAAACTGACATTAGATTTAAATAGACCAAAGCATTAGTACTTTAAGAGCAGAATCGTGCAAACTTAGTGTCATTTTTTGTTTTAAAATCTCTGTTGCTGCTAACGTTAAAGTTACCGAATTGGATTCTATTTACTTAAAGGTTGCGTGTCGGATGAAATTTTACTATGTTGCTTTAGGCCTGTTATAAACTATTTTTGTTCTTAATGAATCGTATTCACACGTGTTTGTCCCAAGCTCACTTGCTGTATGTATAGGGTTGGTCCAATATGTAGATGTCGTAGATCTGTAACAAAATTTAGTCTGATTTCTAATTAAATAGCACTAGCCTTTGTTATGAAAAGTCATTTAAAAATATTTTGAAACCCACAATATTAAGCCTCAGATTTTTTGCTTTGCTTTCTTTCTCTGTTTATCAATTTTTTTTATTTCTGACATACATACTATAAAAAGTGTGTATTTCACTTACTTTTAAATTTACAGCCTTTCAAGAAACATTTAATAATATAAATTTATATACATACTATAACTGCAATAACTAATGTTTTTGCCTGAAGATTGTGATATGATACAACCTGCCACGCCTCTTGTAATGCTAAAAACCTTCTATTATGTGCTCCTTTCACGAAGAAACTTTAATTTTTATATTTTAGTAGGTCTTTTACGATCATTGTTACGCAATGTATTGCAACAACCGCTGTTTGCAACCTCGATTTGCATTAACATAGCGGCCCGAAGAGACCAGCAGAAGTCATAA
The DNA here is from genome assembly GCA_019359885.1 of Listronotus oregonensis. NCBI lineage: Eukaryota > Metazoa > Arthropoda > Insecta > Coleoptera > Curculionidae > Listronotus > Listronotus oregonensis. Next base: position 22,165 of record JAHBCN010000367.1, on the reverse strand, counting down.
GCATAGCCTCGAGCACATCTACTGGCGGGACTGGGCGGACGACGATGCCGATGTCAAGCTATATGTTGTCTTGCAGTCCGCATACTACAAGTACCAGTAGCGGTTCTAAAGAGATTACAATTTTAAAATCATAAGCTGTTATGTACTTTCAAAGGGTTTTTTTTATAGATTAGGCTTGTCCCAGCAGGCTGCCAGAAATGTTTGCAACAGTTCGGAGCATGCGCACGTCAAATTTGTCGTTCCGGCAACGCAGAGATTGTTACATTTTAGTGTCTCTGATTTTACTCTTGTTTGTTGTTAGTCTAGGAAACAAAGCCTTAAAAAAGTGCAAAACCTGGCAATTTTTTCAAAATGCATAGATTTGCATGAAAATTTGGGATTAAGCTTAACTTACCCTCCTCTTCAAAATCTATATTATGCTGATGGGCGCTATTTATTTTTTAGGGGTGAAAACTACCCTTTATTGCTAAAACCTAGAAAACTATACATCAAAGCTTAATTTGAGTAAAATTTGACTGAAATAAGTTTAAAAAGTAGTATTTTGTTCTTTTGAAACATTATTTAAAATATTTTAGCCCTTAAAAATCAACCCCTATTATGATTTTATATATATATGAAATATATATTTACCCTAATAAATTAATATATTATCACAGTGTTTTGCATGAAAATTATGAATTGAGCTTAATTTACCCTCCTCTTTAAAATCTCTATTATGCTGAAGGTCGCTTTTTATTTTTTAGGGGTGAAAACTACCCCTTATTGTAAAAACTTTCAAAACTTTTATATTAAAGCTTAAGTCACATAAAATTAGGGTCATATAAATTGAAAAATAAGTATTTAATTCTTTGAAACATTATTTAATATATTTCAATCCTTGAAAATCAACCCTTATTATCATTTAATGAAAACAATTGTTTACCCTTGGAAAATTTAAATATTGTAACAAAGTTGTAATTAAAAAATGTGACTGCTTAAAAGTATTACTAATTTAATTTTGTTATTTTTTAATCCTCAAAAATCCACCCCTTACAATATTACAATGCAAAAAATAGTACTCCTTTAGTTTTCAAGTTATTTTCATTTTACTAAAATACTGAAATTTGATTTTTACTTGCAGCTTCATTTTTTCCAAAATTTAGCAAGTAAAATCGGTTAAAATTTTGGAATGTATTTATAATACATAGATAAAGAGAACTGAAAAAGGGCTACGACTCATTTAAGTTATGGTATGGTAGTAATAAGGGGGTTGTTTTGGAAGATTTTTGCACTCAAAAAATTTTTGTCTAGCCAACAGATATAAACTAGTTAAATATTTTACGTTAAGGAAAGCCACATGTTGTAGCGCAGTTAAGAAATGTGTTAACTCTAGAAAGTATTGTTTTTATTTCGAACAGATATTTTTTTTCTAGCCAGTGTAGTTTAAAATGTTTGTAAGCTACATAATTTTATCTATGATCATCTACGAGAACTTTAATTGTTTCCAATAAGACGATAATCTATTCTAATATCTATTTTAATAAGGGAAATTCTTTTCGTAAACAACGGTGACACAGTAAATTATGTCGATTATGAAAGATTCTCCAACAAAATAGAGCCTGTTTTGTTAGACAACATTTTTTTAAAGGAGTAAATAAACATGTAGTTAAATTTTATAACTGAAATTATGTAAAATTAATAATTATTTTGTGTCATTTATTATCATTCGTGTTATCTAAATTAAATTAGATTTATGTTTAAAAAGATAATATGTATAAAAATTAATTTTTGTAAAAAATTTTAGTAGTAAATCAGACCATTGCTTTGTTTATATTGTAAAAATATTTGTTTTAGTAAATTTGTTAGTTTTTTTATTTGGCTATGCTAAGTTTTTCTTTCTGTGTAAACTCTATATGGGATAAGCCGTTTAGGATAATTTAAAATACTATTTTTAATAAAATACATTTGATTTTACGCAAAGATTAAATTTATGTTGTGTAGTAGTTTTACAGTCAACATTCAGTAGATATAAAGTATTATATTATATATTATAGTATATATATTTTGAGCTACATTATATATTATAGTGTATATTCTGAGCTACGTGTGAGACAATTAATTTTTTAAATATGTTCTATAGTTTTGTGGCGGATTCATGTTTCAGTTTGTTTTATTTGGTATACTCGCCTTACTACTTTTTGGAAAATGGGAACCTCTTGGTCCGGGTTCCGGGGTATACAGGCTGACCCTGTTCAGCCCTATTGACCCGTATGAACTTGCAGATCGCCTGCAACAAAAAAGAAGAAAACCCCCCAAAAAAAACTAAAAAAATCACAAATACTAGTCTACGTTTCGGTGGCAAGTCGGCCACCGTTGTCAAGACAGAAACTAAAACAAAAAATTAAACTAAATTCTTCTGATAGCAAAACGTCAGTAAAAAGTACTATCAGAATTTCCTGAGTTTTTAGACCAAAAATTTCTTAAAATTTAGTTCAATTTTTTGTTTTAGTTTCTGTCTTGACAACGGTGGCCGACTGGCCACCGAAACGTAGACTAGTATTTGTGATTTTTTTGGGTTTTTTGGAGGGTTTTCTTCTTCGATTAACCACGAAAATAAAATTTAAAAGTAACCCGGTTTTAGTCCCTGGACATTTTGACGAAAAACATTATCTTTTTCGGCTTTCAACTTAAAAATACGGCTTAACTTCCGAAAACGCGGCCTCTCCGATTTGTCTGTAACTTTGCACAGGACTGGTTTATAGCATAGGCAGCATTATTCAGAGGTTTTTTTGGCGGCAATAGCATAAATAAAAAAAAAAACATTTTTTTACACCAAAACTGACCAGAACTAACCAAAACTAACCCACCATAATCACTAAAACTAACCCATCAAATAATAAAATGGTGTATAAAGTATATTTAAATATTTTTTTATTCAATTTAACCAATTTATTTAAGTATTGATATTAATATTGAGACAAAAAGTTTTTAATTTAATATAACAATTCTCATATCGTATCAAATATTTTTTAAATTTATTAAATAATAAATCAAAATTAGTTAGCACATTGTGTATGGTATTTTTTACATTTAATTAAATTAAATTTAATTCTTATATACCATTTTATTAATTGATGGGTTAGTTTTGGTTAGTTCTGGGCATTTCTGGTCAGTTTTGGTTAAAACAAAAAAACAAAGGAAACAAAATCACTTTCTTTTTAGTTTTTACTACTGCCGCCAAAAAAAAAATTAAATAATGTTTCTTATGCTATAAACAAGTCCTGTGCAAAGTAATGGATAAATGGGAGAGGGGGCGTTTTTGGAATTTTAAAAACGTTACTGAAAAATTTGTTAGTTGTTTAATTTAATTGAATTAATTTAAATCTAATTCAATTATAATCTTCCATCCTTTCTATTTTTGTACTCATTTTCTAATCAAAAGAGAAAAGAAATAAAAAAAAAATTGGAGAAAAAATTGATTTTTCCTGGATTTTTATTGATGCGGCCCAAAAAAAAAACATTTTTTCTTATGCCGTAAAAAAGTTTTGTACAAAGCTTAAGACAAATCGAAGAAGGGGCGTTTTCGGAACAATACTTTTTTTGTAGATTTTTCACTACGTTCGGTACTTACTATTTAGCCTAATTTGCAAAACAAATTGAAAGAAAAGCCCAAAACAAAAAACAACAACCACAAAACACCAAAGATTAATTTCCTAACCTCAAAATCCACCCGAGTACGTACCAATTATATCAGTTTGAATCAATGAGCTGTTAGGTTAACTGGAGAAAGCATCGATTTGGCATAAGCGTGGCATCATAAACGTACATTCTAAGGTTCTGCTTAGCGATTGAACCTCTGTACTCAAACAATAAAATCCACCAAAACCCGCAAAAATGGTTACTACAGATACTATTTTGTCGTAGAGCGTGGCTGCCAAGTATCTTTTTGCTTCACTTACTTGATAGTATATTATGATTAAATTTTACTTAATTTATACTTGAAATTACATCAAATTAGGCTCTACTATTGTATTTTAAACTGTGAATAATATTTATTACTATAAAGTATTACACAGAAAAGTAATGATGTCAAAATACTATTTTATTTTTGGACAGCTACTAATAAAGGCGCTAAGCAACGTGACAACAGTCCATTTTTCGTAGAGGTGTACTTCCGTATTTGGGCCACCTTCGGTCTTCGGCTTTGTTCGACAAATGACACAATCAATATGGCGTTTTAGTCTGAATGTTTCCCAGGTTATTTTTGTGACAATTGTTGTATAAATTTAAGTTTTGTGTAATAACTTTTAATACATTATAATGGTAAGGCAGTGCCAAGTGTGTAAAGTAACGGATATGATTTCTGGATTATCATTTCACAGTAAGTACAAACTATGCTTGTACCATTCTATCGCCAATAATAAACAAAACGCAGCTTTCAATTGCGTTTATGAATAAAAATGCTTTCTCTATCTATACTGTCAGCACATTGGTTTGAATCCAAATCCTGTTTACACCATCTTGTTTTCGTCGTACGATCGACCTGGAGAAAGTATAGTTCAACAAAACAAGTTAATTAACTTAAAGGACAACATCGGATAAAAATGTGAGTCTGAAACGTTTATACCGGTTATTTCAAGCAGATAATAATTATCGGATAGAATTTCTATCCGATCCAATTAATAAATAGTTATTTTCCTAACTTGACTGCTTGCCCGAACTCCGCTTCGCGTCATTCGGGCAACGGCAGTCGCGTGCGGAAAAGTATCACTTTGCGCAAGCGTTAGGAACAAAATTTTTCCTACGAGCGTCGGATAATACCAATATTAAAATAATGATTATTTTTTAAATTATGTTTAATCTGAAAGAACTACTACAACATATTTATAAATGGAAATTATTTGTTGATAACATTTACAACAAAAGAACAGTTATTAGCATATTGTAAATTAATTTCAGAACCTGTAATTTCATTTAGCGGGTGGCTTATGGAAGCGCTTATTGTACGGCTTGATGAAGGTTGACTTAGCTCAGGAGGGGAGTTGTTCATGGTCAATATTTTATTCGACATATCCTTTTTCTGATTTGTGGATTCATCAATGTAGCTCTCAGCTACAGCCGTTGATTTCCAGCCCCCAAGTCGCTTGACATTGGTAATTCCTTCTCCAGAATCCGCTAACATAGTCGCAGAGGATCGACGAAAACTATGTCCAGTGTACTCTTCTGGATATTTTAATTTTAGGTATGCAGCAATTTCTGAAGGCATTTTACCTATTGAATTTATTCCCACACATTGCGTACTGCATGCTCCTTGTTTATACTGGACAAAAAAAACGTCTGTGTGGGGTATGTGGTTTTCGCAAATTTGCATATTTACGGTACAATTGCAGATAAAGTCCGTTATTTGTTTCATCGGACACTACAAAGATTCTGGAAGTGTTATTTTTACTGTCAGGAATTTTCACCATTATCAAATTTTCATTATCCTGTATAATCATCAATCATTATTTTTGTAAGTTCATCTCTCCTACAAGCACCGGCTAATCCAAAAATTGTAGCAACTTTTATTAGAAGGTAAATATTATCAGGTGCTTCTTTCATGAATCTTGAAACTTCTTCTTTGCTAAAAGTTTTTGATTTTTTTGGCCGGTATCCCACGTTTTGGTGTTTAAGTAGTGATGTTAGCTTGAAATATGAACTTAAATCAAAAGGAATTTTCACTTTGAGGACACATTTTAACATAGAGTACTTACTCCATAAAGTATTAGGTTTATATGTTTTTTGTAAATCCGCAAAATAGGCCAAGAACACTTCTTCTTTATCTAATACTTTTTGTCCCCTTGCTGGAGCACCAGTTTTCGAAATGACTATATTGATTCTCATATTTTTCACGAAATTTTGCTGGTAATAAATTCAAACTTACGGTATTTGCTGCATCCAGGATAGAATCTGGTAGCTCCTCATCGGAACTACTCATTTTAAATAATTATTTTTGTCGGATTTTTATTTAATTAAAAAAAGATACTATGACGCCTTTTCATTAAAAATGCTTGTTTGTATTAAAATTCATTTGTGCAATTACTTGTTCATATGGAAACGAAGAAAAACTCTGACATGTGTTAAAATCACCAAGATTACATATTGTTGCTTGACTTGTCATAATCATTTATTATTATTATACAGGGTAATTAAAAAAATGTTTTTTTTTTGTGTTTTAGTTGAAATATTGAAAATTACGAAGTAACAAACAAAAAAGAGAATAAACTAAAACTTGCAATGGCTTCGTATATTGCATGAAATAGCCTACAATTACTAAAATACATATAAATCTTGCTTACCTGTAAGATTTTAGAGTAGTTTTACTTTTCCGCACGGCGTCCGTGCGGAAAAGTGCAATTTTACGCACTCAAATGCGTGCGGAAAAGTGGACTTTTCCGCACGCTCGTAGGAAAAGATATAAACGTAGTCAATGATAGAATTAATAGAATTTGAGGTGTAGTAAAAATATAGGTACGTTTTTATTTTCTTTATTTCAAGAACTTTAAAACATAATATTTTACATAGCACTTAAGAATTATGCTTTTGTTAAAGTTAGGTGTACCGTTTGCATAATCAGGGTAACCACCATAAAAAAATAATTTAGTTTATAAAATACATCAATTAGAAACATAATTATTATACTTTAGTTTAATAAATTTATTTAACTTTATTTTCGTTAAATCAAGTTTTTTTTTGTATAAACCTAATATTTAATATTTATTGTATAAGTTGATACATGATCAATTTACTGTAGATTAATAAAAGGAAGATACTTAAAATTTTAAATATACATTTAAAGTTTTGGTTACAAAATAATTTCATCCCAATATACATATAAGGAAAAATTTATTTTTGAAAGAAAACCTCTATAATACATTTTATTTTGTTAAAACTTTATATTTAAAATATAAAAACCTATAATGATTGGTTTTCTTAAATAAAAAGGAACGGAATTTTAACGGAAAAACTATAACAACTATTTTAAGACTTACTTTTATTTATTCATACATTCACTGGTGTGATACTACCTCTGCTCTTTATAATGAAATTAAAAATAATTTTATTAAAATTTTTTTAATAGTGGTATAAGTTACGCTCTTTATAATAAAGGTAAAAATAATTTTATTAAAATTTTTAATAGTGATTATAAGTTACGTGCAGCAGCTAAAACCTTTATCGTTGAAAATCAAAGTAATGAAGTACTTTTCAATTAAGGTGTAAGTTGTATACTCACAATATATGGTGCTAAAACTACCAAAAACATAAATAAACTCCGATAAAAACGTTCATAGCATTTACTTTAAAAAAAGTGTACACTTTCATTCCCTACCTCCGACAGAGGAAGCAGGAAAACAACGTATCAAAAGAGTCTACTTACAAGTCCAGCAATGTAAAATTAATTCTCTAATCCCTCCTAAAGAATGAGGTTGGCAAAAAGACGAAACCAGTAAAAATAATATTTTGCTTCTGCAAAACAGTATGAGGTTCAGCATGTGGCTGCAGAAAAAGTGGCCTTCATTGCTAACCGGCTTGCAGTGTTTGCAGTGGAAGTGACTGCGATAACCACCCACCCCTTGAAGAAGATGAAATCTCTTATACGCAAAATATAAATGAAAATTAAATTTCATATTTTTTGTATATGTGAATAAAGCAGAAAATTTTTAATATTAAATCAAATATTTTAAAAATACTGATAAATACGAGTATTTAATCATAAAATTTTATTTATTTAAATTTTAACTTTTTTAAAAATATCTAATATATAATATGATTTTCATAGTTGTTTAAATCCTAAAGAAATATATAATTTTTTAATTTTGTTATGTATATTCATATTATGTCACTATTATATAAAAAATATCTTATAAGCAATTATATCAGTCCGGAAATTGAGTAAAATTTCTGCTCTCAGAAATTGAAGTTCACGATATCTTCGAAACTATGAAAAATACGAGAAATTTTTATTAAACTATTTTTGTAGGAAATTTAATTATCTACAAAAAAGGTTTTGTGTAAAACTGACGAAAATTAATATTTAAAAAGTTACAGTGATTGAAAAAAAAATGCTCCATTTAAATATCATAAATATTGTTTAAACAATATAAATATTTATTTGCCCCCTCCAAAGGGTTGCTGGTTTGACAAATATGGAAAAACAAAATTATTTAAAAAAATTATTGAGTTCTTGAGGACTTCCAAATTTTGACAGTTTTATGTATTCATAGATGCTACTATAGTTCATCATTTTATTGTTAAAATACTACTAGTTTGCCATTTCAGTGATTTATAAAAAGTTACCAGTGGTGGACTCCTAAATTGGATCAGCATTTACAACAGTGAAAAGTAGGGGATCGTCCATTAATCACTTAATGCTTTTTAGCATTTTTTTAATCCCCCCCTTCCCCCTGGTAATACGTGGAGAGGTTTAAGACTAACCACACCCACAGTTAATCCTGTTCTTCCTGTTACATTACGTGCCGTTACTATGCCGCGCTCTTTGCGTTATTTTATTTTTCTGACAAAAAAATACTTAAACTACTTAAGGTGTTGCCATTTTTGTATTTAAATACATTTATTACTTAAGTACTTCTGGAAACTACTTTAAGCACACTAAATATTTTTTAAGGAATAAGTAGTACCTGTAAGAACTATGACATTTTAAGTACAAGTACAAGTACTTTTTTTAAACGATCAAGTATTTTGCTTAAAGTACTAACGATCTATATATACTAAAGTACAATACTTAAATTACCTAAAGTACTGAATATTTTACTTAAAGTAGATTTTTGTACTGAGTAGCTAAACTCTGTATACATTAAAGAAAAAATAAAGGCTTGAGGTAGTTACATCCTTTATTTTATTATCCACTTTATTTACTAATCATTTATTGTGTGTCAATTACCATTCGTTTAGGGTTCTGATCCTCTGTCAGATTTTTTCGTCTAATAAATCTTGATATTGTACTTTAATACTGATTTATTAATTTAAAAAATAAAAAAGGTATGATACTAACCCAGACTTAGTATCTGAACTCTTCCTTTTATAGTGATAATTTTCGTAGTTGCTCTACAAACTACATGCTTATGGCGTTACTCGTCCGATATAGCTCCTAGATTTTGACCACTTATAGAACCGCTACTGAAAATTTTTGCAAACACTTTCAAATGCATGCCCGGGGTTCGACCAACAAAAATTCCTTCGCTTCCGTTTTTATCCCTGCCAATCTGCGATCTCAGTATTTTGTGTATCCTGACTGCAGTCCTGTCAATAACGCTACCACTTTCAAATCTGTCGTTGTTTCTTTCATATTTACCGAATGAGCTATAGGAACATGTTCATTTCCATTATAAAGTGTGTGCAAAATACTAAATCACCGTCCGCTGCAAAAAAATTTGTGAGAGTAGATTCCCTTTTTCTGTAGATGGACACCTTAACTCCTTTTTCCAAGAGGTTCCACTACTGCAGGCGGGATCCGAGAACGCACCTGCTGGCTTGGTAACTCTCAGGTGGTTGGGGAATGGGTAATGAATTGTCATGGGGTACTGGTTATGTGCAAAAATAACAATCATCTCATTGGAACTGCAAATGGCATAGATTTATGCGTACCTTTTAGCCATCCCGTCAATGTTCTCGAAACGGTCGTTTTTGCCAACTTTTTGAATACCACGAAGTCATATATCCGCGGTAACCTCCATTTTTTTGTAAATATGTATTTAAATTAATAATTTACAAATAAAGTTATTTTTCGTTTTAGGAAAACAGCGTAATAATTATTTTTAAATTTTTTGTTTGCCTAGGCATTATAGTATGGAGGTTGACAACTTATAGAGATAAAGGAGCACCATCTCTTATGGCTGTTTGGCTCAAAAAGTGGCCCCAGAATAGCACTAAATAAAGAGACGCTGGTATAGCGAAGGGTATGGTGTAAACCAATGAGAACCAGTGACCTTGAGCGCAATATATAAAGTTTTAAAACCGGTTCTTTGGAGCACCAGCGCCATCTTAATTTCGTGAAATTTAAAGGTCCTTTTTGTAATACAATTATGGTAAATCCATGCATTATAGTAAAATGACTAAATGACTTCAGACCAAGAATCCTAATGGCGACCAAACACTGTAACGGTGGCGCAAGAAAAGGAGGTTTTGGATCGAATAGCGGATGATCCCTCTCTAAGCACTAGACGTTTAAAAGCTGCCACTGCGGTAATAAAATTAACCGAATTATCCATGCAGAAAATTTGTACTCCTACCATTTTATGCCTGTTTAAAATTTGTTGTAAAATGATTTACAGACAGACAGATCTGACAGAATAGAATTCTGTATTAATACAAGAAAAAAACATGAAAACTTGTCATTTTTAAAGAACATATTATTTACCGATGAGGTGACGCGACGTTCACCAGTCGTGGAATCTTTAATTGAGGAAACAACTATAATTATGCTCTTGTTAATCCACACTTACCAAGAAAAAGAGATTTTTAGGACGAGTTTTCGGTAAATGTTTAGTGCGGTATCATTGACAATTACTTCATAGGACCATTTGAACTTCCACAAAAACTTAGTAGTAATGATTATTTGCACTTCTTGGAAAATAAATTATATAATCTGTTGAATGATAAACCATTAAATATAAGGAAAAATATGTGGTTTATTATGGAAATTCGATGGTCACCTCGCAGCCCAGATATTGATTCGCTCGATTTTTATTTGTAGGGCCCTAAGAAGGCAATAATTTATAAAACCGCTTTTAATACACGTGGAGAACTTTGAGAAAAGATTCACGGAGCAGCTAATGTAATTAAAAACAATCAAGAAACTTTTCCAAAAGTAAGACATTCCTTATCAAAATGTCTAACGAAATAAATTGAGGTGAACGGTGGCACTTTCAACATTTACTAAAGTAAGCTTTGCTTTTTTAATATCATTGTTTGTTGTTTATTGCATTGTGTTAATTAAAATATTTTTTAATTCCTTTGATTGTTCTACAACATTGCGATGTCTAGACGCAAATATCTTGAGAACGGCTAGAAGTATCGAGATCGACAAAGTATGCTTTTTAAGTTAAGAAAAAGTGTATCTCTAAGAAAATTTTATCGAAAAATACCTAATGTTACAGTTAAGAGAAAAAATAGTTTTATTAAACTCAGTGTGTGTAACTAGCGCCCTCTAAAGGAAATCTTAAAAATATTTAAAGATTTAGTTCTCCTAAGCTCAAAAAATTGTGGTCTATTTTTGAAAAAAAATCACTTTGAACACCCTGTATCTGCTTAATGAGTAACACTTCAGAAAAATTTATAGAACCTAATCGGTCTATTTTGATGTCTGGTATCTCCAGTTAGGTTTAGGTTTAAGGTTTAAAAGTGAGTGAGCTTTACACCCTCCACCATCCCGACCGATCGGTATATTGTGGCTCACACCTTTTTATATTTCTCCCAATATATATATATATATATATATATATATATATATATATATATATATATATATATATATATATATATATATATATATATATATATATATATATATATATATATATATATATATATATATATATATATATTTATATATATATATATATATATATATATATATATATATATATATATATATATATATATATAATTTTCCGTGACGTCAATCATTTAGAAAAAAAAATTATTTTCCTTACGCAGGCAAAATTCAGATTTACCAGTTTAACTTGTATAATATGAAACAATAACAAAATAATACGAAATCCCGTTTCTGCAAGGACAAAGCCTCTGGCTTTTAACTTCCGGATTGGTAATGCCAACTTACTACGTCACTAAGTGAAAGTTAGGTGCTGCTTATTTTACAACAGTCTTGATATAAGTAGATATTAATTTATATTTTTTACTCGTCATTATGGTTTAATTTAATAGTTTAAGACTGGTATGTATTTTTTTAAAAGAAAAAATAAAAAAACATGGTTTGTGTCTCACTAATATATATTTTTTTATATTATTTTTTACTAGCACATTTGTAAGGGGGTAATATTTATTTTTTAAAAGTAAATAAGGTTGCTAGCTTTTAAAGAATAACATATTATACATTGTTAAATCAGAATAATTTACATAATTAAAAAAGATGCAGTATGGCGCCCATAATAAAACATAAAGTTGATGATAGTGGCCAAGTGACGAAACGTCGGATGTGAAATCTCCAAGCACTATGAAATTGCGTGGAAAAAAGTGGTAACGTAAATGTGCACCCTGTTTGAAAATCCGTTTTGAAATAAAGTCAGGAAAAAATAAAAACAATTTTTCAAAATTTCGGGTTTTTCAAATATTTCCGGAAATACTTGAAATTTTAAAACTTTTTAAACGGTATATTGTTAGTCCCATAAATCTCCAACTTTTCCCAATTTAACCATCTTCGTTTCTCCTATGGTTTCCGAGATTACAATGGCGAGGGTCAAATTTGAGTTACCCTATACATTTATTAAAAGGGTTTTTTATGGTCGGGCAGCTTATAAAACTAGGGTGACTTACATACGAGCACAGAATAAATAGCTACCGCAGCATTTTTTCCGCTCTGGTACGAGTTACAAAATATGCTAAAATCGTTTTTTTTTTTACTAAGGTTAATACCAAATTTGATTGTCCTTTATTGTAATATAATTTGACCTTTAAAATAGTTTGCTAACGTATACTTCTGACTCACTTCAACCTTCATAATAAAAAGCTTTATAACAGGTTTTTTACCAATTTTAATTAAATTTACATGTTAAAATAGTGCCAAAAGTTCATCGCGCTGGCCATAGCTCTTGATCAGGGTAGAGCAGTCTTTCAGCGTCCTTTGGTCGACGCTTTTAGCCCAGTAATTAAGCGGGAAAATACTGTAAAATGTGGAAAAGTTGATAAACAGCTCCGATTTAAAAAAAATTGTTTGTAGGTATTCTGTAGACCCTCAGGAACATTCATCAATACTAACATCTGCCTTGCAATGAAAAATAAAAAATTAGGGTAGTTTTCCCACCCCCAGATAATCTCCAATAGTTGATGAAAAATTTTTAAAATTCTAAATTCATTCAAAATCGTCTTCCGAAAGTTTTCGGGGTCGCTGAGTACGAATCCGCGGTTAAAAATCGGTACAAAATCGAGTAAGGGTGGTTGCACCCCAATAAAACCACCCCTAGGGGTTACAAAAATAGAGAAATTTTAAATTCAAAATTTTACCTCGGAAATCGTCTTTCGGTGGTTTTCGGGATCGCTGATTACGAATCCGAAGTCTAGTTACCACAAATTTTTAATATAATTTTGGTTTCAAAGTAGTTAAATTATTGAAAAAATAAATTACGAGTGTAATAAAATCGTTTTTTAAAAGTTTTCTTTAATTTCAAAAAAACTGGTACATAAAATGAGCTTACAATTTACAAATATAATTGAAATCAATCGTAATCAGAATCGTTTTCGAGCATTGCTGATGCAGTATAAGTGGGTCATCATCTTCACTTATATCTTTTTCTATTATTTCTGCCGGGCAGACTACTTCATCCTTTGTTATGTCAGTAGTTGTAGGTGGCTCGCGATTAGTGCAGGTAGATCAGTAACAAAATTTATACGTTTGTGAGCAGAAAACGCCATTTTTCCTGCAACCACAAGCTGCACCACAACCTGTTTAACATCCACATGTTATTGCATCCATAATACTTTTTGGCGCGGGTGAATCTGTCATTCTTATGGGATGCAGGACGCCGTCCATAACTTTCCAACCCCAATCAGTTGTAGTTAGTTGTGCAGGGCCGTATTTAGGCGGTGGCGAGAAGGGCTCCCGCCAAGGGCGCCCGGTGAGGGCGCAACTACCTGGGGGGCGCAAAAACGACTATAAATTTTATTTTATTATTAGTTTTTTTCATTAGTTGTCAGTACCGTAGTCATATTATTATGATTTTTTATTAAAAAAAATAATTTAATAAATAAAATACAACAATTTTATAACGAATTTTTTACCCAGATACCTAATTTAATTATTTTTAATACATTAATTAATACATTAAGACTGAAAAAATGTATAAATTATTTATACAATATCAATTTATCCTGATATCTACAGCGAAAATTTAACTCTTTGATTTTTTTAATATTTAAGCTGCGGATAAATTGGTATTTTATAAATTGGAAGCATATACATTTGTTGCATATATAAAAGTATAAATGTTAAATTTTAGTAGGCCTGCTATGCATAGTATTTTTGTAACCAGGATTTTATTGCTTAAAAAATTTATTCTAAGATTAATCATCCACAAATAAGGATATATAGTTAGTTTATTCCACCTTGTTTAGTCAGAGACAAGCAGTTGTTTTATGTAAATCATGTATCTTTCAAATAACAGGCTTATATTTTCATATAAGGAAAATATAGAATTTGGTATAAATTCCACCACAAAATTGGTATCTTAAAGGAACGAAAGGGTCGACTAAAAAAAAATTTAAACCTACACCTGTGTACATTAATTTTGTAAAATTTCCAGAAAAAAAACCCATGATTCCGCGTTTTCGTCGGGAGGTATTTCATACTCCCCAAATCCCCAGGTGTGTGTAGGGGGGCCGCAAATGTTAAGTTATTCCAAGGCCGCGGCCATACCTAGATTCGTCCCTGTAGTTGATGGTTAGTTTTTTTAAATGTTCTTTGAAACCGTTAGCAGCGGGAGGCAATATGGCTAGTTAACTGTATTTTTTTGATTGATTGGATGTTTTGAGCATTTGTTTTTAAACATAGTATATCTAACCACCCTCACATGATTTTTGGCCGCGAATTCGTAATCAGAGACCCTTAAAACCTCCGAGAGCCAATCCCGAGGTAAAATTTTGAATTTTCAAAATTTCTCCATTTCTGTCACACCCTCACACGATTTTTAACCGCGGATTCGTAATCAGCGACCCCAAAAACTCCCGAGAGGCAATTTCCGAGGCGAAATTTTGAATTTTCAAAATTTCTCCATTTCTGTCACACCCTCACACGATTTTTAACCGCGGATTCGTAATCAGCGACCCCAAAAACTCCCGAGGGCATTTTCTTCGAGGCGAAATTTTGAATTTTCAAAATTTCTCCATTTCTGTCACACCCTCACACGATTTTTAACCGCGGATTCGTAATTAGCGACCCCAAAAACTCCCGAGAGGCAATTTCCGAGGTGAAATTTTGAATTTTCAAAATTTCTCCATTTCTGTCACACCCTCACACGATTTTTAACCGCGGATTCGTAATCAGCGACCCCAAAAACTCCGGAGAGCATTTTCGAGGCGAAATTTTTTGAATTTTCAAAAATTTCTCCATTTCTGTCACACCCTCACACGATTTTTAACCGCGGATTAGTAATTGGGGCGACCCCAAACTCCCGAGAGGCAATTTCCGAGGTGAAATTCTGAATTTAAAATTTTTTTTATCGGTTTTACTAGTGGAGATTATGTGTATGTATGTATGTATTATGTACCCTAATTTTTTCATTTTTCATTGCAAGGCAGATGCTAGTGGTGATGAATGTCTCTGAGGGTCTACAGAACACGTAAAAAAACAAAAAAATTCAAACCGGAGCTTGTTATCAACTTTACCACATTTTCCGGCTTATTTACTGGGATATTTCACTTCACGTAAATTGTATTCCGGTTTTATGTTCAATAAATAATAATTACCAAATTTTCGCAAAATGTTTTGGTATTGCAAAATATAAATCTTGTTTTGCTGGCTTAACCCCAAACGAGCAAAACCACAAAGTTTCAAAAATAAATATCCCCTTAATGAGGTGATCAAAATTAACAAAACCAATTTTAAATTAAAAAAAAAAATACTGAAATTGTTTTTATATATAATAAAATTAGTTCTTTAATAAATTTTTATACCGATTTTTTAGCTCTCATTGTAATGGAATCAAATAAAATTCATATAAATTTAAAGCCTAAGATGAGCCTAAAATCAAATTTTATCAAAGAAATAACTCTAAACAAAATATTAGTGTGTGGTTTAAATAACTTAATCTTAGGCCATCAAAACCATATATTTCTGAGAAAACTAAGAGCAAAAACAAAAAAATAGAATATGGTAATAAACTAGCGTAAAAGAGCCGAAAAATTTAGGCCTAAATAGGATACATTTAGGTATGGTTCTACTAGCTCAAGTAAAGTATATTTATCGAAGATAACCCAATCCGTACAAAAGACTATTTTTTAAAATTATGTATTGTAAAAAAGTGAAGGCAATGTTTTGAAAATTGGCGGTATCAAAAAAGATGTTTAAGAAATTTTGATTTTTTTTTGTTAGTTATTTTCCCTCTATTTTACCATGTCTTATACTCATAATGTATTTATTAAATTGAATAAACAGAAAGTATTCTGATTGCAAAATTTTACAATTTTTTTGGTAATTTTTTCACGTGTGTAACTTTCTTTTTATGTTTCTACAAGCAATCCATCATCATACCTATATGTAAAGAACTAGCATTTTTTGTTTATTAGTAATCATACTTTTTATAATCTTTTGCGTCTTATCTGCGGACACTATAGCCAAACAAATATATTTTTAATAATTTTACCGCATAAGTTTCAGTTTTGTCATGTAAACCATTATAAAATAAGGGCTAAGTTCCTATTTAAAAACATAGGCCTCTTAAAGTACTGAGATCTAAAATTAGACCAATAGTCCGGTCAAATTGGAATAAGAGTGAAGCTACATAAATTTACATCAAGCTGAAAGTAAGTAAAATTATTTAAAACATAATTAAAAATAACATTTCAAAATTCCCTATCGTTCAGTACGTGGAAAAAAATTGACTTGGGGTCAAAGATCAAAAAAATGTTTTTTTTTTGCGTTTTTCTTTAAAACGGTAAGTTTTATCGTAAAATTATCTCAGACAAAAATTGTAGATCATAAAGTTATCTATAAAAAAGGTTTAAATAATTTTTCCCTAAAAGCCACCATTCCTGAGATATAACGATTCAAAAACATGTAAGCGTCATCGTATGCACGTTTCCACGCCACCTCTGTGGTAGTGCATTTTTTTTAACGTGGTTTCCCCAGTAGGTCTATTTCCCAGGTTTGTGAAATAGACCTACTGTGGACCGGCCTTTACAATTTGTGCATGCCAGAAAACAAAACAGTCCAACTTTTTTGTAATCACATTTGCAAAAAATTGTGTTTAGCAGTTTTTCCGGCGCAGTTGAGAATAAAATCTGAATTGGTTCTAATGTATTATCGACCAACTTCCAACTCCAATCTTTTGGGTCTAGCTGATAACCAAGCCACACTTAAACCTCGTAATATACCCGAAAAAGATGTTGATGAGCCGCAACTGAGGTTAGAGGAAGACAAGCTAATTGCACTTGTTTTTTATTTTGAGTGTTTTTAACAAAACATGCATAGTGATATTTATCTAAGCAGGTAGTTTATATTCTCGATATTTATGATTAGATCTTCATTTTACCTGATATTCTCATAGTTATACTTATATAAATTTTATATTTTAAATGTAAGTTACAATCACGATAGAAAAAATATTTTTAGTTATATTACAGCTACAGAGATGTATATACGTGACGTACTTATGCATACAATGACGCTTACAACTTTTTGAATCGTTATATCTCAGGAACGGTGGCTTTAAAAATATATTGATACCTTTTTTATAGGTAATTTTAATTTTATGATCTACATTTTTTGTTAAGAGTAATTTTTTTTACCTTTGACCTCAAGTCAGTTTTCCACGTACCAGAACGATGGGGAATTTTTCGAAATGTTATTTTTATTATGTTTTGAACAATTTTACTTACTTTCAGCTTGATGTAAATTTATCCTTTGAATATCTAGATTGACTGGAGTACAAGTTCTGTCCACAATTTTGTTCCACTCTTTTTGAGTTGGCAAGTTTTTTACTAATCTGTTTGTTTTAAAGAACGTTGTTTTTTTTATTAAGACAGACAATTTTTTCAATAACGCAGACAGATCAGTAAAAAGCTTGCCAAGTCAAAAAAGAGTACGAAAGATGCTTATTATTAATGTCTCTTAAATCGCGCCTGGTTTTAGGTTTAATAGGTAAATGTAGCAATTTTCTTTGTTTAGTAAACAAAATCAAGCCTGAATTTTAAATTCTAAGACAATTATTTCCTCAAAACTCAGGTTTGATTGCAAAATTCTAAAATACCCTCCAAATAATATACGGTATTACGGTCCTGAGGGCGTTTCGAGTAAAAATGTGCAGTTTTCAGAATTTTTTTCTTTACTTGTGTCCTAAAACCTATTTACATACCAAATTTTAAGTTACAACTCCCCTTAGGAAGTGCCCCATGATTATGATAAATCAATGAGTTTAGTTAGTAGTAAAATGGGTGACTTTCAAAATCAAATATCTTAGAAATCACTTGAAATAACTGTGGTATATTTTTCATAGATAATTAAAATGCTTATGTGAATTTACATAGGTACCAAAGGACATGGCACACTTCTATGAATTTGAGTCATCGACAGATTTTTTTGAAATTTTAATATTTTATTTTTGAAGTCCAAATAAGCATTTTTCTTTCATTGCGCCAACCTTGTAGCTATACAGGGTGATACCATTTTATTTTATTTATTACAAAATACTGTCTGTTACCCTAGACTGATAAAATTAGGCATTTTTTATATAAAAAAAATATATATTTCATACCAAGTACTTTTTTTATCGTGTACAGGGTTTTTATCTGCCTTGTCCTACAGGGTGCACGATTTATAAATGAACCAACAAATATACAGTCTAGTCGGACTAAACATAATATATAATGTCAGTTATTATTATAACCTATAGGAATTTCTTAACTTGGTAGTAACTCATTCATACATACAGCGTGTCCCCCCAAAAGTCATTTTTAGATACCGGGTCAACCAAAATTATATGGCGGTTTTATTTATATTTTTTTCCAGTTATACTGAAACCGCTGTTGTAAAAAGATTTTTTTCACCGATCTACACTATAAACATACTGGGTGATGTAAACCGATGTTTCGAAAAGTGACTTAGTATTACGTAAAATGTCGCAATTTAATACAAACATGAATAATAATTAATGCATAATATCTTACAGTAAAAATACAGATTACTGGTTTTAAGGTAACTCTTAATCATTTCAAAACAAAAATAAACACAATGGTAAACTTCAAACAGTAACAAGTTAGATACTGTTTGTAGAGGGAAATATTTTTATTAGTAAAATAACAACAATGATGTATTAATTAGTATTATTCATTTAAATCAAACTAAGGCCATTGTTTAGCCTTATTAAAAACTTAATACTAAAATGTTTTAAAAGTAACCTATACTATTTAAGTAAGAAATAGAGATGAAAAGATCATACTAGTCAAGAACTTGTGGCTCTTCAACTGCTCTATGTGTAGCGTCCAAAATTAGTTGTAAGTAAAACAGTTGTTGGATATTTGACAACCTATTGATACCTAGCATATCCCAGGTACTATATTACACTGGCAACATGGGCACATACGCCAAGCGTTCTGGCACCCACTTTGCATGTGCAATAGGTACCCAGAAAATAGGATCACCATTTTCTTGGAATCGAGAAAGCAAATATGAAATGAAAATACTATGCTTAAAAGCTTTGTAAACCTTGAAAGTATCTTTGCTCTTATTAAGCCAGGTTCAAATTGTTGAACTTAAAAAATATATTCATTATTTGGTTTCTTTTCAGCGGTATCTTGAATATAAGCTGAAGAAAGCATCACTTGATAGGTACCAAATGTTTTAGAAATAACATAGTCTATAGGCAAAACATGAAATTTAATATTATTATTTTCCATATTTACCCATGCACCACCACCTCGACGTAAGTTAAAATAAAGTATACCTCTTGTGCATTGGAAATGACTGCCTTTGTTTTTTAAAATTGGAGCTCTTTGGCGCTTTTAGATATGTGTAGTCGGGGTATAAAATTGCACAATGCTATTCGGGTTGGGGATTATATAACCGATTTGTAAAATTTTCTACATGACTTTGGATGAATCTTCTCCCTATTTCAAACTTCTGCGCAAGCAAACCCTTATTTTGCTTTATTGTGCAATATTCTACTAACTAACTTCCGTATGACTGGAAAAAATATAAATAAAACCGCTATATAATTCTGGTTCACCCGGTATCTAAAAATAACTTTTTTGGAGGAACACACTGTATGTATCAATGAGTTACTGCCAAGTTACGAAATTCCTATAGGTTATAATAATAACACTGACATACGGCCGAGTGATGATCGCGTTGTTAAATTTAGCAATGGACTTAGCAATTGTTAAAAGTTAACAACGGTTTAGAATGTTTAACAAAACGTCATTGTCAGTGTTATTCAATGATTTTAGTAGGCAAACTGTCAAAATCTGTTATTTTGTTAAACATTCTAAACCGTTGATAACTTAGCAATTGCTGTTAACAACGGTTTAGAATGTTTAACAAAATGTCAGATTTTGTCAGGTTGCCTACTAAAATCATTGAATAACACTGACAACGACGTTTTGTTAAACATTCTAAACCGTTCTTAACTTTTAACAATTGCTAAGTCCATTGCTAAATTTAACAACGCGATCACACTCGGCCGTTAATATATTTTATTTAGGCCTACTGGACTTTATATCTGTTGGTTCATTAATAAATCGTGCACCCTGTAGGACATGGCAGATAAAAACCCTGTACACGATAAAAAAAAAAGTACCTTGAATGGAATATATATTCTTTTTATATAGAAAATGCCTAATTTTATCAGTCCAGGGGTAACAGACAGCATTTTGTTATGTTTTCATGGTATCACCCTGTATAGCTACAAGGTTGGCGCAATGAAAGAAAATGCTTATTTGGACTTCCATAATAAAATACTAAAATTTCAAAAAAAATCTGTCGGTGACTCAAATCCATAAGAAGTGTGCCATGTCCTTTCATACCTTTATGTAAAACGATAACAGAGTTACTATAGAAAGTAGAAAACATGATAAAATGTTTTATGTTATATGTGTAGGTATAATATGTAGACGTCAAACACTGAAATCCGTATTTTTTCATGAAAATGACTAGTCAGCAGAAGTATTGTGGGCAACCAGCGTAATAGCCTAATTTTAGGTTAGTTTTTATGAGTCAAATAAGGTTTTTATGCTGTTTGTCGGCAATATATGTACTGACTAGTCATTTCAGGAAATGACAGATTTTTATATTTGGAGCCTACATATACACCACCTGTTTTAGGCCGGGACTTCAATGGGCGCACTACCAGACCAATCCTATAACAAATCAATGCCTTGACATTTTCTTACGTGAATATACACCTTCTTGTAAACGACCTTTCTTCTGTTAGGAAAATAAAATAAAATTATGAATCATCTCTATAAATTAAATTCGTGACGAAAGAAGTAAATTTAAAATCTTTTCAGAATTTCATGCAGTTAGCCGGAACAGCGTACAAAGTTCTATAATACTTAATATTAATACATACATATTTCATTATGTTTCGCAAGAATATGCACTGAAATCATTACTAAAAATAATATTATCTCGGTTATCGCCTTCCACAAATAATGATAATCGAGAATCTTGGGTGACAAGGTCAGATAATAGTAATCGTACGTTTCGTTTTATTGGTTAAAATTATTGAATTTGAGTGAAATGTATGACTGAGAGGGATATTACATACAAATTGGATTTTAAATGTATTTGCTAAGCAAAGCAAATTCATTGACTAAATTTATTGGCAAAATAAGATTTTATAAAACATAAGTTTAAAAACTTTTATGGTATATCAATTTACACATACAACTTAAACTAGAACTAGTAAGCTAGATATGAACCTTCAAAAATTCACAAATAATCTCACTTATGTAATAATTCTTATTTAAACATTTTGATAGATAAAAAAGCAAAGCTTAGAACTTTTGAAAATTGCATTTTTTAAAATATAGTTATTTTTTGTAAGTTACAGTGATGCAAAATGCCCAGATATCAGATATCTGCAAACTCATTCACAAAGTCAAAAGTAAATTTATTATTTTAGATATTATTTTTTAATGATAATTCATTTGTCATATTGTCTAACTTCGAAAAGTAGGCATTTGGTTCAAGAACAAGAAAAGAAATATTTATTGGAATATTAATGTACAGGGTCTTTGATTA
>JAHBCN010000366.1:201002-214905 GCA_019359885.1 Listronotus oregonensis | reverse complement strand
CATAATGAAAAAGTTATTTTAGTTAGCTAATTATGTTTTTTTGTTGGGGGCAAACTGAGGGTTAGATGAACTGTTACAACAAATATCGTGTTGTATATCTACGTGCGACTTTGAACAGACGTGAAAAAATAATTTTTTTTTTTTTTTTAAACACGAAAACTTAAAATTTAAACATAAAAACCTTTTTAAACATGGCTTTTTTTGGTTCTTAAAAACAAATTACGTTTGTTTGGGTATTTTAGTAATTGACAAGTTTTAAAAAAATTGTTAATAATAATTAAAGGGGGTTTATCTAAATTTTTTTTCTTTTTTTATCTTTTAACAAACTTTTTTAAAATTTCTTTACAAAAATTAATTTTTTTTTTTAAGAAATCCTTTCGATTAAATTCCATAACGTTGCAAAAGTTTTTTTTTATATGTACGGGTTTAAAAAATAGACGGATATTGTAATGGGCTTCCTTTTTTAAAATTTGAAAAAGTTCTATAAAAATTTGGAAATAAAAATAAATAAATTTGAAAACTTTAAAAAAAATTAATTTTTTATTAATTTTTAAAAAAATTAAAAATTCTTTAAATTTGGAATTTTTTTTGTTGTATTAAATTTAATTTAAAAAAATGATTAAAAAAAAAGGGCCCCATTCCGGGGATCTTAAATAAAATAAAAAAAATTACCCCCCTTTTTTCCTTTTAAAATTTTTTGTTTGAAAAACGTAAAAAAATAAATTTTTCACCCTTTTTTTGTATCAAATTTTTTTCCCGAAAAAAAAAAACGGTTTCATTGCATCCACTGCCAAAAATGGTTTTTTAATTTTTTAAAAAAAATCTTTTTGAAACCAAAAATCATTTCCTGGGGTTTGACAACAAGCGTCAGTTCTTCTAAAAATAATTATTCACCTAATTTTTTGGCAAATTTTTAAAAAAGTTTTTCTGGTTTTTTGATAAAATTCATTTTGGGGAAAGACAGACATGCATGTAATGTATCCGTGTTCGAACGTTTCAGCGGGGCCCTGAAGCAGCGTTTCCCCAATGGAATTTCCCGATAGAAAACCTTTGAGGGTAGACCGTAGATTAAAAGGGAGGTAAATTTTCTTTTTTTTTTTTTGTAATTTTTTGACAATAATTTTTTTAAAAATTTTTGCCATTCCCCCAATATGACGCCATCCAAGAACGCCGGTTTGATTTTTTAAAAACGGGTAAAAAAAAAAAATCCGGGGTATTTTTGACGCAATCAAAAAAAAAAATAAAATTGAAAAAAAAGGGGTGGGTAATTTTTTAATTTTATTCGTAAAATCCCCGGGGGGCGCCACTGGCCTTATAATTTTTTTCTATTTAGGGTAAATTAGCCTCTTAATAAACAAATAATATTCCAAATTTCAAAAAACATAAAATTTTTTTTTAAAAAATTAATAAAAAATTAAATTTTTAAAAAAAAATTTACCCCCTATTGAAAATGTGCTTTCCGGCCATGTTTATGAAATTTTTTTTATATTTTTAAACAAGGTCCCAAAAAATACTCCCCCAAACCCTTATAAAAAATACCCAAATTATCTGATTTCCCCAAACCAATATAAATTATATTGATTAGTTTCACTAAGGCACCTGTTTCAGTTCTCTTACGGAAATAACTAAATTTTTAAGTAAAAAAATAATGATTTCAATCATCCTTTTCCAAGGCTGCGTCACGAATTTCAACGCAATTAAATATGACTTTTTATTCTAATTAACCAAACAAAAAAAATTTTTCCTTTTCCCTGGACAAGTTCCAAAAAAATTTTTAAAACCGATCTTTGTATTTTAAAAATAGTATTCTGACATTAAATGAATGAAAAATTACAATATCTTACAGTAAAATAAAGCATACCCTTTAAAATTGACACAAAAAATTTAAAAGTCAATTTAAAAATTTATCGAAAACCCAACTTTTTGTATGGTTTTCACAATAATTCGGTTTCTTGCCCAAAAAATTTAAATTCAACCTCAGTGGAAACCCAACCATAAATAAGGGCCTGACAAATATCTATTTGTAGGCGGGGACAGGTCCGATTACCTACTAATATTTAAAAAATTTTAGGTTGCTATTTTGGATTTTTAAAAAAAACGAAAATACTTCAAACTCCAAAAGTGATGAACCCGACAAAAAACTCTGCTTTATATTAACACCTGCAATTTCCCCAAAACCTAAAATATACCAAAAGTAGGTTAATAATAAAAAAAAAAAAAAAGTTCGGCCTTATGGGGGTAAAATATTTTTAGTTTTACGAAAGTAGCAGGTAAAAAGAAAATAAACATTTTGGGGTATTTTAAAAGGGGAAAAAATATCGATTATCCAACAGTGGATCAATGTGTTTGTTTTTATAAATTAAAAAAAAAAGGGGAAAAAAAACTTTTAATATAACATTATCTAAGTTTTTTTTAAAATAAAACAAATAAAAAAACATTTTTTTCCCCCTTTAATTTTTTGTAGGTAAATTTTTTTTACCATGTCCAAAAAAAAACAACCCCCCAAATCACAAAATTTAAATTCGTATAAAACCTGGAAATATTTCGTACGACTCTGAAAGACAGGTTCAATTTCAACTTTTAGGCAACAAACATAAAATAAGCCTTTCCGCCCCCATTCTTATCGGAACTTTCCATTCCTATTTATGAATATTTTATTTTCAAATAAAAACCTCAAAGTATCGATATTAAGGTTCTTCTTTAAATATGTGAGTTATATTTTTACCCAATCAAAAATACTTGCTAATTATTTTATAATTAACTGCAAATAAAGACAAACCTTTACTAGATCACTAGAATAATTTTTTGCCATTATTAATTAACTAGTTAGTTCAGTAAATTTACACGTCTATAGGGAAAGAAACACACTTTGTTGCTAATCTTCTGCTTATCCTCAAACGGCCGAGTGATGGCTTATAAAGAGCAGTAAGTAATAAAATTCTTGTAAATAAATAGTTTTACTAATATGTATTAAATTAAAACATTAATTTTATAGGAAAATCAAGCAAATATTTCGTCTACTCTAGATGAATCTACTTACCGGAATGTATCAATAAAATGTAGTAGGCATGAATTATATTCCGTTAAAAACTCAAATTTAAAGAAGTTCTGCAGCATTGGTCATTTGAGCTATCTATTGTCCTTTTTGTTTTTGATGAAAATATATAAAGTTACTTTGTTGGAGTGTCGAACCATTTTTTTTTTCATATTCGATGCAGGGTAATTACTTTTAAATCTTTTTTATGCTTAATAAATTTTAAACGCAAAATTTCGAACTAAACTATTTCTGGTTATCTAGTTACCGTGAAATGTTTAAAAATGCGCTGCGTTGTCAAGTTTTTTCATTTTTCACTCTTTGTTAAATTTAACAATTGTTAAGTTCATTGCTAACTTTAACAACGCGTTCACACCCTGCCGTTTTAGTCTTCTATCTTCTATATAGATAAGAAATGAATTGCCGAAATGTATGTACGACTGCACCAAATTAGAAAATTATTTTTTTGTTTGTTATTATCAGGGGAAGGTTCTTATTGAAAAAAATTAAGAAAGTTGCGCGGAAAATTAGAAATAGATAAATTGATAGTTATATTGATAGATAGATAGAATGTTGTGTACCATAAAGCATTAAAATAATAAACATTTTCTTATTGGAATATTTTTTAAATAATTTTACCAATTTAAATTTAATATTCATAATTAAGACAGGACAACGTCTGTCGGGTCAACTAGTCTTTAATACGAACAACTTCCCATTTAAAATAATTAGGAAGATTTGCGTCAATATCTAAAGGAATATTAAGCCATTCCTCCTGCAGAATAGTCTAATTCCGAAAGTCCAGAATATATCAAATCGATTTTTGCTCGAATTTCATGGTTTTTCGATTTTTTCGAAAACTATCGACTTTACAGCAAAAATATAACGGACCGTTTTTGTAGGAAATTAAGTTTCCTACAAAAAAGGTCCTATTGACGTAGACCCGTTAGTTTTCGAGAAAAATCCAATTAATTTTGTGGAAATTTGAAACTTCCCTTTTTAATCTAGATTAACATGGGAAATTTTAAATTTAGAACTTCCACAAAGTTAATTGGATTTTTCTCAAAAGCTATCAGATCTACGGTTTTTATCAATAGAATTTTTTTGTAGAAAATTCAATATCCTACAAAAAAAGGTCCTTTTTATTTTTGCTGTAAAGTCGACAATTTTCGAAAAAAATTAAAAAAAATGAAATTCAAGCAAAAATTGGCTATGATATTTTTTCCGGACTTTCGGAATTAGAGACCGTTCTGCAGGAGGAATGACTTAATATTTCTTTAAATACTGTTCATAACCTTCATGCATCTATCCCACGTGGCATTCAATCTGTACTTTAGTCAAAGGTGGTCAAACCCCAATTTTCCATTAATTCACAGGTGTTCGTGTTATTTTGTATTCCATCTGTATATATACCAGAGGATATTGACCTGTTTCTGTACGGGGGATGAGGAGAGGGGCAAAAAATCACCTTTTTTGCGCAAATTTTAAAATGAAAATTATTTTTACCGAACGTTCTTCCCCTTGAGGCCAAGAGCATCGGGTATATATTTGGTGTAGGACTCATGTCTCACTTTTTGGATTAAAAAAAATAATAATAAAAATTCTATATCCGCCCTTGTTTTAGCCATATCATCACTTATTTAAAAAAAAAAAGGATTAGAGTTCTTGAAAATGTATTTAAATATATCTTAAAAAAACGCGATAAACGGGTTCTGGTTAGTTCAAGGTTATACCGAAAGTAAACAAAAGAATTATCAACTTAAAACCGACTAAAACGCAAGTCAATCCAAAAGGTTCTGGCCCTTCAGGGGTTTCGAAATAACTGTCGAAAACGGTTCACGAACGATCACAAGTTTGGTTTAAAGAGTAAAAGGGATCGTGCAATAAATCGTCATTTATCGGTTGAAACGGGTTTAATTGACTGGGCTTGCCGTGACCGTAAAATAAATGGTTTTATCGAGGGATTGAAACGAACAAAATAATAGGTAAATTTGTTATTCAGAAATAGTTTACACTATTTTACATTTTTTGTATATACCTAGTCCTAAAATACACCTTCGATAAAAGCCTTTACGTAAAAAAAAATTAAAATAATTAAAAATTTTAAAACAAACAGACTTATTGAAAGTCCCTTTCGGCTAAACCGAAAGTGATATTTTAATATTTAGATGAGGGTATATACTAAATAACTCCACCAGTATTTAAAATTTAATATGGATTATATCAGTATTTTTGGTAACAAATGGCCTATACTGTTAAAATATTTTTATTTAATTTCCTTATTTACTAGTAAAATAAAAATAACAATAAGCAACAAAAAACTTACCTATCGAAAATCCTCGCTTCCTTCAACACGTTGCCCAAGTTAATGTAAGCATCCAGGAAATTTGGATCCAGCGCTACGGCCTTTTCGAAATGGTGAATGGCCAGCCATATCTCGCTCTGGGCGTTGAATACACAACCGAGGTTGCTCCAGGCGACCGCGAAATCAGGCCTGGTTTCTATAGCCTTCAAGTAGCAAGCCTTAATAGGTCGGATGAAATGAAAATAAAGGAAAAAACATTGCGATTAGTCGGGGAAATTGCGATCCGATATGTTCGCACTGCGCCTGGGTCCGTGGGTTGCGTTTTACTCGTCGACAATATTTGAAAAAAAAATCGCCAAAATGCAGTGGAAAATGACGCTTGCGCCAGAGAAAAAATAGTAGCTTGGATTTCTATTTTACCAGAAAAAAATATCGTTTTTAAATTAAAAACGACAAGTGATTAGGACAACGAAACAATGCGTCAAATAGTTTTATATCACAATTAGCGAAAAACAAAAAATAGAGATTCTCTGTATTTAATAAAATAGAACTATACTGTTAATAATAATAATAATTCGCCGAACATTACTGACGAGCGGACGCAAGGAGTGGTCTTCGTTACCGACGGATTTCCGCATGACGCCATTCGGTCGGATATATTTGCATAATAATAATATATCATATTTTAAAATTGAAAATTTGATTATATGGGCATAGCTTAATTAAAGACACGAATTATTTATTTATAATCAAAAAGAAATGGCTCAAATAAGTAATATTGTGCTTTAAATTGTTACGACTGAAAATAACCCACCAATAGAATGGGAGATCACAGTAAGGTCAGCGACCAGGAAGTTACTAGGTTTAAGCTGAACGTGAAACATGAGGCGGTGATTTGTTGCTTTAGTACGTGTATATACAGTGGGCTGTGGAAAATGGAATGTCTAAACTAAATGTCTTGTCTATGACAATAAGAGAACGGGCAATACATCCAAAGCAAGCTAATATTAGGCAAACAAACTACCTGACCTATTTAACTCTGATTTTTTTTTTAAGTTTTACATTTTTTGTCCTTAATACATTTGCCTTACTTTCTGTGAACGGTACAACTTATTTTAATGTTTAGAATTACGACTGTTCACTTTTAGTAATATTTTATATTATAATACTAGTTTACCTTTTGAGTTAATAAATCCCAAAAATACATAAATATTTATTTTATTACTTTAAAAAAAAACGTAATAATCCGGATGTTTCACTAATTCGGGTTGCTATGGATTTTATTGATCCGAACTAACGGATCTTTACTGTAATTTTGGTTAAATTTGTTTTTTGTCTTCTCCTATAATTATTTTTTTTATTTTGACCTCTAAAAAAATTTCTTAACATATACTAGGCCAGTAACTGAAGACCTGAAAGTACCCAAAAAAGCTGTACAGTTTTCATTTATGACGCAATTCTTAGGATCTTTCGAGTGAGTAAAAGTTTATCATGAATCCGACGTGGGAACCCGCTGAAAATGGCCCCCCAAAATCCCAAAAATGAGTTTCCCGCGTATATCTGCCAAAATATGCGAATTAGAGAATTTTTGATTAGACAAAAAATGAAGATCTAATCTACAAAAATGGTCCTTACCATTTTTTTCGCAACACCAATATTTTTTGCAAAAACGGCCGTCGAAAAATTCATAATATTCCACACTGGATAAATGTGGTAGTAGTAGTTTCTTACTGAAAAATGCAGATGGGCAAAACAATTTTTTTATCACAACGCAAGAAAGGTGGTGAAGGAAATTCTCTGGGATGATTGAACACTTGCTAAGGTCTTATTAAAAAAAAGAAATGTTAATAACAAACCAATAATAATAATACTCTTAAAATATTGTGAAAAAAAACATTCAATGATTTATTAAATATTCTAGAAAAATCATAATGACCCAAACTCATATGCAATAATAGGTACGGGTTTTTCCTTTCCGATGAACTTTGAATGATAAAAAAATGTACATTATTGCCCGAGTTGTGGAACAATTCGCCCGCCCGCTTAAAAGTGAATCCATGAAGATAGCGGCACTCTAGCGGTAGAGCGGCAGCTGAAATGAGGGGACTTTTGGGTCTCGTTACCGAAAACTCGATTTTTCGAAAAAAAATATAAGGACCATTTTTGTAGATTACAAGGCGATCTTCATTTCTGGTCTAAACAAAAATTTTCCAATTTGCATATTTTGGCAGATATTAGCGGAAAACCCATTTTTCGGACCTTGAGGGGCCATTTTCAGCCCTTTCCCACCTATTAATGTTGATAAACATTTTCGCTTGAAAGCATCCCCAAAGACCTAAGAATTGCGCCACAAGGGAAAATTGTACAGATTTATTTACAGCTTTGTCCCTTCATTTACTGGACTATACCTATTTTTGTACCAAACTAATTTGATTTAATTACAGAACCTTGACTAATAAAATCTGTAAAACCAATCAAATTTTTGCTGCAAATGTGATACTATTTATATTTGGTGTTCACTTATTATGGTGGAAACAAAATTCACAATACACAAACCAAAAATGTCAAAATGTCGAAAACACGTTTTTTTTTTGGAACGATATATTTTAAAATTATTACAGTATTTTTCGGTTTTATAAAAGTGTATTATGAATACAGAGTATTAAATTTAATTTACGTAGATTATTGATAGTATAAGCATTTAATTAACACCATACTTGCGTTAAGAATTCCAGGCTACCATAATATATTATTAGTTAATGCAACAATTATATCACTTTTAAAACTCATTTAATGTATTAAAGAAGCTGTACACCCAAAACAAGTGGATATGTTGCACTATGTAAATCAATAAATATTTCGTTTCAGCTTCCTTGAAAGTCAAATGATTTTTAACTGCGACTATCACTGTTGCAATAGCTAACATATCATTGCTTCTATTCCTCAAGAAATTTACGCTTACGCCACACCTCAAATATTACGCTATAGCGCAAATAAAAATACAAAAGCCGATAAAAAAAATATAATTGAAACGTCATCAAACTTACGCAGGTCGCCGGAGGGTGAGGTAGAAACTAAGGCATTAAGAGATATAATCAATGGTTTGTCTCTTTCGCACACTGGCAATGTTTACTTTACCTGCTCTGCATACACAGGGCCTTAATGAATTCAACACCAACGTTGAAGAATCGCAGTGGATAGTGGTCGATATGGTATAACCTGTTATTTAACAGCACAACCAAACGAAATATGAGTTTAATAAACTGTCAAAACGCTGGGCTTACTAACTACAGGCACAAAAAAGACCTTGAACTGCAGTTGTCACCAAAAAAATTATTTAATAATCCATCATTATACCTGGAAATATCATAGATTCTTATTATTAGTAAAAAATTCTAGTAAATAAGTTGAGAATATATGGTATCAAAAATTTGGTGAAACTTTTTCAAAGGACTTTCTAACGTTATATTTAGATGAAACAAAAAAATTTAATAATTATTTAGAAAATTAACAATTTAATGTAGCTTGATAAGCAACAATCACTGTTGGTAACTATTATTTTACATAAATGTAAAACTTTAACATAAATTTGGAAATACAAAAATTAATCATTATACATTAAATTTTATTACTTAGATTTACTATAAATTATTTATTTAAAAAAATATTGCAAGCATCAAACAAAAAATAAAAAGTTTGATAAGAACCACAGAACTAACAAAAACGTAAAAACTTTAGATCTAAGAAAGAATATAAGAAAGTTCGATTTTACAAGGTGTTGGGATAACTTGTAGATCAGATAGTGTTAATGACAATACGTACCAATAGTCACATTAAAATAAAATTGCCTCTGGTGGTGACAACTGTAATCTCCTCGTCAATTAAAACGAATTCAAAAACGTCAACTGGTTTATTTGATAATTTTTACTTAACCTACAATAGAGTTTGTCAGTTCTAGTCGATTCAGTAGAGGGACTAAATTAGAGGTCTCTATTTAACACCAAATTCAAGAAATATTCCATATACTTTGTAGCTTCCATAGCTGGATTACAAAAAAGTAATTTAAATTTCACAATATTAGCATAATATTAATTTCCAGTAACTTGCTTTTTTATAAAAGCTCATTAAGATTTTCCTCCCAGATAACAACAAATGACTAATGGCTTGCATAAATGTATGTAAGAAAGGCAGAATATATTGGCATAATTAAACCTAGAAACGTGCTTGTTTTTTCAGTATTTAATACATTTTACTAAATACGGCATTTTTACTACGTTTACACCAGAGAAACTACGCGATTGAACGCAACAAACATTGGTACCTAATTGCATTTTTCAGTTTAAATGGAGAACATATTCTATAACTCAAAAAAAAAAAAAATATATATATATACAGGGTGGGGCACCCCAACCGCCACGGAGTTTATACGAAAGCACGTGAAAATTTTCAGAAAATTCTTTTGCAGGATGTATACAGACGGAAGGGGCCTTCTTTTTAAAAAAATTTGCATTTATACAGGGTGTTAAAAAAAAAAATACTATATAAAAATTGTGGTTTTTAAATGGGACACCCCCTATTTCTTATCAATTTTTTAAATTTTAGAGCAAAAATAAAGCCATGTTTCAATAAAGGTCCCCCTACCTAATCCCCACCCTTTTGTATTTGCAAATTTCTGATTTTGTAGAACTTTAGTAAACAATTTTTCTTCGTAAATATTTAAACTAGAATTAAATTACCATAGCCAATATTTAGTAAACATACTACTACTACATATAATATAACATTTTTTTTTAAAAAATTATCAGGGTGGTCAAAAAATATTTTTTAATATTATGAACGTTCTTTTGCAAAAACTCTCTTTTTTAAAAAAACCCTTATTTATATTAATATTATGCAGAATTTTATTACCAATTCATTGATATAGGGTTTGCCTATACCTAAAACCGTTATTTTTTTTAAATTTTTTCGAATTTTGTGTAGGGCGTGCATTTAACACGTATAGTATTACCATAATAAAATATTTTTAAACTAAGGAGGCTTTGACACAGAACGATACGATTGTTATTACTATGTTATTACGTGTTAAATCCGCCCCCCAAAATTAAAAATTTAAAAAAATACGGTTTTAGGTATAGGAAAAAACCTTTATATCAATGGGTTTTAAAAATTTTATGATAAATAAACCCAAAAAAAGGGTGTTATTTGAAAAAAGGGTTATTTAAAAATTTTTAAAGTTATTTTTGACCCCTTTTAATATTTTTAAAAAAAGTTTAACCATATGATAATATGTTTACTAAACTAATTTAAAATTTAGTTTAAAATTTTCGATAAAAAAAAAGTTTTACTAAAAATTTTACAAAACAAATTTCCCCCAAAAAAAAAAAGGAGGTTAGGCCCCTTTTTGAAACTTAAATTTTTCTCAAAAAATAAAAATATGGGGGTCAAAAAAAAAAAAACGATTAATTTTTTTTAAAACACCCTGTATAAACAAAAAAAAATTTCCCCCATCCTGAAAAAAATTTTTAAAAATAAAAGCTTAAAACCGGGGGGAAAATATATATATATATATATATATATATATATATATATATATAATATATATATATATATATATATATATATATATATATATATTTATATATATATATATATATATATATATATATATATATATATATATATATATATATATATATATATATATATATATATATATATATATAATAATTAAAAATAAATTATCAAAAAAAAGGGGAAATTTTTTTGTTAGTTCTGTGATTTTAATAAATATTGTTGGAAATTTGCTAAATAAATATAAAAAAAAAAATTCCGGGAAATTTTTTTTTCCTTTACCTTTAACCACCCCTTATTAAAAAACCCCCAATATTTTCAGTATTCCAAATTGTTATGAATAAAAAATAATAAGTGGAAAGTTTGTAAATGACCTTCCATCAGTTTGATCCCCCCCAACTTTTATTTTTTTTTTAATCAATAGGGAAGAGAACTTTTTTTTAAAAAGGGGATTTTAAAATAATATAAAAACAATAAAAAAAAAAAAAAAGTAGTTAACCCACTGAAAATGCAAAGTATAACAAAATATAAGTTAATTGTTATTTTGGTTTATATTATTAAATGTGATCTGTAGATACGGGAAATATTTTTTTTTTAAAAGAAAAAAATTTTTTTTTTAAAAAAGATTGCTGTTTAAATAGTTTAAAAAAATTTTTCCCAAAACATACAAAAAAACTAACATATTTTTGACAATTTTTTAAATGTTTTTTCAAAGCATCATTTTTTTTCCCCCAAAAAAGAAAATCCATGTTATAAATAGTATTTGATATATTACTTCTCATCTTTTATACTACGCCAAAGCGCCCTGAAATAAAAAAATGACACACAAAAAAAAACATTAAAATTTAAAAAAAAAATGAAATGAAAACTCAACAAAAATGGAAAAAAACTAAATATTTTTTAAAATTGCTGTGCCCAAAAATCAAACCATTCGTTTTTAAAGGGCCAATCTTTAAACTGAGTTACAAGTGTTAAAAAAATAACAATGTCAATATATTATATAGATCAAAAAAAAGAATGATCTGATATTGTACTATAAAAAAAAAAAATACCCCCAAAACTTCAAAACGCCTTTAGATTACGCCAATATTTAAACACTGACCACATTTATACCCCGACTGTCAAACCGAAAAATGTCAATCAATGAATGCCCCGTTAATTTGTAATTGAACCACTTTTCCAAATTTGAATCATCTTAAAAAATTACTCGAAAAATTCTAGTCCAGCCCCATATAAAAATGGTAAAAAAAAAAGCCCTACAAAAAAAATTTCGCAAACAGAAAAAAAATTTCGCCAAACAAAGTACTAATTTTGAAAAAAAAATTGGGGAAAAACTATATCAAAACATTCTTAACACGCATCAGTATAAACCGTCCGTTTTTAAAAAAAAAGACAAAAAGCTGAAGTAAAAAACACCAAAATGTGTACGGGTTTTTTTTTACACTTACCTTGGCTTCATCAAACGACCTAAAGCTTTAAGAAGTTTCCCCCGATCCTACGAACACAATAGAACCCCAAAAGAAAATAAAATAATTAATTTCTATTTATTATTAGCTCAAAAATATACATGCATATGGGTTTTTTTTGGGGCGCTAACAAGGGGTTTTAAAAAAAATCTTTTAAAAAATCGTCAAGTAAAGTACCAAGTTTTTTATTTTTTAAAAATTACTTCAAGTACAAAATTTTTAAATATTCATTAAAATGTACTTGCATTTCAAGTAAATTGAAAAAAAAAATTGAAGTACCACCCAAAATATTTTTTTAAAAAAAAAACCAAGTACTTGGGGAAAAAATAAAAAAAAAAGTACTTGAAGTAAAAAAGTACTTGAAATACATAAAAGTACTTGAAGTAATTAAAAATACTTCAAGTAAAACAAATTTTTCTTGAGTAGTATTTTTTTTTAAAAAAAAGGGGTTTATTCCTCAAAACGGGGTTTTTAACAACTCCCAAAAACTTTGGACTGCCCCCACGTCATTGGAAAGTAGGCCCCCCGGTAAAAATATAATTTTGGAAAACAAGTAGGGTTGCTAATGTCCCGTTTTAAAAGGGGGGGTCTTATGCATCCCATGTCCGAAATAATGTAAAATTTCGTATGTAAATTTATGGCAACAGGGGCCCCTTTGGGGGCGGGGCCCCTATTTTTAGGAAATATTGGTTTTTTCCCCAAAAAAAGGGTTTTTTTCCCGTGGTTGCCAACGGGTTGGCGTTGGCACCCGTTTTGGGGGCCCCCACATCTGTCAAAAAGGTGTTTTCCCCAAAGGGTGCCTACAGCGGTTTTTGGGCCCCCCAAAAACCCCCTTTTTGGGGGAAAAAATTTTTAAATTTTCCCCTCAACACAAAAAACAAGTCAGAACAACCTAACTTCAATTTTGATGTCTTTCCATTTTTTTAGGGAAAATTTTTTTTTTAAATTGCCTATTAAAATACTGCGGTTTTCTTCAAATGAAGGTAATAATGAACGCATTCAAATACGAAATAGTTGGGGCCCCTTCCTCAAACGTCAAATCGCACCAATAGAATATTCTTGAACTTGTTTTTACATTTTCGGAAATGATTTGGGGAAAAAATTTCGTATCTGAATCGTTCGATAAAAAAAATTTTCTGAAAAAAGGCTGTTAGTAATTATTATTAAATATAACAAATTGGGTATCAAAATGAAAAGGGCCCCCCCTTTTTTAAAAACTCCAATTTTTGTAATTTAAAAAATATCAAGTTAAATGATTAATATTAAAACTAATAGTTTTTGCAAAAAAGGGGGAAATTTTTACTTTGTGAACAAAAAAAAACCTTTCCTTAAATTATAATAAATGATCATGTATTGAGGAATGTACAAACTAATTAATTTTTTTTTAAATTTTTTTTGGGGTTTGGAGGCCCATGGTTGATTTTTTTTTTTTAAGTACTTTTCATTTCGAAAAAATTTTTTTTTTCAAGTACTTTTTTTTTTCTTAAGTATTTCTTTACCCTAAAGTACTTTTTTTCTTTAAGTACA
>JAHBCN010000366.1:0-200985 GCA_019359885.1 Listronotus oregonensis | reverse complement strand
AAAGCGAAAATAAAAAAGGCTTAAAAACCCATTAAAAGAAAAAAAACCTTGGGGGGAAAAAGATTCTATAAATGGTTTAAAAGGGAGTATAAGAGGACACCCGCACTAGATAGGCTCATACAATGGGGATCCAAGTAGCAGAACGTACGATGAGGGGGAAGAACCTAACCACATCCTGTGCTAATGTGAAGCGCTGAACCACAAATGACAGACATTATTTCGCTAACCGAAAATGAGCCCACAAGAATATATTAACCAACCAGTCTCGGGGTTATACAGACTTGTACAAGGAACAAGACTAGTGGGAGGATTGGTATAAAAGAAAATGGGAAGATCAGGCACATAAAGCCCAGGAGGCTACGCTGAATCCGGTAGTAAAACTAAACGGCTCTCAAGAGAAAAAAAAACGTCCTAAAATTACCTCAGCATTAAGCAAAGTAATGTTTAAATTAACTGATATTGTTGCTACACAGTTACCTTTATTTAATAATACTAAAGTACTTTTAAGATTTTCCGTTTTTTTTTAGGAAGTTTCATTTTCTTAAATACTACAAGCGTTCTAGTTTATTCTGTGATTATTTTTAAATGCATGTTGACCCATTGAACATACCATATACCGCTATTTAGAAGTGTCGAAAAGATATTTTTGACGTATCGGAGTGATTTTTTACGCCTTTTTTCCAACACACGTTAAAAGTGATTTTGTGGATACAAAACATTAATATTATGTGGCTCTTCCGTGCATGTGCATTTTTGGAGTTAAAACTTTAAACAATTCAAATTGGTCATGGCGTTTGGAAGGCTGAGTATAATTATACCTAAGGTCCCAGAAAATCCTAAATAATAGTAACTATAGATTAGTGCATTTTACCTTAAAATTACGTGATTTTTCGTTACGCCGCTGCCCGATAGACTTATTATTATTAATTGAAATAAGTTACATATTAGAACAAAATGAACAAAATTAAAAGTGGGTCTATATATTTTACTTCCTAGCGTTAAATAATAATTACAATTACATGCTGGTTCTGTTATGCGTAGTAATTTATCATTGTTTATTATCATTATCATTCATTCTCATAAATTTATAATTACCGCGCACGTGCTTTATAGCTACTACAAAGGTAAACGAAATAAATATAAGTAAATTATTGTACATACTCAATTTGCATAACTTTTAATTGCGAGTTTTTCAAATCCGATTTTTTTAATGCCTAACTGGCAACACCGGTTAGTCTAAATATTTTGAATATATTGATTTAAAAGTACCTTTTGAATAAAGAATTAAGCAGAGAATAAGTTTTGTGTGCCAAATTATCAAAAAGTTAAATATTAAAATTATGGCGAAATAATAGAAAAAAACATTGCCCGAAATTACGCCACTGGTTTCCAACACTAACAAGAAGTTATCATAGGAAAGTGTATTTTGTTTAGTATTCTAAGTATACCAAGTTTCTTTCAAATCAAAAACCCGAGTTGAAAATAAAGAAATAAATCTAATTTTAAAAATTTCGGGCTTAATATAACGTTGTTATCTTATTTTAAACCAAGAAATCTCCGATGGGAGGCGTTGCCCGATGTTTTTTGAAACACACACCCTCTATATAAATGGAATTAATGAAAAGTGTTTTTAGTCTAGAAAACAAAGCTGAAAAAAGTGCAAAACCTGGTAATTTTTTCTAAATGCGTCGATTTGCATCAAAATTTGGGATTTAGCTTAACTTACCATCCTCTTCTAAATCTACATTATGCCGATGGGCGCTCTTTATTTTTTAGGAGTGAAAACTCTCCTTTATTGCTAAAACCTATAAAACTATATAGTAAAGCTTAAGTTGAGTAAAATTTAACTTAAATAAGTTAAAAAAGTAGTATTGTGTTTCTTTGAAACATAGAATTTTACCCTAAAAAATTAATATATTATCACAGTGTTCTGCATGAAAATTTGGGATCAAGCCTAACTTATCCTCCTCTTTAAAATCGTCATTATGCTGAAGGTCGCTTTTTATTTTTGGGGGTAAAAACTACACCTTATTGCAAATACCTTCAAATCTTTTATATTAAAACTTAAGTCACATAAAATTAGGTTCATATAAATTAAAAAAAGTATTTAATTCTTTGAAACATTTTTTAATATATTTCAACCCTTGAAAAACAACCTATATTATGATTTAACAAAAAAAAATGTTTATATTAACATATTGTCACAGAGTTGTTATTAAAAATGTGACTGCCCAAAAGCATTACTAATTTAATTTTGTAATTTTTTAATCCTTAAAAATCCACCCCTTACAATATTACAAGGCAAAGAATAGTACAAAACCGCGGATTTTTTAAAAATGCATCGAAACCTTTTAGCATGCTCCAAAAAATTGTTTTTTAAGCATAAACCATTTTGTTGTTTTTTTTAAAGCTATAAGGTCCTTTATATTAAAACTGTTTAAAACCCTTACTTTTTTAAAGGGGTAACTTTAAAGGGCTGAAACAAGGTAGTGCTCTTCTATACACACGCATTTTAAACCTTTATATCTCACTTAATTTCCATCATACAGTAAACTAAAAAAAAGCAAAATATTTGTAATTCAAAAAGCTACAATTTGATACCTTTGTAATTTTTACGTAGCCTCCCTTAGTTTTCAAGTTATTTTCAAGAAAGAAAGAGAAGATTATTTTAGAGAATTTTATAGCAAGCTTTAGTCTACAAAATTTGTATTTTTCTAGGTTAGGCACTAATAACACTAAAATTAGCAGGTTTCTGCCCTACTTATTTGAAAAAGTAAACCATATTCAGAGTTTAATTAGGTGTAAATTTATAAGAAATGCATGCAGTTATTAGAATGAGAAGATTTCATACATTTTTAAAAACGTAATAAACAATGATATTATGAAAGTGTTTTCAATTTTTCAATTTTTTTTCCAATTTCTTTTTGTCTAATGTTGCAAACTAAAGTAAAAGACCTATAAATGATCATAACTTCTTATAAATGGAAAAAAATATATTAAAAACTATTTTTTTAGAATTACACTGGCCCACAAAAAAGTGATGTTTGGGCTGTCGGACTACGATTTTCTGTAGTATTTTTTTGGGAGTCAAACAGCAAATAATCGAGAAAATGCGTAATTTCAGATATTAACGATTTTTTTAATTAAAACGTCAATATCCTAAAAACTATAAAAGATACACAAAACTTTATAAAACATAAACTATGTATTTTTACAAGACCTTTAATTTAAGTTATTTAACCTGTTCGTCTTAATGCAATATTTTTCGAGTTATAATTAAAAAACCTAATTTTCAGGATTTTTTAAAGGTATACCTTTTTTTCTGCAAATTTTAAGTGATTTAGGATTCAAATAGATAAAATAAATAATTGGTTATTAAAAAAATCCAAAAATCACAGTAATTAAAAAAGATATTTTTATTATTTATCTTATCAAAAATGTTTGTATAACTTTTTTAGAGACAATTTAAAAAGCTTTTTTTTGTTGTATATTTTTTTTGTATATCTTATGGTTTATATAGTCGTACTCCAATCATTCGGTGGTAACAGGTTTTTGCCGGTAAATGTACCGTGTCGGTCTTTTGGGGTTTTCTCGATTTTTTGCTATTTGACCCCCAATTTTGACTTCAGAATCGTGTTAAGCGAAAAAAATATGCCGGAAATTATTATTTTCATAATTTGACTTCTGCAACGACGTTTTTCACTATTTTTTTAATTGCAATGACGTTTTTTTTAATTTTCTTTAATATCCATCTGAAATAACCTGTAAAAATGGCCTCTGACATATTCACAGATCTATTCTCAGATAGAGTATAGGTCCCTGAAGATGCATTGTGTCAAAGGCAAAAAGTCATTTTGATGCAGTTTGAGTTTAAATACCACAATTTCTAATTTGCATGGGGTAATAAATATTAATTAATGGGTGTCAAAAAATACTAACACAGATTTTTTTATCCAAGAAATGATAGTCTGCAAAAGATAATAAAATTTGGTAACCCATGTATTTGGTAAATTTAAATTTAATATTTTATATAATAATATTATGCTACGTACGTTTATTTATTATATTCCCTGTCAGAAGTGAAGCATATTTTATCTCATTTTA
The DNA here is from genome assembly GCA_019359885.1 of Listronotus oregonensis. NCBI lineage: Eukaryota > Metazoa > Arthropoda > Insecta > Coleoptera > Curculionidae > Listronotus > Listronotus oregonensis. The sequence goes on along the minus strand of JAHBCN010000366.1, from coordinate 196,881 downwards.
CTTGCCCAGTCGCACACGTCCAAATAAATGATGTGGGGTGCAAATTATTTTATTTATTAACACTTCGTATATGGGTAAAGATATTAATTACCAAATAATTTATAAAAAAAATTGTAAGCAATATTCATATTTAATTAAAACAAAACCCATTTATTATATACATATTTTACAAGGGTAAGCACCAAATTACTGTTTATGTCATAACTGTTTCATGAATTAAATTTGTGTAATTTATTCTGTTATTTTCTCACGCAGATTTCAGTAATGAAGATATATTTGAATACTATTTTAAATTTGACCAGAATTTTGTTTAGAATCCTTTTAGGTAATTTATTTTGTCGTTGTTGTATTGTATGCACCTTCCTAATATATGAGTTTGGTCTTGGAAAAACAAAAATTGCAGTGGACTATTTCTTTTTTATCTTGGGACAGTTCACGGAGCCTGAAGGCCGTGGGTATCCTAAGTGTGGCAAGGAGTTTATAACCACGGGACAATTTTTCGCGGGCAGGAGGTTCTACAACCGGGACACATAGGGATCAGGGGACGAACAAAGTGGGAAGTTCGGGGTTCTCGAATTGGACTCTAAGAGAATGCATAAATGTGGAACTACTTGTTGTTCTATTGCGAGCTGCCAAAGGAGGAAATATACTGGCCAACTTTCCGGAGCAGAAGCCGTAAAATTTTCTTTAAACAGAGTATAAAATATATACGAGATAATATCTTTTGTCGGGTCGAAAATAATGTTTAGTAAAATTTGATCAGTTTTACGAACATTTGGCAAAAAGTCGATAACAGTTAAAGTAAATCCCTTAAAGGTGTTAGAGAATGTTAAAATGGTGGACAGTAATTGTCTTTATTTGTTAATTGGTACACAACGTTTCGGCTAGTATGTAGATATCTCCAATCGTTTTCAAGTAATAAGTAAAAACTACCATTAATTTTTGCTTCCGACCATTATATGCAGTGTTGTTTTGGCTATGCACAAAAATTAGCCAAATCCCCGATCGATCACAGTAATACTTTTTAAATTCTTTAATGTCATTTTCAAATGTATTTTCCAACTTTGATGAAAAACAACCATCCACTACTTTTTTAAGCTTTCGAAAGCTTTTACAAATTTAAGACAACATATTCCGCTCGTAATTTATCAACACTATCGATTAGTCTTTTGCATTGATTGCCTTCAGAACTTAAAGATTCATAGGCAAAACACCTTTTTACATTACACATTTTAGCCCACTCCAAGCTTACACTTTTAAAATCTATCAGCATTTTATCAAATAAAGTGTTAACTTCACCCAAAAACAAATGCAATTCGGGCGGTGGAATAATCTCTATGATTTCTTTATGTAAATCAAATTATAAAAAACTGAAAAATTAATGCAATTTTTGTAATCCTTAGCTTGATTTTGATTTTTTCCTTTGAATACCCAGTTTTCATAATTTTCTTACACGATCCAATCCTTCTGGAATTCCCACAAAGAGTCAATTGGTAAGAATGTAAATCGCACCATGTAAATGGTAAGAAGTAAAATGAGTCATCAATCCATCAAAAATATTCGCTACACAGAATCATTGTATACGCAAGAATGTGATGTGTCTAAGAGATTTTTCGTATTTTTCCCATTTTTACGTTTTTTAAATTTTTTAAAATGCGCTCGTAGCTCAGTGAATTAGCCGGAAAATGTGGAAAAGTTGATAAAAAGCTCCGATTTGAAATTTTTTTGTTCATTTACCACTAACATCTGCCTTGCAATAAAAAAATAAAAAAAGTAGCGTAGGTTTCCCACCCTCAAATAATCTCCACTAGTAAAACTGGTGAAAAATTTTTAAAATTCAAAATTTCACCGCGGAAACCATCTCCCGGGGGTTTTTGGGGTCGCTGATTACGAATCCGCGGACAAAAATTGTGCACGCCATCAAAACCACCCCTAGGGATTCAAAATTTTACCTTAAAAATCCTCTATCGGGGGTTTACGGGGTTGCTGATTACGAATTTGCGGCCAAAAATTATGTAAAGGTAGTTGGACCTCATCAAAACCACCCCTAGGAGTGACAGAATTGGAGAAATTTTGAAAATTCAAAATTTTACTTCGGAAATCGTCTCTTGAGGGTTTTCGGGTCGATGGTTACGAATCCACAGTCAAAAATCGTGTGAGGGTGGTTGCACCCCATCAAAACCACCCATAGGAGTAACAGAAATAAAAAAAAATGAAAATTTAATATTTTGTTTCGGGAATCATCTCTTGGGGGTTTTTGGGGTCGCTGATTACGAATTCGAATTTCGATTTTTTTAATTTTTTTAATTTCTGTAATTTCTAGGGGTGGTTTAAATAGGGTGCAACCACTCTGACTTGATTTTTGACCGCGGATTCGTAATCAGCGGCCCCAAAAACCCTCGAAAGACGATTTCCGAGCTAAAATTTTGATTTTTTAAAATTTTCCCGTTTTTATAACTCCTACGGGTGGTTTTTATGGGGTGCAACCATCCTCACTCGATTTTTGACCACGGATTCGTAATCAGCCACCCTAAAAACTCCTGAGAGACGACTTAAGAGGAAAATTTTAAATTTTAAAATTTCCCCATGTCTGTAACTCCTAGGGATGGTTTTAATGGAGGTGGAACTACCCTTGCTTGATTTTTGACCACGGATTTGTAATCGGCGACCCCAAAAACCCCCTATAGAGAATTTTCAAGGTAAAATTTTGACTTTTGAAAATTTCACCATTTCTGTAACCCCTAGCGGTAGTTTTAATGGAGTGCAACCGCCCTCACTGCCTCATATGATTTTTGACTGTGGATTCGTAATCAGCGACCCCGAAAACCCCCGAGAGACGATTTCCGAGGTAAAATTTTAAGTTTTAAAAATTTTCATCAGTTTTACTATTGGAGGTTATATTTGGGGGTGAGAAAACTACCCTATTTTTTCATTTCTCATTGCAAGGCAGATGTTAGTGGTAATAAATGTTTCTGAGGGTCTACAAACAAAAATTTTTAAAATCTTGTTTACTGGGCTATCGGGGGATTTGGCAAATTTTTGTTTTAAATGACTTCTAATTACGTCTATTAACATTTGCCGCAAAAACTCGGAGTAAATTTTTTCATCATTTAAATCAAAAAAACCCAACCGTGTATGGATATTTAAAAACGGGAAACGTGATATTTTTTTCCGAAAATTGTACGTTATGTTCCATTCCGTGCTTCGCTTTTTAATCTAGTACATATTTTTGCTTAACCGCTAACAAGTATAAGTATAAGAACCAACTTTTTAACAATAGTGATTTTCCAATAAATGGGAATTTATAATTGTGTAAAACATTGATGGTTCTGATTGCCGCTTTACCTCAGATACTTGGAATAATGATCGTAATAAAAGTAATAACAGCCTTGGCCAGGCTGGGAGTGCTTGTAAAGTGAATGATTTGTAAACTAGTTTTCATAAAGATGAGTCTGCCTGATTTTTGTTGTTATTATTATTAATCTACTATAAAACCTGAATCCGAAGCTTTCCGATATTATTAAAATTTTAAATTATTATGCTTATTTAAGGGAGTTCATACCTAGAGGATTATTAAAACACTAGACACATAAAAAAAGTAATTAAAGTTTTTTTTAATGTTCCGTATTAAACAGAAATTGTAAAACTTTTAATATGTTTGAATTTTCTTTGTTACATCATGTACAGTAACGGCCATTAAATTTTAGGCAATTCTTTTTCTTTCGTAAAATAGGCTTATGCCACCTTCTACTGAATATAAATACCTGTTGAAAACCCTAATAAAGAAACAGGTGTCCATTGTCAGTGTCTAAAAATATTTTTTAAAATGCCAAACTTAACTTTGGATCCAAAAGTATTAATTATTCATTATATCGAGCAAAAAGGTTGGCCAGAAAGGGATGTGACGGAAGAGCTTAATATCCCAAAGAGTACTATTCATTTTGTTAAAAAAAAATGGCAGGAAACACACTCCTTTGAGAGAAGAGCTGGAAGTGGTCGCCCCAAACTATCGAATCAAGAACAAGACAATAACTTAGTTAATGTTTTAAGAAACCAACCATTTAAATCTGTAGTTACAGCAAAAACGGAAAGCAATTTCCCAGCATGCATCGGTTAGAACGGCACGGCGAAGAATAAGGCAAATATCTGAATTGCGCTGCCTCCCGGCAGCCTTAAAACCGTTTTTAACAAATGCAAATAAAGAACAACGCATTAGATTTGCTCTACAATTTTACTTGGAACCTCCGATTTTTTGTCTAATAAAATAACCGACTATTTGACAAACAAAACATCGAATCCATAGATCATCCGCCGTACAGTCCTGATTTGGTATCGAATGACTTCTTTTTTTTCTTGAACGTCAAGAATAAATTACATGGACAACGATTTTTATCGGCCGAAGAAGCTGTTTTTTGCATTCAAAAACCATGTCTTGGAGGTGTCCTAACTGAAATGGAAAAAATGCTTTAAAAAGTGGTTTTAATGGTGTATGATCATAAAGGCGAATATTTTGAAAAACAATAAGTAATTTTAAACTTCTGTGTTTTTTTAAAAATAAAAATTTTAAAAGTTCCTCGATTTGGGGAAAAGCATGTTCTTATAAATCATGTGTACTTTTTCCCCTTTTTTGGGTACTGGTTGTGGTTGATTTTGCTCTAGACCAAGCTACATATTTTTGTAACTTCACCCTATGCATAGAATTTTTTTTACTGTCAAACTTATGAGGAAATAAAACGAGTTTGGTAGTACTCGTACCAAAGTGAATGTGTTACTTTTTTTTTAAGGTGTGATGTGGAGTTGTTAAAAAAAAAAAAAAAAAAAAAAAAAAAAAAAAAAAAAAAAAAAAAAAAAAAAAAAAAAAAAAAAAAAAAAAAAAAAAAAAAAAATAAATTTCAAAATTGTATGATAGTTTCATTACTTATCACCAATTTTGTGATAAAAAAAGGGCAAAATAGTGTAAATGAGTTAAAATCTATTCCTAAGATTGTGGTTGTACATTAAAAAGTGAAAAAATTTATAACTGCTTTTTGGCATATATTTTTTACTAATAACAAACATTCATGAGACAGAATAACGGGGGTTAAAAATGTTTAGAAACCCTTTTAGTACCTAGGTATCCATTGTAAAGTAACCGTTAAATATTATGTGTCTACAGTATGTCGAGCTTAACAAGTTGATAATGTAAGTTTAAAAAACCCAAAAACTAATTTCTTTTTAAACAAATACAGAAAATTAAAAAGGAACTTTAAATAAAATTGTACTTTTTTTTTCAATTAGAGGGACCTGTATATATTAAAATTTGCCTGGTTGCCCAGTAATTAATAATTTTGATCCTTTAAAGAATGTACTAAATTATTAAATGAAATAAAAGTACCTAAATTAAACCTTATTTTTTTAATAATCCACAGAAATACAAAACTTTTGGGGAAATCATCTAAAAGATAGTTAAATTGCCTTATTTTCTCACGGCTATTTCCTATGAAATTTTCATTTTTATTTTTCATAATTGAAATTTTTATTTTTTCGGTTACCTAACGTTACGTTTCATAAAAGCACCTAATTTAAATAAAGAAATACTAACCTAAAGTAAAAAATGCCGGGTATGTTACCCTTTTTGCAAGACAAAACCATAAACCCCTCTAGTCATTTTGTTACGATATTATAAGTAACAAACAATAAACACAAAATTATATCACAATTTAATAAACACTAATCACTAAAATAAGAAGGTTTTTATCAACCAAAAAACTTCTGCAACCAAAATATAATCACACAAACAAAACAATCGAAACAATAGGGCCCCCAAAAAAAGATAATGTGTTGTAACTACACACTGATTTATCAGTGTGTAAAAACAACACATTAAATTTTTTCGTGAATGGGCCATAGCATTGAGCTTCCATACACCTTTAAACTTCCTTGGTAGTATCTCGTTACCAGAAGTGGAATGTGTTACTATTTTTTTAAGGTGTGATGTGGAGTTGTTCTTATTCGTTGTATAATCTTTTGAATACAACTCGATGTTTCGTGATTACCTTAATACTTTTACGCGTTAATCGGGCAACACAACTCCCCCTACGGAGTCGTTGTGTTTCCTGAGTAACGCGGTTCGTGCCAGGTAAAAGTATTATACGGTAATCACTAAACATCTTGTTGTATTACATTCGATAACCATCTAGGGCAAATTAAAATCCCTAGACATTATTAAAATGTGTTTGAGTTGTAGGCCAGTAACTGACGATCTGAAAGTACCCAAAGTGTAAATAAATCTGTACAGTTTTCATTTGTGGCGCAATTCTTAGGTCTTTCCGAATACTTTCGAGCAAGAAAAAGTTTATCACGATTCCGACGTGGGAACCCGCTGAAAATGGCCCCCCAAAGTCCCAAAAAAGAAGTTTCTCGCGAATATCCGCCAAAATATGGAAATTAGAGAATTTTTGTTCAAAAAAAAAATGAAGATCACCTCAAAATCTACAAAAATGATCCTTACCATTTTTTTCGCAACACCAATATTTTTCCCAAAAATGGCTGTCGAAAAATCCATAACATACTGGATAAATGTGGTCGTAGTAGTTTCTTACTAAAAAAACAAAAAAGTGGCAAAACAATTTTTTATCAAAACGCAAGAAAGGGTGAAGGAAATTTTCTGGGATCATTGAACACTTGCTAAGGTCTCATTATAAAAAAAAAATGTTATTAACAAACCATTTTTTTTTAAATATCAATAAATTAATGAGATACTCTCAAAATATTGTGAAAATAAAAACTGACTGCTTTTTTTAATACTTTAGAAAAATCAGAATGGACCCAAATTGCAATGCAATGCAATGATAGGTACGAGTTTTCTCATTCCGATAAACTTTGAATGATTAAAAAATGTGCATTATTGCCCGAGTAATGGAACAATTCGTCCGCCCGCTTATAAGTGAATCCATGAAGATAGCGGTATTCTAGCGGTAGAGCGGCAGCTGAAATGAAGGGACTTTTGGGTCCCGTTATCTCGAAAACTATCGATTTTTTGAAAAAAATTATAAGGATCATTTTTGTATATTACTAGGCGATATTTATTTTTCATTCAAATTCAAATTCTCCAATTCGCATATTTTGGCAGATATTAGCGGAAAACCCATTTTTCGGGCCTGAGGGGCCATTTCAGCCCTTTCCCACCTGTTAATGTTAATAAACTTTTTTTCGCTTGAAAACATCCCCAAAACCTAAGAATTAAAAATCCCGAAATTTTTGGAGCTTTTACGGCTTGTTAGGGTAATTTTTCTGGGAAAACTGTACAAATTTATTTACAACTTTGTCCCTTCATTTACTGGACTATAGGTCGATGTGCCTAAAAATTGTTTCAGATATGTACGAGTATATCTAAACAACCAAAAAAATTGTAAAAAAAAGAGCTATTTGACTTTATCAGTATTTTAATATATCCAAGTTTGTCATTGTGAATTATAATTTAGCAGTCATCAAACTACAATTCCTTTAAATTTTCTGAATTAAATTTGAAACTTCCTCAAAAAAATTTGAGTGTGCCACTGTGGATGGCCTATCAGTTGTTAAATATCTTGTATAAAGTGGGAAGTGTGCATAATTTAACAAACATATTTAGGTATATTTTTCTCCAATATAAAATAGCATATCGATTGCAGTAAAGTAACCAACATATTTTAAGTCTTGTTTTGGGTTATAAACCACCTTTTTCTTTTAGATTATAAAACCTATACTTGTTTAATTTAATGCAAAATTTATTACGTTTAAAAACGTTTTTAAAAAGTTTTATATGTATTTTATAATCGTACTTTGCTTTTCTTAAAGGTAAAATGAATGGGTTAATTTGTTTTATCATTAGGGAATCCCAACTTGAATAGTAGTACCTGGGAAGGTTTAAGTTGAGTGTGTTTCCTGAGAAAAATAGTTAGAAGGCTTCGAAAATATGAGCGATAGCTCATTCGACGCGGAATGCAAATCTGACAAAAGCGCAATAAAAATTGCAAGTGTTATTAACAAAAAACAAAACAACAAAAAAGCCCTTTGATTTTTAATGATAACTTAAAAACCATAAGTGATAGCGAAAATTTCAAAAAATATCCTTGAAGAAAAGGAAATTTCCAAAAAAAAGTCCCAACTACCAAAACTTTATCTCCATTATTTATAATTTTAATTTAACGCTAAAAATGGCCTCAGCGCGACATTTTTGGTTGCGCGCTTGGAGTCAAAACCGAGTACGTCACACTAAATAATTTTTTTAAGGTATTTAATATTAATTAAAACTTTAAAAAATTATGGTGTATTTAGAAACTTCAAAGAATGTATTCCCGTTGAAAATTTAACTTAAAGTTAATTTTTAACAATTGTTAATTAACAAAATTGTTTCAAATTTCGTCTTTATTGCACATTAAAAAAAATGTTTAAATAATTGTCGTAAAATTTCTTCGCTTCGTGGAGCTCTTCTTATATACATACTTAACAAGGTCACGATATAAAAGTTTAATAACTTTTAATCCTTTATTTATAATAATTTTATAACTTTGACAATATTACTCTGATTTTTCATTTTTTGTCAAAGTTTTAAAATTATGATAAACAATGTATTAACGTTGATTGAAAAGTGGATTTTTTATTTTTTATATATTTTTATTGCTTATATTTGTGGTAAATTTATAGAAAGAAAGGGCATGTGTTGCATATTAACGTAAAAAAAAGTATTTTTAATTATTTATTTGCATAATACTGGGTGTTTATTAGTTAAGTGCCCATAATACAGGGTGTTAAAATTTTATGGAAAAATAACTTTTTTATCATAATTTTCTTACCACTTCTAGATATTTTTTATTATATTAAGCAGCAATTATAGGAATTGGTTTTTAACATATTCAAAAAGTGGTATAATACACCTAATAATAAAGTTAATTTCAAAATATTTCCCAAAATTCATTAAATCATAAATCTTTAAAAATTATATTTTATGGAAAATATTAAGCAAAAGCTAGTTGTGTAGCTCATTATATTTTTTGAAATCTTGCGTCACCCGTCCCGCAAAAATCACTCCTTATACAAAATTTGGTTTTTGGTAGCTATTTTCATAAAAGAATAAAGAATTCTTACAGTTCCTGGTGCAAACGGTCATAAATAAAACCTAACCGTTTTTTATTGAAATCAAAAATAATAGAAAGTCTAGAAATGTTTTTCTTTCAGAACAAAACATGAAAACTTATTTAAAAAAGAACCCAGACGGTTGAAGATAATACCAAGGAAAACGACTTCGTAATTTTTTCCCATTACACTCGCGAAAGCTTATGCATAAGTCCTGTACCTATAACATCCAGAACGACTAAATTTCCTAAAATAGTACAAGAAGTCTGCGAAATAACGACTCCATCATCGACAAAGTCACAGATACGAAAACGATGTTAATTTAAGTTTAAAATTTAATACTTTAAAAATACGCAATAGAGCAAAACAGATGCAAAATTTTCGACTCAAACAAAAAGCCACTAAAGAAAATATTTTATCTAGTTTATTTAAAAATAAAAGTGTTAGTGTAAAAACTTTTGTTAATATGCAATTACCAACACGTAAAAAAAATTACTGTAAACTTAACGAAAAACATTTTGCTCTATACGTTTATTACAAATCGCCTAGCTGTTATATTTTTTTTAAGAAATAAGCTATTTTTTATCTACCGATCTTGAAAACACATTAACCAAAAAGCTTGCTATGAAAGTAAAAACAATGGTTAAAAAAACGCGTGTGTGCAGTACTATTTGATGAAATTATGCTAAAACCTGAGTTAGACTACAATAAAGCCAATGATTGTATTGGAGGTTACGAAGATATGGGATTTCTTGGTCGCAATAGCTCTATTGCGAATACTGCTCTAGTTTTTTACACAAGAGGCATATTTGGAAATTGGAAAATTCCCTTGTGTTATTTTTGGTTATACAAACAATATTATTTAAAATCAACGTTAATTATGCACACACAACAAATTAAAATCAATATTTACATTTTTTTACTGTTCGAAAGTATAACAAGCTTTTTTAGCTTCTTTAATCACAGTGCTGAAACTAAATATCGGATTAGTTTCCACAATATATATTTAAATTATACGAAAAATACATTAAACACTCTTCAACGGTTAGACGTTTGTCTTGGCTTTTTAATAAGCCCTAATGAGCAAAAAAAGGGAAGGGTGTTCACTTTATTTTTACTGGATATTGCATTCCTTTAAAAGGAAGAGTTAAAATAAAAATCTATATTTTATGGCCACATTATATTGGGGACCGCAATAAAACTTCATAGAGGGCAATGCGAAATCCACAGCCTATATAAGCTGTGCTAAAACTCCCATTCAAGCGGGCTGGGTGTTTATGATGAAAAAATTTCGAATCCAAAATGTCGAGTTGCCCGATTTACCAATATAGGCGCCACAAGTCGAGGACTGAAAACTAAGGCAAAGGTGTAAAGGGGTGAGTAGGGTGGTCTAAAGAAAGAGATGGGCATAGTGCACGCTTTTTAACATGGGTATTGCGCAAGGGTAATTTACCACCCTTGGGTATTGCGTATCTTTCCACTTCTCAATCAACGGTTAAACTAAAATTATAAATAATGGAGATAAAATTTCGGGAGTTGGGACTTTTTTTTGGAAATTTCCTCCTCTTCAAGGATCCTTTTTGCAATTTCCGCCATCTCTTATTGTTTTTAAGTTATCATCAAAAATCTTTTGATTTTTTTTTTCGTTTTTTGTTAACAATTGCAATTTTTATTGGCAGAAAAAATCCTTAAAACGCCTTTCTCAGATTTGCACACCGCGTCGAATGAGCTATCGCCCATATTTTTCGAAGCCAGCTATTTTTCGCAGGAAACACACTTCTCGACTAGACTAGTAGTGCTTTAAGACAAGGTAAAAACTAATACTAAATATTTAAAATCAGCTCTACTAACACCAAATTTTCTTAAAAAATAAAGCAGAACATGAAATCTTCTTATAAAATATATATGTAGGTTATGCAGAGAAGTAAAAACTATAAATTTCACACTTACTTAAATTTTGCAATAATTTTTATTTTACCTATGTTATTGTTCTAAATAATTAATATTTTCGCAACGTTTCTTTACACACTGTATTACAATGTTTCTTGCCGCAATTGAACAAAGGTAAACAATAACCTCCCATAAAATTATGTAGTTTATTATTACTTATAAGCAATAAATAAAATTAATTTAATTTATACAGGTTGTTTTAAAAATCATGGGTCATCCCTTAATAGGAGATTTCTTGGCCAAAAATAAGATACATATGTTATATAAACATAGCTCAAAGACAGCGCCATTTTTAAGATACCGGTTGTAAAAAATTTCACAATAGGCCTTTTAAGGGTACCTATGTTTAGCGCAAGCGCGTCCACCATGTTAAAAAGGCGGCAATATGAATGTTTCCGGCATTATTAATAAATATGGCTGGGCAACAAGCATTATCACCTCTAATATTAAAGCAATTAGGTGAAAAATTAATTATTGGTACTTTAATAGTGAATCCTACACTTACGGCGGTTTGCACCAGTGATACTTAGGTTAACCTTAACTAAGGGACGTTTTGAATGTGACTATTGTCATAATATTTGGCACCGTCTCAATGCAACTTATGTTAAGAAGGACTTAAAACTGCTTAAACCACAGTCGTGCAAACCGCCGTTAGAAGCCCACAACTTTGATCAGTTACGACGATGGTTAAAGTACCATGGTCGTCCTCAAGCGGGAAATAAAGCCGAACTAGTTAAGAGGTTGGGATAAAAATAATTTAGATGTAAAGTAGAACTGTATTCTATCCACTTGTCATGTAATAAGTAAAAGTATTTACAAAAAAAATCCTATTTCTATGTTTTTTAGGGTCAATAACGCGCTGCGTAATTGTGTGAAATATTTTTTAACCAGCGAGGTTCTAGTGACTTTGGACTTTTACCTACCACAAAATTTATTATCTGAGGTTATAGCGCGAGCTATTATATTTATATTTAATGTATTATCCTATCACGAGTTTTCTTTTTTACACAACTGATGGGATTAGTGATGAGCGAGACCGGTCTTGGTCTTGCGGTCTTGGTCTTATTCTTGCAACAAGACCAAGACCGAGACCAAGACCAAGACCGAGAACCGCCTTCTCGCTTGCAAGACCAAGACCAAGACCGGGGTATGCAAGAAAGACCAAGACCGAGGAGTGCAAGACTACGCAAGACCAAGACCGACCTGCAGGACTCTTGCACTTTTGTAACTTTTTTTAAATTATAATATTTAATTTTCATATTTAATATACGAGGCACAGTATAAATAACAAGACAGTAGCGACAGTCAGCTCAAACCTTTAAACTATTTATCAAAAGCGGCCGACATGCCCGGCTTTGCCATCGTCCAGGTTTAACAGGGGACGTTTAATTAGTAAATTTTAACGCTTATAGAATGTTTTAATAATAAGGTGTTAATTATTACCCTTTTTTAATTATGTATTTAGATTAATGATATTTGGATATAAATGCTACCGTTCTTAAAAATGTGTAATTAAAGCTTAAAACAAATAAATAATAATTTTTAATTATAACTTTATTTTAGTGTTGTTAATAAGCATATATTAAAAAAAAAAAAAAAAATCGAAATTGAAAACAAGAAGTAGATACAAACCAAATTATTATAACTCTAAACTAAAGTACAAAAATTAATAAGAAGAAAAATTATAAATTTTTTAAAATATTTAATTTGGTTATTTGTTTATTTGCTTTCTGTATTTTGATTTCTTGTTGGCAAATTTTAGAGTGTTTAAAATTTTTACTCTAGTATATAAATAAATACAATAAGAGGAAAGAACTTACGGATGAAAAAACAAACTTAGGAAACTCCCATTAAATGTTTGCCATATTAGAACCCGGCAAATCATTAAATTTTTGAACAAAATATCCTCCAACGATATTAGAAAATCCACAAATGAAGTGGGAGAATGGTTAAGCCACCGTAAGGTTTTTTTTTTTCGGCTCTTGTACGTTTTTTTACGAAAAAGTAGTTGTTCGTAGGAGGTCTTTTTCCACATATTTTTCACATAAGAACATGAATGTTGTTTTGACATTTCTTTAATAAATATCCCCCTACATATATTAAAGAGTTTCCTTCAGATTTATCAAAATGTTGATAATCTGTCGTATAAACTTTCAAGTAATTAGTTGGAGGCGAACATCGAATTTAAAATTTTATTTTTGTAAAAGATCTGGAGTAACATTCAAACAATTTTTTAAATGCTCTAGAAAACTGAATCGGTGTTGGGTTTTTTGAATTTCCCAAGCATTTCAATCTTCCCCCAAAAAATTTTCCGCAGTCTTGGTTTAAATGGCGTGTTGAAAAATGAATAATTTTTTTTTCCTTTAATATTTTCCACAAATTTAAAAAGACGAAATAGTTAATCTCCAGCCAAAATAAACCTCAAGTATTAGTAATATTTTTTCCTGTTGAGTTAAAAACCTTCATTTCTTTAAATAAATTGTCCATTTTTTAAAAAATTTAGTTGTTTTTCTGTTCCTTTGAAAGCTTGAAAATTTTGAAGATGGTCACAATTAACAATCAAAAAAATCGTTAACTTTTTTAATAAAATTAGCAGTAGGTTCAGCCTTCTGGTAAAACCTTAAACTCTATTAATGTCTGCATTGCCGAACAGAATGACGAAAACTTGTGTGGCGTACCGAACTTCATTTTTTGGAAATTGGAATATATATGTTCTTCTGACAATTTTGGTGCTAATCTATACATTCTTTTTTTATCATACTGTACATTTTTTTCTAAATAACATTTTTTAATAAAATTATTACCTACTTGAAAATTAGTGCAAATAAATTATTCCTGGTCGATTTTAATAAATGCGGTATTCAAAAAAGTACAAAATGGGAAATTATCCACTAAAAATTTAGGATTTTCTAATAAGTTTAAAATCGCTTTTTACAGTTTATAGAAGTTAGAACCCTGATCTGAAATTATCCCAATACATTAAAACCAACTTTTTCAAATTTCTTATCCGAAATAATTTTTTAAGATCTGCAGTTTTTGAAATTTTTTAAAAAATAATATGTAATAGGTTGCTTCCAGTTTTTTGCAATACCTTTGACCATAATTACCAAAGCACTGGGGCAATGTCGGTTGTTATTTTATTTTCCGTTTCTTCAAATCCAACAACTTTATCCAAAATATTGAGAAAATATTTGATTTAAGTGACATTTCGTCTACACATATTACGCAGTCTTTAGAAATGGGTTCTAATAAACAATCTTAGCCTAAACCTTAAGAAGAAAGCTGTTGTAACCCTGCATAATCCAGTGCATTGTAATTTCCCAAAGTTCTTTTTTTTATGGAAGTCTAAATGTTGTTTTTAATGTTTTATTCCTTTTACCCAGAAAATATAAAGAAAGCCAAACTGTTTAATTTCATTTGTGTAAGAGCACCTTTGGGATTTATTTAGTAAATTTAACTGAGCTGAAAAGAAAGTAACAAATTTTCTGGGTAATTTTTTTTTCAAAAAATCGTGGACGTCCTCTAGGGTAAATCTTCCTTTACGTGTAATTTTTACTTGTTTTTCTAACTCGTGTATTTTGCTCTTCAGCTTACGTTTTCGGGACTATCGGATGAAAGGATGCTGGTGGTTTGGCATGCTTTTATTTTAGTTTCTATTTTTATTTCTTCTAAAGTATCTTGTAAAGATTTTGATTAGTTTGAATAGCAATATCATACTCTTTGTTTGAGTTTTTTCTTGATCAATTAAAGAAACTTGTGTAGAGGTTAACCTTTTCTAAAGTAGTGTTTAGTTGGAATTTAAAACTGACTTATTATTAAGGGTAAATGTAGTGTTGGAATAGCATCAGATTTAATCCGGTTCTTCTGAGGATTCGGGAAATACTGTGACTCAAAATGTATAGTAAAGTGTGAATATCTGTGATTTCCGACAAATCCCAGTTTTTGTTTCCACTGTTCACATCTAAAAAGAGCGAAAAAGATTTTCTTTTTAATGGCAATTGAAAGTGAGTGATAATTACGGCAAACATTTTGCCTATTTTCCTACTTAGATTTTATTACGGCATAATAATATGTACGGTCTAAAATAATTCATGGTTTTAACTCCCGGTAAATTTTGTAGATTATCGTACATTAGGATATATTTTTTTATGCCCCACGATCCATAGTTTTTCCCCCATTTTCTTCACATCAAAAAAATCACTTTTTTTCTCTAGAATTGATGTCGTTTGGTTTAATTAAATAAACAAATTATTTAATTTTTGGTTTCACCCTTTGCTATTATTGGGAAATTAAAGTTTAATTTTTTCATTTTATCATTAACAAAAAGGTTAAAAAAAAAGAATCGGTTACTGAATGTACGATCGTAAAATTTTAATTTTTATTTTTTGAAAACAAATAGGGTTGTATTTTAATCCTAAATAATGTTTATTCATACCTGAGATGATTTGGGAATTTAAAAAAACGAGTTTTACCATCAATTTTACTAAAACAGTTATCTACTGCACAAAAGCGATTGCCTAAAAAACGTATACTATCCACAAAAATATTATTCTTCGCCCTGGTATACACGTACAGTGCTAAAACTCACTAAATTTAACTACGATTCACTAGAAAACTGGTTTGAACCGCTTTAACTTCACCAGCGGCTGTCGGCGAAAACGCATTTCTGTGCGGGCGCCCGCTTTAATTTACCGTGACAGAGGTATTTCATACAGACATGACAAAAAATGTGTCGAGAACTGCGATTATTTTATGAGTCACAGGTTTTTTTAATAAAATAATAATTGAATCGATCACTTTGTTTTTTTATAAAATTATCTAACAACGATAACTAGTAAATTCAATAATATGTTTTAAAAACAATAAGATTGTGACTCAATGGTCCGACAAAGCTCGATATCTCCAAAACCGTTAACGACAGAGAAAAAATAGGAGTACAAAAGTTATAGAAGCTAAAAATTATATACCCATTTCTAGTGTTTCTTTTTAATTAGCTATCTAGTGATGCCACTTACAGGGTGGATAAAAAAATTGAAAATCCATAAATACATTATTTTTGTGCCACACTGTAAGAAGTGCATAAGATTGCTCCTTAAAACTGAGATATAAATGTAAAAGTGATGGTTTAATAAAAAATATATTTGTTATGTCATATAGGAATACTTTTTATATAAATGGATTTTAAATTTCACTTCCGCTTTAGACGGAAAAGTCAAAACAATGCCAGAAGTATAATGATGACGTCCTTCTTGTCAAAACCAAAAATGATATTTAAAAAACCGACATTGTACCTATTATGGCAGTTTAAGAATTTTCAGCATATTATAAAGGAAAGCGACTTTTTGAAATGAATTTTTTGCCATAATTTTTTATTTTAGGTTAAAAGCTAAAAATAAGGAAGTTTTCTTGAGTTGTAGTGGATTCTTCGAAAAAATCTAAAATGGAAAATAATTTTACATTTTACGCTCTTTTTTTATAATTTTTGTATATTCAGTTTTTCATCATTATGAACGGTTTCGGAGATATCAAGCTTTGTCGCACTATCGACCCACCTTGTATATACAGAATGTTTATAAAGTATTTGTACAAACTTTGTACGGCAAATGTTTGACTAATTTGAAAATAAAAAGTTAATTTGAACTGAAAAGCTTCCTGAATACCTTTTTTTTAATCAGAAACCAATGTTTACATATCAGAATCATTTTCGTAGAAATTTCACATCTGGTTGAAATTAAAAGTCTTTTTTTCTGCTCGCACAGTACACAGTTTTGTATTTGCTTTAATTTTATATGCTTCTTAAAAAAAAAATTATCACTAAAATGTTTCTATATGCCACTAAATGTATAAAAGAGGATTGTGTCTCAATATAACCAAAATGAAGCGCTATAAATAAATAAACCCCTACATTTAAAATATGCTTTTTAATCAAATAATTTAAATGTACATGTAAGCTTAAAATTGGTATATTTTAAAATTTTACAGCAATAAATATAGTCTCCATCTTTGTTTATTTGTAAATATTAAAAAAATATATATTTTATTTAAGATTGCTTAGTTGAAATTATTACTACCAAAAAAAGCAAGACCAGCAAGACCAAGACCGGGTGGTGCAAGACCAAGGCCAAGACCAAGACCTTCTTTTGGCTTGCAGACCAAGACCAAGACTAGCCCGGTCTTGGTCTTGGTCTTGCTTTGCTCATCACTAGATGGGATCTGGATATTCGGTTGTTGGACCACATTCTCCTTCAAAATGAAGTGAACAAATATATGTGTCTTTATTAACATTATTAATTCCTTGGAATAGACCATAACCTCGTTCACAACGTTTCACCCACAAATTGCTTTTAGTACATTTGGTAAAAATTTTTAAGTTATAAAATAATATAAATTCATCTGAACGGATTTACTACGAGTCTCACTGCGGCATACTTCATAACAATAAGGTTTTTCAGCCCCTTTTCCTATAGATATCATTATATATTTTAATTAAAATATTTGTATTATTATTTTATTATGTTCCTATGCACAAATACTTTAAATTGTACTGTTTATAAAAAATTAATTATTATTACTTGTTTTATTGCTAATTTTTTTATAAACCTATGCACTGCTTATACATTTGTAAATAAAGTGCCCGAAAACATGGCGGAAGTTAGGGCATGCGCACAAAACATTTTCAAGGGCTATTGAGATTTTTTCATTATTTTTAAATCAGTTATTTTAATTTGAATGAATCTGGCTATTTTTTGGTATTAATATTTTTGATATCAATATTTTTGGTATTAAATAAAAATAAATAAGCCCTTAAAAACACCACTGATTTTTTCAAATTTGGGACAGTCCAAAAAGGCTGAATTCCTAAGTACTAACGTACTGTGTGTGACTTAAGTGTGGTAAGAGATACTTTATTCACACGGGACTTAAATATTTGAAGATCTAAAGGAAAAGGAAAAACATCTGCTGGTTGCAAGTTTCATAATAAGGACACTCTAAGGATAAAGAAATGAACAAAGTGGAAAGTACAGGGCCTCTCAAGTTGAACTGTAAAATGATGCAGAAAAGTGGCACTACGTGTTGCTTTATTGGAAGCTGCCAAAGAAGGAATTATACTAGCCAACTCCTCAGAGCAGAAGCCGTGAAAATACCTATAAATAGCGACAGTTCTCCTACATCCCGTCGGTGGGCAAGAAGAGAAAGCCTTCCTGTAAAAGTGGGATCATTGATACGATGAACTGTTCTTCTTTGAATGGAATCAATAATGATGACTTATAAGAGGCATGGGAACAAAATTCGAAAGAGAGTCTAATCTGCGATACATACAGAGTATACAAATTAGAAGTAGAGAAATGTATCTAAAGATAAGTCACTTAAGGACAACCGTCGCAAATGTTACTACCGAAGAAAAGGCTCTTTTAGCTTTCACACTTGCAGGTGGTACGTCGGTATATATATAAATCCTTAAAACTTAACTAAACTATGCTCATTAAGTGATATTTGTTTAATTACGTTAAGACTAATAAGACGTATTATAAGTAAAAAACAATGTTATTTTTTACACGAGAACCATCGAGATTACAGATAAATTAAAATTTCATTATTTAAAAATATCGGGATTTTCGAGATTGCCATACCCCAATCCCGGAATTTCGGGACTAAAAACAAGTCGGCATCCCGGACTTCAAACCCTACCCAAATTGCAATGGAAAAACTATTCATTTTCTTTTTTTCACAATTTACTTAAGTTGATTTTTGACAGATATTGAGGGAACATATTATTATTTAATTTTGTTCAGGTCGTGTTTAATCAGGGTTCGAGGATATATATCAATGTATATATAAATCATGATATATATCAATACTTAAAAATTATATATTATTAAGTAATTTTTGGCGTTTGTTACTGTATTTCTACTTCCCAAATGTAGATAGCCTTGGAGTAGGGTTAAATAATACTTCCTAACAGTAAGTTATAATCCATAAATGGCAACACTTATGCCGGCATTAATGGCGTCAGTCGTGTCAAAAAAATTTCGTTACGAAAGAGTAAGTTTTTTTGGTGTTTATTAGATTATTTTTTACAAAGAACGTAATTGATTGAAGTGCAGAAACGATTTTGCTTCATTATTAAGTATTTAAGAAGCATTAAATAACTTCTGTATTTATAGAATATTACTGTTTATTAACAAAGTGGATAAATATCAAACATTTGATATATATCGGATATATATCATAAATATCCGATATTTTGATATTTTTAATAAATATCGGATATTTTCGAACCCTGTGTTTAATTAGGCTTCGCCTGCAGATAAAAAAAAGATGCCACATCAAGTTTAATGTTAACTAAAGCTTTAACATTTTATACTGTTTTTGATGGACATTGTACGTTATATGCAAACAAATGCCTTTAAAATATTTGATTTGTCTACAAGCCAAGCAACAGCAACAAAAATTAAAACATGGCCTTATTCCTTACACCACACACCTTTTTTATTTTATTAGCTGAGTCCACTTTCTAACAAGATTGCAGACACCATACGCTAAACAAAGCCTGCAGCGGCCGAGACCAG
The DNA here is from genome assembly GCA_019359885.1 of Listronotus oregonensis. NCBI lineage: Eukaryota > Metazoa > Arthropoda > Insecta > Coleoptera > Curculionidae > Listronotus > Listronotus oregonensis. Next base: position 177,265 of record JAHBCN010000366.1, on the reverse strand, counting down.
AAAGCCTTTTCGGAATGCAGTTGTGTTGGCCGCATAGGTATGCAGTGAAATTTAAAAAACTGAAATACGATATTGGTAACATACACGCGAATAGTGAGAACAAAACTGCGAAAAAGCCTCAGCAGCAACAAGTTATTTAACGCTTTTGACGTCAGGAAAATTCTCAATAATAATAATAGTAGTTAAAGTTTTTTTTATCATGGTAATAAGGGTTACAAAAACAAATTGTACATAAAAATTGTTTGTCCACGACCGTGCAATAATTTGTTTACTTTCTTGCACGTATTTTAGTTTGGCAAGTGTCACTTTTCCGCACTAGTGCAGCAAAGTATTTTTTCCCGCACTAGTGCATTCATGTGGACATTGATGCAAGCAATACTAACCCAACCGCTGTGTTCACACATCGTCGTTGTGGTTGGACCCAGTAGGATCTTTTGGAACATGCGCTAGAGTCGCTGGTTATCGGCAACTCTCTTGGCTAGCTTGTGGAACGGGATCCGAAGCTAAGATGAACACAAGGCTTAACTCAAGGTGTTAGCATACTGTGCTGATGAGTGAATGACATCCTGTGCCTTAAACAGGTGTCTTCAACGGTGCCTCTGAGATACAGGGCGACCTCTCAGAGTATCTAGCGTTACTGCGATAATGCGGGGCTCTGCCGTGGTGGACTATTACTTCCCTAGCTCCAAACATAAGAAAAAAGTGACAAAGGTGAGCTGACCGAAACGAATAAATCCGTTTTGAGAGGTGCCACTCAAGGTGCGCCGACCGAAACGGGTGAATTCGTTTCGTAAGGTGCCCCTGAAGTCATCGGCGCCTGGTTCACGGGGAGGGACTAATCCATCCCGAACAAACAGGTGCTTGGGAAGGGTTCCCTGAATCCAAACAGAAGGCGGACAGAACCGCCTTTATAGGAAAAAGGCTTCCCTGGCTTTAAACAGAAAGCGGAAAGGACCGTTTTCATAGGATAAGGCCGGAGATGCGGCCTTAGAAAGAACATCTGGTTTCTGTAACAAGGACCTGGTAGCTACCCATGTCACTAGACCGGGAGAGAAGGGCATGATGGATCTAATCGTCTGCTCGTCATACTCTCCAGGAGACAGGGACACCAGAACACATTGTGCTTGTGTCCGGTAGCGACACGAGTAAGAGAAGATGTATAAACTCTCTCCCAAACTGATATTGGATTCATTAGAAGTCCGATCCTATTGGGAGAAATATAAAAAGGTGTGAGTCACAATAGACCGACCGGTCGCAGTGGGGGCGTAAAAAGTCCAGTCGCTTTAAACCTACCTACCTACCTACCTAATACTTCTATTGGTGAAAGTTTGTCACAGGTACAAGATGGCCAAGAAAAAGTGATAGCATAATTCAGCAAAGTTCTTTTTAAACCTAAACGAAATTATTGTGTGACTAGAAAAGAACTTTTAGCTATTGTCAAATCACTGGAGCACCTTTATAAGTACCTTTATGGACCGAAATTTCACCTGAAGATGGACCACATTACTCAAATGGTTGCTTTAGTTCAGGTATCCTGAACGTCGGATAGCACGATGGTTACAACGTGTTCAAGAATACGATTTTAAAATTGAACATCGAAGAGGAATGAACCATAAAAATGCTAATGCTGTATCAAGAAGACCTTGCCAAGAAGTTTGTAAACATTACAGTAGACGTAAAGATCAAAATGATCCTAAAGAATTTCACTGCCGAAGAACACGCATCCAGTGCTCTCAAGAATGGGATCCTAAAATCCCATTCTTGATTCAAAAAAACAACCAAAAAATCCCCATCATGGAAATATAGTAAAATTTCAGAAAGTAGCTTCGAGATATAAAGGTTACTGGGTTTTTGGTAATGAAAGATAGCCTATTAAAGACAGTCTGGAAAAGTTTTGACGGCAAAAGCCATACCTATCAAACAATACTACCAACCCAAAGGATTCCAAACAGTTTGACATAAATATCACTAGAATTCTATGTGTAAAACGGCTCTTAGATGGTACAAAGGATGTTGACAATAATCATGGTAGTATAAAGTTTATTATCTTTTACTGTAACAATTATATAATTTATTTCCCACTATAAAGCTAAATTTGTACGGTTACTTCAATTTCTAAATTTGTGAATATTTAAATAGATTATTTCTCTTAATATCAAATGAGTATAACAAAGCAATACACGTAACTATAGGCACTTACGTAAAAATAAGCTAAATACTTTAAAAATAATTTAAATTAATCTTTTGTAAAACCGTTGTAAGACATTTGTTCAGGTTCTGTTTATCGTCTGGGTAAAAAAAGATCATGAACTCACTGTACCGTTTAGGATCCCCGTGACCAATTGAATAAAACAGAAGATTACACGACGATTTTTGCCTGTTTCAGACAAATTTAGAGCTAGAAACAAAGACAACCATGATTTAATTTAATTTCTTCATTTAAGAAATGCAGAAAGCATGCCATGAAGCTTTTAAATAAGAGTTTTTTATTCCGTTTTTAAATTTTAACTTTGCAAAACCCTAACCGCGGGCTTAATATTAGAATAGACCCCTTCAATCGGCCCTTCTGGTCCGAGAGCTGGTAGACATTTTAGAGTAGGTATTTGAGGCACTATTAAACTTGTAGAATTTTTCATTTATAATATTTAAATACAAAAACGCAGATCTGGATGAAGGGTAGCGAGGCTAAACCGACCCCTGATTTTTTTTTAATTCGCAAATATATTTTTTAGGCATCCTGAAATTTTACAAATTTTAAATTTAATTTACAATAAATCGAAATATAAGAAGATTATTTAATAGCGTCAAAAAGTTTGCCAAATCTTGCAAAATGATTTTAAAAAAAATAACAAAAATATTTTTGAGGCAATTTGAGATTCTAACAAAGCAATATTTAGGAATAAAAGGAACTTTTGTCAAAGAGACGACATTCTACCTGCCTGGTAAGCAAAAAGTGCGAGTGAACATCGGTATGGACTAAGTTAAAGTGCGAGAAGAGCGTAAATCTGCCGCTGTCTCATCCGATGCAATTGGCTCCTGCAAAACCACGTGACTTACATCCCCCATGTAAGATAATATATAAGGAAGGTATTCTAGAGGGCGTAACTACAATATTGAATCTAAAAAGGTAATGTTTCTGTGAATTCCGCTGTATTAACCTAACAAAAAATATTTTTCTTTAAAGTCGATAATTATTTAAATCTTTTTTTAGACAATTTTTGCTAATAAAGTTGTGGGTGCTATTCAAAGGTTTCGGTAAAAAACACACTGTATCTTCGAAACGGCTTAGCTGATTTTAATAAACTTGGGCTAGTTGAAAAGAGCTATCCTTGGGCTATAAATGTTATAATATTTAAAGTTTTGTTAGTTTCGACGCTAGATGGCTTTTTTCGACATTCCGACAAAAAAGATTAATTTTCTCAAAAGAATTAAATGTATTTATATGATTTTATGAAAAAGTAGCCAAATGATGCCTAAGTAATCTTGCTCCTAACCTAAAATTTAGACCAAAGAAAATTTTATACGTCAATATCTGAAAAACTATAAAAGCTATAAGTAATAATATATGACATAAATGATGTATTTTTCTGAAACCTTTAATTAAGGTTTTATAATCTTTTCGTCTAAACGCAGTACTTTTCGAGTTAAAATTAAAAAATCGAATTTTCAGGTATACCCTGGGACTGGTTTTTGATTATAACTCGTAAAGTACTACATTTAGACAAACAGATCAAGTAACCTAAATTAAAGGTTTTGTAAAAATACAAAATTTATGTCATACAAAATTTCTTGTAGCTTTTATAGTTTTTGAGATATTGACGTACAATGTTTTATTTGGCCTAAATTTTAGGTTAGGAACAAGATATCGAGATGCGAATTACGCCCCTTAGCGGCCATTCCCGAAACCTGAAAATATTTTTCAGGTTTTTCTCTTGCCGTTTTAGTAATAACTTTTTTTGCCGCAAGCCTCTACAATGGATAGGTTCCCAGATATAGTTACTCGCATTAACAACGTTATTTTTCATGAATGCATCTACAGGGATGGCCAAAAATTTAAAGTGATGTAGAATTAACTATAAAAGACAATATTTTTAAATTGTTTAAAAAAAAGCATAAAACTTAGTATTACATGTATAATTGGAAATTAAATATCATGAAGCGCTCTTAGCTAAACAGTTTCAATGCTACTTGTCAAAGTTTTCATAAACGATTCTTGTCAATTATGTAATAGTAGAAGGCTGGTAGACATTTTAGAGTGAGTATTTCAAGCACTATGAAAATTTGCCAATAGTTCTTCTATAATATCTAAATAAACACCACGCAGACTGGCTGAAGGGTGGCTGGCTAAACCCGCCACTGAATTTTAAATTCGCAATTTTTTTTGCAAAAAATATTTTTAGAGCATTAAGTTTTTAATTTAATAAAAAAAAAATAAAAAGCCAGATTATTTAATCGTTTCTAAAAGTTTCCAAGATCTTTGCAAAATGATTTTTTAAAAACTGAAAAAATATTTTTGAGCCTTTTGAGATTCTAACAAAGCAATATTTATAACACAAGGCACTATTGTTAAAGAAACAGATCATTTCGCTGGGAAATTCTACCTGCCAGGTGATCAAGAACGTAAAACATAAGTGCGAGTGAGCAGAGGTATGGGTAGTTAAAGTGCAAAAGGGAGCGTATATTGACTACTGACGTGACGTTGCGATTCAACCGGAAAAAGAAATTAATACAAAATTAATTAAATCAGTCACCAGAGGATACATGAAAGAATGTCTTATTTAAATATCTTCTATAGTTTTGTGGCGGATTCATGTTTTGATATGTTTTCTTTGAAAATACTCGCCTTGAAATTTTCTAGAAAATGGGACCACTTCGGTCCAGGTCCCGGGGTATAGCGAGCTAAGCCTGCTCAGCCATATTGACCCCTATGAACTTGCAGATCGCCTGCAACAAAAAGAAGAAAAAACCCCCAAAAATACTAATTCGTTTCGGTGGCAAGTCGGCCACCGTTGTCAAGATAAAATTAAACGAAAAAATTAACCTAAATTTTAATTTTTGATATTTGTTTTTTTTTGCGGGGTGTTTCTTCTTTTTTGTGGCAGGCGATCTGCAAGTTCATAGTGGCCAATAGGCTGAGCAGGCTCAGCTCACTATACCCCTGGACCTGGACCAAAGTGGTCCCATTTTCTAGAAAATTTCAAGGCGAGTACTTCCAAAGAAAACATATTAAAACATGAATCCGCCACAAAACTATAGAACATATTTAAATTAGACATTCTTTTATGTATCCCTTGGTGACTAATGTAATTAATTTGGTAATAATTTTCTGACATATTAGATATAAAAAGATAAACAGTTTACTATAACCTTTTTTATTTATGAGTAAATAGATGAAATTTCCGAGTATTTATGTCTACTCCAAAATACCCAGTAAATACCTCATGGGGGTAAGATTATTTATAAGGAAGGTATTCTAATCCTGCAATGCATCATGGAAAATGTGTCAAGCGGTGGCGCCGCCACAAGTGTGTCTTGGACACTAAAGTATTTTTATCTCAACTTCCGCAATAATAAAAGTAAGGATGAAAATACTTTGGTGTGCAAGACACACTCGTGGTGGCGCCACCGCTTGACACCTTTTTCATGATGCATTGCAGGATTAGAATACCTTCCTTATATATTATCTTACCCCCATGAGGTATTTACTGTGTATTTTGGAGTAGACATAAATACTCGGAAATTTCATCTATTTACTCATAAATAAAAAATGTTATAGTAAACTGTTTATCTTTTTATATCTAATATGTCAGAAAATTATTACAAAATTAATTACATTAGGCACCAAGGGATACATAAAAGAATGTCTAATTTAAATATGTTCTATAGTTTTGTGGCGGATTCATGTTTTAATATGTTTTTTGGAAGCCTTGAAATTTTCTAGAAAATGGGACCACTTTGGTCCAGGTCCAGGGATATAGTGAGCTGAGCCTTCTCAGCCCTATTGGCCACTATGAACTTGCAGATCGCCTGCCACAAAAAAGAAGAAACACCCCGCAAAAAAAACAAATATCAAAAATAGTAGTTTACCTTTCGATGACTAATCGGCCACCGTCGTCAAGATGAAATTAAAAGAAAAAATTAAAATTTAGTTTAATTTTTTCGTTTAATTTTATCTTGACAACGGTGACCGACTTGCCACCGAAACGAATTAGTATTTTTGGGGGTTTTTTCTTCTTTTTGTTGCAGGCAATCTGCAAGTTCATAGGGGTCAATATGGCTGAGCAGGCTTAGCTCGCTATACCCCGGGACCTGGACCGAAGTGGTCCCATTTTCTAGAAAATTTCAAGGCGAGTACTTTCAAAGAAAACATATCAAAACATGAATCCGCCACAAAACTATAGAAGATATTTAAATAAGACATTCTTTCATGTATCCTCTGGTGACTGATTTAATTAATTTTGTATTAATTTCTTTTTCCGGTTGAATCGCAACGTCACGTCAGTAGTCAATATACGCTCCCTTTTGCACTTTAACTTACCCATACCTCTGCTCACTCGCACTTATGTTTTACGTTCTTGATCACCTGGCAGGTAGAATTTCCCAGCGAAATGATCTGTTTCTTTAACAATAGTGCCTTGTGTTATAAATATTGCTTTGTTAGAATCTCAAAAAGGCTCAAAAATATTTTTTTCAGTATTTTTAAAAAATCATTTTGCAAAGATCTTGGAAACTTTTAGAAACGATTAAATAATTTGGCTTGTTATATTTTTATTTTTTTTATTAAATTAAAAACTTTAATGCTCTAAAAATATTTTTTGCAAAAAAATTTGCGAATTTAAAAATTCAGTGGCGGGTTTAGCCCAGCCACCCTTCAGCCAGGTCTGCGTGGTGTTTATGTTTAGATATTATAGAAGAACTATTGTGCAAGTTTTCATAGTGCTTTAAATACTCACTCTAAAATGTCTACCAGCTCTTCTACTATTACATAATTGACAAGAATCGTTTATGAAAACTTTGACAAGTAGCATTGAAACTGTTTAGCTAAGAGCGCTCCATGATATTTAATTTCCAATTATACATGTAATACTAAGTTTTATGCTTTTTTTTAAACAATTTAAAAATATTGTCTTTTATAGTTAATTCCACATCACTTTAAATTTTTGGCCATCCCTGTAGATGCATTCATGAAAAAATAACGTTTTTAATGCGAGTAACTATATCTGGATACCTATCCATTGTAGAGGCTTGCGGCAAAAAAGTTATAACTAAAACGGCAAGAAAAAAACCTGAAAAATATTTTCAGGTTTCTGGAATGGCCGCTAGGGGGCGTAACTCGCATCTCGATATCCTGTTCCTAACCTAAAATTTAGGCCAAATAAAATATTGTACGTCAATATCTCAAAAACTATAAAAGCTACAAGAAATTTCGTATGACATAAATTTTGTATTTTTACAAAACCTTTAATTTAGGTTACTTGATCTGTTTGTCTAAATGTAGTACTTTACGAGTTATAATCAAAAAATCCAGTCCCAGGGTATACCTGAAAATTCGATTTTTTAATTATAACTCGAAAAGTACTGCGTTTAGACGAAAAGATTATAAAACCTTAATTAAAGGTTTCAGAAAAATACATCATTTATGTCATATAACATTTCTTATAGCTTTTATAGTTTTTCAGATATTGACGTATAAAATTTTCTTTGGTCTAAATTTTAGGTTAGGAGCAAGATATCGAGATGCGGATTTCGCGAGCTTACTTAGGCATCATTTGGCTACTTTTCCATAAAATCATATAAATACATTTAATTCTTTTGAGAAAATTAACCTTTTTTGTCGGAATGTCGAAAAAAGTCATCTAGCGTCGAAACTAACAAAACTTTAAATATTATAACATTTATAGCCCAAGGATAGCTCTTTTCAACTAGCCCAAGTTTATTAAAATCAGCTAAGCCGTTTCGAAGATACAGTGTGTTTTTTACCGAAACCTTTGAATAGCACCCACAACTTTATTTTTAGAAATACAGCAAAAATTGTCTAAAAAAAAGATTTAAATAATTATCGACTTTAAAGACAAATATTTTTTGTTAGGTTAATACAGCGGAATTCACAGAAACATTACTTTTTTAGATTCAATATTGTAGTTACGCCCTCTAGCGGCCATTTCAAAAACTTTAAAATATTTTATAATATATATTATTCCCTTGGCCATTTTAGTGATAACTTCTTTTGCCGCAAGCCTCTTCGATGGATTGGTTCCCAGAGACAGTACCTCGCATTCTTAGTTGCCCACCCTGTACATAATTCCTTTATCCCAAAAAAAAGAAAGAAAAATTCTTTATGAGCTATTGTGTTACTATTTACCCAAAATAAAACTAAATTCATAGCACTCAATTGTAAAATTTTAGCTTGAATCTGTTTTAATTCCAATGGACAACGGAAGTACACGTGAGTTGTTCCGTTTCCCTAAGCGCGATCAAATATCTACCGCAAAATGACAAAGTGGTTTAGGTTGATTCACCCATGAAATTCAAGAAGTAATAATAAAAGTAAAATTGTTTTTATTATTTATTGGTTTTTTTCTATTGCTTAAAAATTTAAAGTTGTAATAAGCAGGATAAAAGCATTTTTACTGTACAGGATGTCGAGGAAACGTGTTAAAAAACATGTGTATATGACGTCGACATACTTTTTTAAAATATTTGCCTTCAAAGTAACTTATGCATCACTTACGGTAGCGTCTGCCGGTGGGACCAGGGGGAGAGCTGGGACTTTCACCTCACAATGTATAGTAAAAATAAAAAATCCTTTTTTTTTAACACGACGGTATATTTAAAAATATTTTGTAACATTCGTTACAACAATTTGTTTTTCTTTTCACGATTAGACTTACATTAAAAAATTACTTAAAAAGGAATATACTAAAAATTCGTCAGAGTATCGACCCATATAATACAAGGGGGCGTTCATTAATTACGTGAGGCAATTTTGGCGATTTTTCGACCGTCTCTTGGTGAGATGTCGTAAGATTTGGCTCGACCTTAAGCTCAGGTGAGATTTTTCAAAATGCATATTTTTAGTGGAAATACGTTAATCTGTGCTTGATTGCGTTGGATGTATTAAAAAAACATAATTTGCTTAATTATATTTATTTAGGACTAGTATTTTAAACAACTAAGAACGTAGTCCAGAATCAAAGTAAGAAAATATCATTGAGTAAGATAAGCTTATTGTATTTGCTTGTGTAGGATTAGTTATTTTATTAAAGAAACATGTTTTACTTATTTTAACCCATTTTTTCCGCAATTTTACACTGTTTCTTACAGAAAAAAAACTTGATATTTGCCGAGACTGCCCTGTTCCCCAAGATAAGAATGAACAGCATGGGGATCTCCAAAAGGGTAAAAGATAGGTGGGTGGTTTAAATTTGACAAAGTTGCGTATTGGGGAATTCAATAAAATTCCGTTAAAAAATTGGAGTTATATTTCGTACTTTCAGAAATATGGTGAAGAAACTGATTTTTTTTTCGTGTTTACTTTTTACTAGTTAGTTAATTTTAAAAATACATTCTTATTGGAACTTTTTGCGCTTTATGTATTAGTGAAGTCAAAAATTTCTTACGACGTTTCGTTTTTTTTTTAATACGGCCCTGGATTTTTTATTAATTTTTTTTAACCTCATATTATCCTAATTACAAAAATATATAACACTTAATATTTACTTAACAAATATGAAACGTCTCTATAAAAAATCATGTGCGTTCCTTGTCTAACTCATTGTTTCTTATGAAAAATATGTTTATTTAACAGAAAAATATCAAGTGTTATCATTGTAATTGGGATTAAAACTGCTGTAAAAAAAATCAATAAACCATCGAAGACCGTATTTAAAAAAAATTAAGTTGATGATGGTTTAGCGAAAACGAAACGTCATAAGAAATTTGTGACTTCATTAATGGATGAAGCGCAAAAAGGTTCAATGAGAATGTATTTTTAGATTTTTTCTAACTTTTGAAATAAACTCGTAAAAAAATAAAAACAAAAATCAGAAATATCAGTTTTTTCGCCATATTTCCGGAAGTTCAAAATATAACTCCAATTTTACAACGGTATATTATTGAGCTCCCAATACTCAACTTTGCCAAATTTAAACTACCCACCTAGCTCTTACCGTTTCGGAGATCCCCATGCTGTTCATTCTTATCTTGGACACACTGTATATAATATTTATAAATAATATATTTTCAAGTTGGTGGTACTTTTGGTTATACCGGAAATAGGTGTCAACTTGCTTATTTTAAATGAAACAACCTATATATTATTTTAGATTCTACACAAGATTTTATACAGATCATATGCATAGGCGTGCGCAGGGTAAAGCTGGTGTGGGTGCCGATTTTTTTAAATTCGTTTATCACAGTACTTATATCAATATTTGCGGCTAATTCCTGTTCCACAAATGGAACCAGGAGATTTTTTAAACGTTCTTGGCGCATTGTGGATCTTAATTTTGATTTTACCATACTCATTTTCGAGAAGGTGCGTACGCGTGTAATTTTTAAATCGAACCTTATCAAATAATAATTTTCATATTTTAAATACAGTAATCTTTTTCAGACTAGTGGGGGTGCCACGGCACCCACTGTGCGCACGCCTATGATCATATGTATCCTGTCCTGTACCTAAATCAAAACGTTTTTAACATAATTTTTAAATAAAATAAAAAAGGTTCTAATAGCTTATTTTAAAAGGTGTTTAAAAAATAGAATTTAAAATAAAATTAAAAGAATTAAAAAAAAACATTTTTTAAAATAATTTTTGGCAGAGGAGCAAAAAATTTATCCGAAGCCCGATTATGCGAGGCGTTGCTGTAGTTTAAACACCAATGCTGAGGATTGTGCCGCATAATGCACTCTTGTGCCGTAATTAAAAAACACCCAATAGTCACTATTTAAGAGGGCTACGGTGGGCTGACGGTCTATTTAGTGTATAAGCATTAGGGATTTCATTAGATGGTGTAAGCTATATTTTTACTAAAGTTTAGGGTTTCAAAAAGCTATATATGCACAATGTGTGACGCATTCGCTGCATACACTAGTATGCAATATTTGGAGCACTTTAGAAAAAATAAAAATAATTTGTTTATCATTGTATCACTAGAAATAAGAATTCTCTCCACCACCATAATCCTGAATGTAAACAAGAGACTAAGGAGTGGTCTGAAAACAGTACTTTGGTATTGTAACCTTTTGGACCAGCTGTGTGTAAAAATTCATAAGAAAATATCTGGTTTACCGAGAAGAAATTATTTTTTATCAGGACAACGGACCCTTTGACACAGCTCAAAAACCGTCGCGAAAATCAGTGAATTAAAGTACGAATTATTGCAAACATCCAACCTATTCACCAGATTTAGCTTCCTCTGACTTCTGGTCGATGTCACATCCCAATAAATTCACGTGTTTGAAATTAGTTTTTCGAATTCTTCCTTCAGAGATGAAATTCATAAATTAAAATCGGTTCATTTTTGATTAAGAAAAACACCTAATAAGTAACCATGGATACCGACTTTTTTAACCAATGAAATACATTTCTTGTTGTAGTAAAAAACTCAGATTACTGACTTTTTCAACTAATGCAACATATTTTTTGTTCAGTTGTTCTTCTCAATCAACAATAAACAGATTATAGATAATCACTGGATCAAGTAGGTACATTAAAGTCCAGGAAGAATTCTATTAAATAATAAAATGTATTTCAAACCATAAAGTCGCATTTTTTAATCAAACGACAAAATTTTTGAATAACCTACTAGTTCTTCCTTTTTTTATTATGTTTTTGAAGGTAAAATTTTAATAAAAATCTAACAAAAATGAACATTGGGATATAAAATAGGCTATTAAACTAAAGCCAGTGTCTTGGAAAAAATGCATTAAATGAATCGATCTAAAAAAAGTATCATGTAGATAAAATAGTAAAAATAAAGCTTTTTCTGCATTAAGTAAAAATTGTGAATTAAGTATTATATTTGCATTAAAAACTTACCCTTAAAATAAACCTATATTTATCACCAATCACCGGCAAAAGTTTTAAACACGCTTCAGTCACTGATAACTGATAACCAAATAAACTACAGTGCGAAATGAATTAAGTCCATTCAAAACTTTTCGTCAATATCATCATCCACTAGTGATTTGTCCCGTTTCATTCAAACAAACAGGTTTAATAGTTCCTTAGTAGTTTTATCGATACGTTTATTAGAAACAGGTAAATCGGAAATGCGTGCTCAAACGCAATTGCCTTCCGTAAAATTAAAAAGTTCCCTAATAAACGACAAATTCGATTTTCCCGATAGATTTTCCAAGAGTTCTTTATAAAGCTAATAACAGTTTGTTACCGTAAAAACAACTGAGCTGAGCTATGAAGAAGGCATTGGCATGGCTCGCACGCGGATTGTTTTTCCCCTTCTTTGATGTTCGCTAGTCGCAGCCAGCTCGCTGATTACCTGTTCGATGTTAGTTCACCTGTTTAGCTTTATAACAGGGTCGGACCTTATTTGGCTTTTTAAAAAAGAATGACTGCAAAAATCGCTCAAAAACTGCCTGTTTTTTCACAATTCACAGAGAGGTGAGGAAAAGACATACAAGTATGTATTTTATACCAAATTACTTGTCGCAAAAAATTAGGATGAGCATTAGTTTTCGTTTTTTGCAATTTTTAAAAATCTGAAGAATTTCGAAAATAGCAGTGGAGTTAAAAGTTATTCTCACTACGATGTTTGTTTCGAATGGAGCTTGAAAAAATAAAATAATACATGTCCATTCCTGAGAAGGTTGTAGACCAACCCCCATTAACTATGGGGTTGGTTAAAATATATCAAACTATATGCTATTTTAAAAAAAGCAAAAAAAAAACAGATTTTTTAGGACATGTCTAATAGAAAATAAATGTATATGATAATTAACCACCCTTTTCTATGGGTGAAACCACCCTATCAATAGGCAAAATTGAATGAAATGCTAGCTTTTTCAAAAAAAGTCTTACTTTCGTATTTTTTAATTCAAGTATATAAAGGAGATGTACCAAGATTTTCGAGTTCACTTTTAACCAAAAACCAATCTTTAAACTGTAAAAATCATATACAAATAAAATTGTAAAAAATATTTAGATGTTTTAGGATATCTCCAATGTGATATTAATTAACATAAGCCCACCGTTCAGAGTGAGTTTTAATAATAAACCACCCTTAAAATTCAGGGTAAAGACTCCCTCATTACCAGAAAAATTAAATAAAATGTTAGATTATTCGAAAAAAAATTAGCTTAGTATTTTTGAATTCAAGTGTATGAAACAGCCATTTTTAGATTTTTCGAGTTCACTTTTAACCGGAGGTACATTTATTCCCTAAAATGTAGAAAATTATAAACACATTTTAAAATTGTAAAAAAAAATATTTAAATGTTTAAGGATATCTTAAATACAAGTTGAACATAAAACAAACGTTCAGAGTCAGTTTCGATCAAAAGCAAACCCATAAAATTAAGGGTGCAGCCACCCTTATGAACCACCCCTATTATAAGAAAAAATTAATTAAAATGTTAGTTTAAGCTTTGTATTTTTTAATCTAAGGGTATAAGACGGATCTTAGATTTTTTGAGTTCATTCTTGATCAAAGCTACCCCTGCAAGGGGGTAAATTTACCCCTTTATGATAAAAAGCAGATACAACTTTAAAAATTGTAGAAAAAATGTACAGATGTTATGTGTTAATATCATATTTGAGATATCCTAAAATATCTAATTTTTTTTACAATTTTAAGTTGTATATGATTTTTCACATTTTTTCACCTCTAGCCGTGGTGGTTTTGGTTAAAAGTGAACTCGAAAAATCTAGGTACACATGCTGGATCAAAAAAATACGAATCTTAGGTTTTTTAAAAACCTTGCATTTCATTCAACTTTTTTTATTGATACGGGTGATTTCACTCTTAGATAAGGGTGGTTGATTATCATATACGTCTATTTATTATTAGACATGTCCTAAAAAATCTTATTATTTTTGCAATTTTTAAAGTTGTTTATGATTTTATTTTTTTTAAAGGATGATTTACAACCCTCTCAGATATGAAGATGTATTATTTTATTTTCCCAATATCCATTCGAAACAAAAATCGCAGTGAGAATAACTTTTATTACCACTATTATTTTCGCAATTCTTCAGATTTGGCGACTTTCCAATGCCTAAATAGTGGTGATTTTTGGAAATTTGCAAAAAACGAAAAACAATGCTAATTCTCGTTTTTTGTGACAAGTAATTTCAGTGGGGGCGCTAGACCACATGTGGACGTCGGCGACATCAAGTTTGCGAGGCCTCTTTTACTTCCCAGAAAAAAAACCGAAGCCGAAGGAAAAAGCCAAATCATAAAATAATGTATAAGTAAACGACTTTTATTGTTGATAATCAAATGATAACAGAAAACACACACAGAATTTAAAATAGTCGGACTTTTAGCCTCACTGAATTTTTTCAGGATTGCGTCGTAGCTAAGACTAGCCATTATTTTAGCTTTAATTGACAGAACTGATAAGGCGGATAGTCTGTCTTGGCTCATCGTTCTTAAATAGGTCTTTATCAATTTCAACTTTAAGAAGCTTTTCTCAGGGGAGGCTGTACTGACCGGAACTGTGAGCATGATCCTGATTGTAATGTGAACATTTTGATATATTTCTTCTAAATTATTTTTTAAAATATATTGGATGAGTTGTTTTGCGTCGTGGATAGAGTCCAGTAAATAAATTTTTAAAAGCGGAAGTTCTTCATTTAGTTTGAAAGGCTGTATGTCACTGTTTTCGCCTTCCCGAAGTATTGTACCTAAATCATTGCAATGCTTGAGAAGATACTCTTTTGGTGTAGATTTCAAATGATTGATGTCATAAATAAAACCAAATTGCGTTAAATATTCATTGAGCGCTTTAAATCGACAATCGGTGTCGACTATTATAGCATCAATTATGGTGTTAAAAAAGTTGAGTCTGAATTGCATTTCAGGAGATTCAACTGGTTCATCAGTATGTTCGTAACCTAGCTTCTGTTACGTTGTTTTTAAATCCAGTATTACGGAATTTTTGAATCCAGCTACAAAATGAATACCGACTTTCAAGTTAACTTGAACCGATTGCTATAGTTTACTTAAATTGTTCACACGTATTGGACGGTCATAAAGAAGTGCACACATATATTATGTTAGTGCGTGTGCTATACATAAACGCACGTATAATTTCTGTGTAAACCTATGAATGCACATTGTAAATAAATGATAAATAAAATTACATATGTACCTACAAACAATTTCACCCAAAACCTACAGGTATCGTGCGAGGCAGTGTGTGTGAAAACGCTCATTCGGTTAAAACATTCATTTCATAGTGTTGCGATACAGACCATTCTGAATACCCGTAATAATACTCCCTTCCATCGTGCACGTGTTTAAAAATAATAAAAGTCAATATCATCTGCTTAGTTTTTTCCGAATTGTTCGGGGCGAGATTGGCGAAATTAAAATAAATATAGGTAACTTGTAAAAGTTTTTTGCGAGGCCCCTTCAGTCGCGAGGCCGTCGGCGGTGGCCGACGTCGCCGACCCCCAGCGCCGCCACTGAGTAATTTGGTATAAAATACATATGTCTTTTCCTCACCTCTCTGTGAATTGTGAAAAACAGGCAATTTTTGCGGTTACTCTTTGCTGACCAATAAACAAAATATGACCCTTATTATTATATTTTATGGTACAGGTTCATCCACTGAAGGCTGAACAGGGCCATATTTATGGCTTTTCTTGAATTTAAAAAAAGTGTAAACTAGCCATCTCATATATTTTTTCCTGCCGAATTAGAAAGAATATTTAAAAAATATACGACAAAATTAACATTTTCTTTAAGGGACACCTTATTTATTGGTTCGTTTTTGAAAGCATCTCATGTTTTGTTTCGATTCTTTTCGATAATAAGGAATTCGTGTCAATTAGTAGTAACAATTCAAATAATTTAATTTACCTATATGAGAGATTGCGGTTTAAATTAGAAACAAACTTGTAGTACAGATTGGAAAAAGTGAAACATATATTAACATTATTAACCAAATAAATCTAGTTACTTTGTTGTTCAATATAGCCACCATATTTTTCTAAGCACGTCCGGCAGCTTCTTTTTAATTTTTTAAGACTTGGTGTGCTGTTTTTCATATTTGTCAGGTTAAATTCATGGAAAATTGTACGCCAAGTTATTTTAACCAATCATATGCTCTTATTTTAACATGTTTTTATGAGAGCAAACTAATTTTTTCGAAAATTATCCTACGTAAGGTGCCGGTAAACGCAAAAAAATCTTACGATTAAACTGAGGTTCAAACCCATTTAACTTTATTGATATAAAAATAGAAGAAAATGCTTTTCTATGTTTATAATAAATTGTTACATATAATTTAAGACTCTTAAGGAATATGGAATATTTTAAGGGATCCAATTTTGCTTAATCGTAACATTGTGTAAACAATAATGATTTAATTTAAAACGATTTCCCTGTGACAGTTTGACGACTACTTCCAGTCGGTATTGCATACTTGAGTACTTAAAAACGGTTAATTAAAGACCTCACAAATCTAAAGCGGTCAATACTTTTTTTGTGGGTTAAATGTTTAATAAAAATTGAAGTACTTGCCATCCTCGTGGAATGTTCTCCTTGACTATCTTTTTTTTACGTTTGAGACATATTTTTTATGTTATGTTTAGAATAAATCAATTTTTTCATAATTTTTCTTAATTTTAAACCCAAAAGTGTTTGAGGATGTAGGAAATTTTTAGGTAAGTATGGTTTTTTGCAAATATCTTTGCAACAAATAAAAATATTAAATGCTACTTTGATATTTTAAATTCTGAAAGCTGACATTTTAACAAAGATATTTTCACGATTCAAAGTTGCTCAGCTCAACTTGAATTCGGATTATTTTAAATAAATATTTCGTAAACAAATGTTTTTTTATGAAATTTTTAAGCACTTTTAAGTATAAAATAGGTTTGAACCTCCTCCAGCCGGGAGGACTATCCTCCGTTGACCCAAAATGTCCTCCGTCCTCCGCAGCTACTGCGGAAAACGCAATTTGTCCCCATTTTCTTCACAATGTTATAAAAATCTAATCTCTGCATCATCAAAATTAGGTTTAGGTATATTTTCGTTTTATAATTTTAAGTTTTTTTTAATTAAGTTTCCTACATAATACATTTTATTTTTTTATTTCCGAAAAAAAACATTAATTTGTAATTGTCAAAAATATTTTAAAAATTAATAATTAAACAAAATACCTACCAGACATTGGCAACAATGGCAATTTATAAAATTGAAAATATACAAAATTCATAATTAGGCACTATTTTTGAACGCCAAAAGATTAAAATTGTTTTGCTAAAATATATTTTTTCAAAAAAGTTAAAGCGCTTTAAAAAATTATGTGTCCTGCTTTAGCTCTGTGTTGGAAATTATGGCCGAGTGAGATATGGGAATTCTAGCAATGGACTTAGCAATTGTTAAACAGTTTAGAATGTTTAAAAAAATGTCAGATTTTGACAGGTTGCCTACTAAAATCATTGAATAACACTGACAATGACGTTTTGTTAAACATTCTAAACCGTTGTTAACTTTTAACAATTGCTAAGTCCATTGCTAAATTTAACAACGCGATCATCACTCGGCCGCTAGTCATAAATAGCATAATTTCAGAGAGTTTCAAGACCATAGATGCTTTTCCCACAGAATGAAAATTACTTGAAATTTTTAAAATTTCTATGCTTTTTTACAAGTATTTAAACAAATTAACGGTTTAGATAGTCTTAAATTGACCGTTTTTGAGTACTCGATAAGTAAGCAAAATCTGAAATACTCACTAGAAATAGTCGCCAAACTGTCACAAGAAAACCGATGTGTTCCTGGTTTTTTGCTCATTAAACCGTTGTTTAAACAATGTTATGATCAAGCAAAATTTGATCCCTTGAAATTCCATATTCTGACATGCGTTACTATCAAATTTCAAAGATTTTAGTATAATTTTAGTACTATCTCTATACGCTACTTAAAAGCTTAACTTGACATTACAATGTTTTAGAAAACAAAGCTTAAATGTTATAAAAAAAGTTATTGGGATTTTTGGTTACTTTGATTTAATTCAATGTTTCAGATTTTCAAACACTTCCCTTTTTTATCAATGCCGCCTTCGAACATAGATGGCCAAGCTACACTATATTGCGGTATCTCTCGGTCCGCGTGCCTCATTGGTCGGGGAGAGGGATATACCCCTCCCCGCCGTCCAATCAAGCACGTGGAGCAATAGAGAAAGGTTTTAGACTCATTGATCTTTCTCTCTGGCAAGCTTGGCTGCATCTAGTAAATATATGCTTAAAGTTGACAACTGCTATTCATATTAGTTTTAAAAAGTTAAAACTAAAGGACAAAAAAAAACAGATCTCTTTCGAGACCTGTTAAAAACATGGTTTTTTTGATTCAGTGTATCATTATGCATACATAAACTTATTTAAAAAAAATCTGGAAAAAGGGCTACTAGTGTACAAGAATAAATTACTTTCTGCATTTTGGAAATTTGTTGTTAGCCTCCAGGTTTCACAAATAAACACCAACAAATATACTTTCTATCCATTTTTATTAAGTTATGAAATAAAAAAATAACAACACATATGAATCATTACAATGTGTAAATAGTAGTATCAGCGACATTTGAATAATTAATCTCATTAAACAATCCAAACACAAACACATAGTGGAGACAAAAAAATCAGTTTAACAAAAAGACATATTTGATTGAATAAATGACTACTTCACTTAAGTATTCGTCATTTAGCTACTTTAATATACTGAGGGTCAAGTGCTACAAATGATACCCATAATTTAATCTGTTCCAGCTGATGGTACCATTTACTAATACTAAGTTTATTCAAGACAATAATTTAGGGAAATTTTATTCCACTCGAGAAAGAATTTACAGGAACAAAAATAAGAGAAAAATATAACCATATAATACAGCACAGTCTTGGTCTAACCTACTTTTCCTCACACCATTCATTTTCCTTACGAACTTGATCTTCCTCAGATGCAGTAAAATCATTTTTAATGTTAAATGTCTTACGGATCTCCTCTGGTGCTTTACCTTTGATCATGTTAGCAACGGTTTTGCAGGTAACATCTAAAAGACCTTTAATATCAAGGTAGTTTGCAGCAAGAATAAGTTCAAAAAGAGTGCCTTGGTCTACCTTTAAGAAGTCAGCATCCCAGGAAGAGATGTCATCAGTCCTTTTCTCTGCAATAACAAATATCTGTTGAAAAAACTGTAAATATCTAATTTTATAAAAGTTTTGTTTACTAGATATCTAAACCTATTAATAATAAAAATAGCACTATCACATTGCTTGTAAGATGCCGTTAAATGCAATATCTGCATCTTTCGATACTTGAACAAAATTACAAAAAATAATTTTACATTCATGGAGAGTGTAACAGAATATTTTCAAAAACCTGTAGAAAATTCAATGAAATGTATCCCCTTTCACTTCTTAATTTAGGAGGGAGAGAATATTTAACAGACCAAATAATCATATTTGGTCTGTTGAAAATCCAAAATCAGTTTTTCAATGTAGCTTTCAGAATCAATTCAGTTTTAATGTTTTTTGTTTATTAATGGAGAATAAATTTGCTTATGTTGTTTGCGATAATAATTGAAATTCAGATAAATATTTGGATGTTTTAAGATCAACAATAAGCTGGTTTTTGGATGAATTATTAACTATAAAAGAGCGGGTGTATAAAGGAACTTGATGCACAGCACAGCACCCCAAAAAACCCCATAAAAGAACTTTAAATAAAATCGGCGATTGACCCAGTAAGGATAAAATTACCGAAAACTTGTAAAAAAACAAAAAAATTTAGATTACCTTTGTTTTCATCATCTTCCGGTGGTGGTGGATCATCCTTGTGAAAAGTCGCCCACTGCAAAACTTTACGAAGAATGGCCGAATTAACGTTTGGAAGAGGTACAACTTCTTCTTCCTCATCATCCATACCCAAATCTTCTAACATGGTTTTAATAGTAACGGAGCATTTGGCGATCTCAACGTCCACATCAAAAATTTCTCCATCCGAAGACTGAAGCTTGATTTTTGGCATTTTGATCCTAAAAAAATGGATTTTTTTACTCAATAAAAAAACTATTTGTTTACGATTAAATATACAAATTTTGTTATAAAAAAAACATGTATGAAATTCTGAAATACTTACTTCGGCTTATTTTACGATTTACACAAAGAAAATCGGTAAGTAATTTATTTCGAGCTGTTTCGAGGCAATTTTCAGAAACGCACAAATCCGGAATGACAAGAATGACAAGCAGTGCAAATGATCGAATTTTCGACGTTTAGGGTTGCCGCAGAAATAAAATATTTTGTACCAAAAATTATTAGAATATGTACCACATTTAAGTCTATTGTACCACACCACTGTTTTTTCGAAAAATGCGTTCAGAACAGCGTATTCACCTTTGAGCTTATACCTTTCTACCTACAGGCAGCCTTGCCACTCGCGTGTAGGAGAGAAGTTCAAGTCTCATTCATTTCTTTCTCGCTCCGCGTGCCCTATTTGTCGGTGGGCATATACCTTCTAGAAGCAGCCTTGCCGAGAAAGAAAAGCACGCGGAGCAAAAGATAAGGTTGTACGTTTATTTTTTCCACCCCCGCCATTCGCACGGCCGAGCGGCAAGAATGCTTATTATGTAGGTCCAACCCTTTTGGTTACAACTATTATTATTTTTGAAATCTGGTAGCAAACAACAAAGCACCAAAAAGCACTAAGGTGTTTGTTCTAAAAAGGCTTACTTGCACAAAACACGCTTTCTTGCTTAAAGGTTACTAAATTTACCCCCAGTTTATGTTTTTAATGCTGGTCAATCGTCAGCACGGTATATTCCTCAAATTTAACGAGAGGCAGAGCGACCCTTCTATATTGCCTACACCCAAAATCTTGGTTTGGATAAGATTTTGTCCTGCGCCCGTATCAGGGCCTTCGAGTATTTTGACAATTACCATTAAATTTTCACGTTTCACTCTACTTTTGTCAAAGTCACCTCGGTTTTTCTCGCGATTTGCACACGAGCATTGAAAACCTAAACTTTTCTGTCAAAAAGACGTCGCACTCCCATTAGCCATAGCCGTACTGATATGACAAGTCTTCTAGGAGTTCATCATTCTATACCACGGAACCTAAACCATAGTACTCCAATCGGGCCAGCAGCTAAAAAAAAGTTTGACCCTGGAAGCATAATTAGGTTAACAGCGCAGAAAGCTGTCAAAACTTGAAGTACTTAAAGTAAAATTTTACTTCAAGTATTTTTCTGTACTTGAAGTATTTCCTTCAAGTACTTTTATTAGGAAGTACTTGTACTTGTACTAATTAATTTATATTAAAATATTTGAATTTTTACTTGCTTTGACCTAGTAAATTACTTGAAGTATTTTTCTAAGTATGTATTGTATGAATACTGGTTTAAAAATTTTTGGAAAATATGTGTTTCTATCACCACTTAAAGATATCTGTATTCAAAATTTTAATTCACAATCTATACCAGGTTATGGAAACTTCATAAGCTCGTTTCGCAAGTATAAAAAGAAAACAAATAAATCATAAAACAGGAGTTAGGGATGCAATTTAAACTAAGGAAAGGACATACGCGTAAAAATACGGTAAACAGTGCGCTGGACGAAGGTTTGTATGCCTCGAATCGCTGTCTTCGCTGTTCGGGACAGCGCTTGATAAAGTATCGACATATTGCAAAGCTTTGGCTCACTTCTTTTTACACAGTTCAAGGGGTTGTCCGTTTCGTTCGATACATTACACTTTATCTCTATGTTCGGTTTTGGATTTTCCACACCTGTATATCTCGCCGCTTTCTTCTTGTGCTTTCTTCTCTTTAAGCTCTTCTACTAGCTTAAGTATTTTTTTAAATACAGAACCAACTTGTTTTAAATAATACTTATAATAATACTTAAAGGTTTATGACTTTAGGGTACGTGCATTAGTTTAAAATACGTTTGTTGTTAGAGAAAGAAGAAAAATGATAATTTATTAAAACGGTAAAAATGCAAAAAATATTGGGTTAATTACTAGTTTTGGGAGGTCATAAGGTTTCAAAATATAAAATAAAAAATGCAATGCAAAAAATTTTCCAAAAAAAATAACTTTGCTAAAAATCTCAATACTTACATCACAATAACAGACTTTACAGTTAAGGGAAATCGTTAGATCAATAAAGTATACATTTTCTTTTGCGCTAATACATTGTGATGTTATTAAAAAAAAATGCTAGTCAAGTAAAACAACTTTTACTTTCAGTAATTTCATTTACTTCAGTTACTTTAGTTTACTTCAAGTAAAATACTTGGGTAGTACTCAAGTACTTTTTGAACTTACTTGAAAAAGCAAGTACATTTAATCGAGTACTTGTACTTCTACTTGAAGTACTTTTTAAAAAAATATAAACTTGGTACTTGTACTTGAAGTACTATTTGAGAGTACTTTGATAGCTCTGACAGCGCAATTGTCTAAAACTGCCTAATCTAAACATTTAATCTTTCTTTTATTTACTGAAATTTCCATTTATGCATTACCAATATGAGATATACTGTACATTATATTATTTATCCCTTGTTTTCCATATAAAATCTTATTTCAAAGTACAGAACTAAGATTCTAACAATAACTTATAGGGTTACTACCGACCACTGGCGCCAGAGTGTAGCTGCAACTTAAATTATTATCCCTCTAAGGTAAATGTACCGTTTCTAAGTTAAATGAAACGTTTTATTGTTATTCGAGTAGGGGTGATTCAAAGATAACGTAAGTTCTTTACGGAAAATAAGTATTTTTCTTTGAATGAACAATCGCGCAAGGCAACTAGAGCTAAATTAGAGAGTATAAATATTTACTTAGCTCTCTTAGCTCCCATTTGTATAAAATCCTTACAAGAAACAATAAAGTGTTGTATTGTGATATTAAACTATTAAATTAGCTATGGTAAGTTTTAATAAAATTATTAAAATATAGATTTTGTCTGCTCACAATTTAAGAATACATGATTTTCATTTCTTGGAAATTCACAATTTAAAAGTGTATGATATACAAAGTCAATATAATGGCTTTGTTTTTTAGAAATAGTATACTTTTCAGCACTCTTATCAAACGTGTATTTTAGGACTAGCTGGAAACAAAAAGTGAAAATGTGTAAAATATTTCTGACGAACAGACCTATATTTTTTTATGTAGTTTTAAACGTTAGAAGAATAAAAAATATTTTGGAATATGAAGTTATCACAAAACGAGGATAAGCCCATAATAAAAATTTGGAGAAGGCAGTTGCCTAAATATTTTATAATGTTTTTTCGCTTAACGTTTAAAATAATTTGATACAGGGTGCGTTTGATAAAGTATTACAATGCAATATGTTAAAAACGGTTTTAAAATATTTTCATGAATTTTTGGTAACAAAGTAAATACAGAGGAAGACATATTTTACAGTATTTTTACCATTTTTTTCGCCCTTTTTTGATGGGTGGAGGGTATAATTCGATCTTGCATGTTATCTAAAGTTTTAGTAGCTATTACTTTGTCCTTTATTAAGCCTGACAAAAAGTCAATTGGAGTCAAATATGGCGAACGGGCAAGTAAGTTGACCCGACCACCTCAAACAATCCACCTATTTTCAAATAGTTGATCTAAATAATTACGGGCCTGTATCGGATAATGGGGTGGAGCTCCTGTCCCCTGAAACCATATGTCAGGATGTGTGTGTTAGTTAAGTAACTGAGTTAAATGGTTTCTTAAAAAATCTGTATACACTTATCCATTTAAATATTGTTCATCCACATATCGCATTGTCGCTTTGTAAAGTAGGTACTATCTTATTTAAATTTTTTAAAGACCTCTGTCTTTGTGACATTTTGGAACTTGTTAAATTCTGTAATGTAAAATTTTAAAAATAAAGTGCCGTCAAGTCAAATTGTTATTACTCTTTTAAAAATAAAAAAACAAAATGCAGTTTTTCCTATTTTGTAGGAAAACTTTTTTGTTTTGTTTTTATGCTATAGAGTATAAAAAAGAGCCCCCATTCTTTACAAAAATTTTGTCAAAAGTAATGATCTACAAAAAAATCGTTTTGTTTTTCTAATTACACTTGTGTCCCGCTAATCCGAACTAATTGGGACCGAACTCTGTTCGGATTAGCAAAAATTCGGATTAAGCGGGATTTTATCACATAATACCTTTAATTGTCTTTTTGGGGCATATTTAGCGTCTGATGTTACCTAAAGATCAGACGCTAAATAAACCTTTAATATTTAACAGTAGATGGTTTAAAGCCGATTTAATGCATTGCGTCAGAAAAAGATTGTGCTAGTCAATAATTTGTAAGTGTCTAACAAATAAATAAATTATTATTAGATTTGGTTAAAAAACGTACGACATTACTTGGAAAAACTTGTTTTTTTTTACTTATTCTATTTCTGCAATTTTATAAAAATTATTTTTTTTGTCCTGCATGGCCCTGTTCAAATTAGACGGATTTTCGGATTAGCGGATTTCGTGTATTTTGTGTTATTCAGTAGTCCATTCTAAAAAGTTTCTCAGATTTTTGGGTACCTACTTCGTTTTTTAGATATTAATATATTTAAAAAAAAATTTTTTTTTTATATTTTCTGTACTTAACGGTTTATCGCAGCGTTAATTTTTCTTAGATGATTTCAAAGGTTCATAAGCATAAGTATCCTTTAAATAGTCAGTTAAGTCTCCAAAACAGTGTTTCTACAAAACGGTGAAAACAGCGTTTTTTTATTATTTTTTTGAAGAGTAATCGCGATTTGGAATTTACCAAAAAAATGTCCGGTTGCAGTATAAACTTAAAAAAACTAAGACGAGAAGGTGCAAATTGTATTGTTGTTATTCAAGTTATTTAAATTTTAGCCAGTATTTTATATAAAAAAAGATAAAATATGGTGGGCCCTTTATGTAAAAATACATATATTTCTTGTTTGACCATCTTGCATGCTCCGAACTATTTTACATTTACACCACTTAAAATTCTTTAAATTTGGAGAAACTTTTTTAATAATTTTGGTATCCTTTATAGTTTGACGGCTATTAAAGGCAAACTATGTTTTTTAAACTTATTTTACTTTTAGAACTTAACTCAAAAGGGGAATACATACTTTAACGGAAGATTTGTCCTCCTAATGTCTGTTATCGTATTAGCAGCAATAACTGAAGCTAAAGTTCTGAACTGCAGACCTCTGCCCCAATGTTGCAGGTAAATACATTTTTGCTAAAAATCTATAACCAGCAAAAATCTTTTTTACCTAGGGTTAATTAAATAAAAATTAATATGTTAAAACTACGTAGAAAGTATACATTACATAAATTTGTTGCAAGTTGGAATTGACTGAACGTAATGTATGAATAATTATACTTTCTTACAATATATTGTATGAAGAAAATAAAAATGTAGTCTAACGTTACAATTATCAAAAAATAAAAACTGTGGTAGGTTATAGATTCTATTAGAATAGTTCTAAAGTACTCCGCACAAAATGAATGGAAAATGGGTCCCAATCGAATCAGTTGAAATTGCGGTATGTTATTGTTTTCGACTTCCTTATCAAATGTTCTCATATGCCAAAGTGATCATATGAATATTTTTAGGGATATTGAGGGCAGAAGTATGTGATATTGGCTTTATGCCAGGATATAAACTTTACTAGGTTTTAGTTGATTGATTTGAAAACTGAGATATGTAGTAAATTCAACTAGTAGATACATATGCTTTTGGGGACGCTGAACCTGATTCTGGTCTAATTAAAGAAAAAGCTTGTATTGCATTTAAATCAGTGTGTCGGAGATAACCCTATAACCTTATTAAGACGTTAAACTGGCCTCCACAGTTGACCATTTGGAAATCTGCCACCAGAGGTCATATTGTTTATAGTAGGTAGGTAGGTTTGAAGTGAGTGGACTTTTTATGCCCTCCACTGCGACCGCTCGGTCTATTATGGCTCACACCTTTTTATATTTTTCCCAATAGGATCAGAGTTCTAATGAATCCGATATCAGACTAGGAGAGACATCTCCTCTTACTCGTGTCGCTATCGGACACCAGCACAATATGTGTTCTGATGTCCCTGTCTCCTGGAGAGTATGACGAGCAGACGATTAGATCCGTCATACCCTCCTCTCCCGGTCTAGTGACGTGGGTAGCTACCAGGTCCTTGTTACAGGAACCAGATATTCCTTCTGAGGCGGCATGTCCGGCCTTACCCTATGAAAACGGTCCTATCCGCTTTCTGTTTAAGGGAAACCCTTTTCCCTATAAAGGCGGTTCTGTCCGCCTTCTGTTTGGATTCAGGGATCCCTTCTAAGCACCTGTTTACGCTAGCCAAAAGAGTTGCCGATAACCAGCAACTCTAGCGCATGTTCCAAAAGATCCTACTGGGCCCAACCACGACAACGACGTGTGAACACAGCGGTGGGTTGTTTATGGTATAAGAAATGTCTTTTTTAATATCTTTTTTATACGTCTTGGTAAAAAAACATACATAAAATGTGCTTCTTTTTAGGAGATATGTATTTTCGCCTGCGTGTAGAGGGGTTTCGGCGAAGAGAAGTGATCATCCCTTGCCAAAAGCAAACGATGATTATCAAAGAGATCCAAGGTAAAGAGCTGTATATGTAAACTTTTTTTCAATTTTTAATTTTTTACAATAATGCAAACGGGCGACAATACAATTTAAAAAAAAACTCTCTGATTAATGCATATGTAAAATGCAGAATGTTCGTTGGATTTAATCTGTGTTATCAATGAAATTAAAGATATTGGTGCAAAAAAGAGAAAATTTAATATCTATAAATCCTATAAGTATTGTATCTACTAAAACAGACCACTTGACTGTAGGTGCATAGTTCTGCAAAAACAAAACACTCCGCTCAGTTTTCTGCGTATTTTTATAAAATAATAAAAATAATTTTTTATAGTATTTTTTGCCTAGTTGTTAATAAAGTAAAAAACTATTCGCCAATACTGTTTTATCATTATCTAAGTATCAGTCGCTATAGATTGGACCTTCAAGTTAAAGTGGATTCTCGTTTTTGCAGCAAAAAATAAATAAGTAAAGTAATTATTTACTTGTTTAGTGTGAATTTTGATTCTAATCATCTTTCGCTAGCTTAGCAGTCAGATTTGTAGCTGGAAATTGCCAACCTTAAAAAATCCAATGTATGAGGGCCAGTGAATCAAATCGGGGTTTCCTTTTTTTTTGGTTTTAAATAGAAAAATGCTTATTCACATAAATATGTTGAACCAAAACATGCATGCAGTCGTTCAACACATTTCTTTAAATTTGGATATTTCTTGTTGAATACAAATGCCCAGAAATCTAGACCAGAGGATGATCTTGTTTTTAGAAATATATTGTGCAGTGCAGAGTAATAATTTCGTTTTAAAACGAGTCATCCATTTGAAATGTTTCTGCAACATTTCTGGCCATTTTATAGATGTCACCATCATTAATGGAATTCTTAAATTGATAACAAATTTATCCATTATTTACATATTTTGTACTGTTTTAGGTTATTCTCATTGGAATCTGACTATGTAAGTGAAAGTGGCTACGGAAATCCAGTTAGTAGTTTATTAGTAAGTTTCATGTATTATAAAAAGTTTAGCGCTGGCCATCTTATTTATAGGGCTCTGTAGAGCACTAATAATTTTATTATATGCGTTAGTTTTTTTTTGTCACAGCTTCAACATTTTTCAACACTTACAACATAACTGGATATATTTACAGCAAACTTTTTTTGTAGAAAATTAAAAAATATGCATTATAAGGCTGGTCATATATTTACTAAAAAGATTTATTAAAATTTGAATATGATGATCTACTTGAAAGATTAGGTTTTGTTTATATTATACAAAACACAAAACCGATAGCATGTCTTAAATTCCTTTTTTTTATAAAAAATATATTTAAAAAGGTATACCTTAGAATCAGTAGGAGATTATTTTTTAAGAAATTTATTTGCTTTTAAATTTCTGTAATGATGAAAACAAGATTTTTCGTGCCTTGCAATGTATAGTATTTAAACATTTATAAAGTTATATTTGTGGTTTTGAAACTATAAGTTTCAAATTAGACCAGATTAAAATTTAGAACATCTTAGTAAATTTAAATCGCGCAATTTATTACTTATTAATTTAAAAATAATTTATTTTCAATATGCAAGTCTAAGTTTCAGGGAAGTTCTGGAGAAGCAGATGTTAAAAATCTGTTAAGTATAAGTAATATTTTTTTAATTAATTTTTTCTACTACCTTTTTAGAAAATACCATTTTCCCCTGAATAAGAGTAAAACAGCAGTTTACCTCCCTTAGAAAGGTAAAATTTTTACCTCCCTGTTTCAGCTGAGCATTTATGTTGTAAATAAGTTCCTTGGCAACGCCAGGCTTCTTTAATGTCTTATGTGATTTCAAATCTTACGTTATACTTTGACAAGTTTTTAATACACGAGTTTATCTAAACAATCAAAACCACAATTTAATAATAGAACACAAAATTTAAAGATAATTTTTGAAAATTTAAATGAGAAGTAGTAGGAAAAACTATATACATTCCTCTAGAGTAAAGTGTATTTCCTCCCTTGGATTTAATGCCCTCCGCTTCGCGTCTTATCCGCGGGGGAAAAGAGGCACTTTCCTTCCTTTTTATGTAAATAACTATTAAGGTTTATTTTAATGCGGAAAAAGTATTGTGCCCCCAAACAAGGTACAGGGTCTTTGATTATATTTACGTGGCTTCTGGAGCCTTTATGACAGACGACAGAAAAAAATGTTTTACATAAAAATTGTAGGTTTTTTTTTCCATATTATCTTTTGAAATTATCAGTAAAAAAATATCGCCATAAAAAAATGGAAAAATATAGGCAACTTCAAGTTTTTTAAATGAAACACCCTCTATATTATGCGCTAAAATAAAAGATCTTTTTTTCTGATTTCAAAAATATATACATTGATGATATTTGGATGAACCATTTTTGAGATATTTAAGCTTAAAATATAAATAAATTGAAAAAAAATCATATTAGTATCAAGAAAGCTATGAAAACAATAAAATTGATTTAATAAATTTGACGTGTTGATATTGTAAAAAGTTGAGATTTATCATTTTAACTATTAAAAGTAGTTTTGTATTGCTTTTTCGTCGATGGGCAATTCAGAAGAAGAAAAAATCGTGTCTTTTTTATAGTAACAATAATGTGACGATAGTGCAATATTACCCATTATATCCTTAACAACAGGTACCATCTGTAGATACTATTAAATACATAGTAAGAAAGTTTATTGAACGAAAAAGCTTTAAAATGAAGAAAAGGACTGCAGCACGTGATGAAAACAAAGTTTTGGATATCCTTGTCTTTTAGGATAATTATTATACTTTTTCTATTGGACTAGCACTAAATATTTTTAATTTTGGAAAATCCTAAAATATTAATCTCGGATGCGGCATCTGAACTTAATAAAACAAATTATAAAATTTATTTAACCTTAAAATTTTACAAATTTTATCCTTCCGTTCAGAATCTTCCTGAACAAAACATGAAGGACCAACCTAAGTATGCATTGGAAATAGCTAGGTTTATGCAGCAGGATCCAAAGTTTTTAAATAAAATTGTATTCACCGACAAGTCTTCCTTTACTTTAGCAGAAATGTTTAATCACAAAAATAAATATTATTGGTCCAGAGAAAACCCTCACCAAATTCAGCAACATAACAATTTTACTGTTTCCATGGCTTTCTTGATACTAATATTATATAACTTTTTTGTAATTTATTAATAATTTAACCTAAAATAGTTCAAAAAAGCTTTATCCGAATATCATCAATGTATATATATTTAAAATCAGAAAAAAAAGATCTTTCGTTGTAGCGCAAAATATACAGGGTGTTTCATTTAAAAAAGTTGAAGTTGCCTATATTTTTCCGTTTTTTTATTGCAATATTTCTTTATTGATAATTTTAAAAGATAATATGGAAAAAAACATACAATTTTTATATAAAACATTTTTTTCTGTCTTCAAAAATAAAGGCCTCAGAAGCCACCTAAATATAATCAAAGACCCTGTACAATGTAACGCTCTGAAGCTGCTTGCAGATGTTTAGCAGACTGGCTGCAGTTTTAATAAAAATATTCCTTGTACCTTTTAAAAACCTCATAAATGTTTATACTTTAAATAATTTTGTTTAACTATATTTTCCAGATACTTCAGATTTCTAATTAACATTTGTTTAATTTCAGAATGAAGATGCGAGAAGTCTAAATTACCTTCTCAAAAATACAGCTGACGACAAAGTAGAATATTCCTACTAGACTATTTTTTAAAATTTAATTTGTACATGTAAACATTTGCCATTATATTAATAAATATTTTATATTCATATTTTGTTAAGTCTTGGCCCTTGGCTTGTACGAGATGGGAGCAACTAAGGCGGATCGATATTTCATGGATACACAAAAAATATACTTGCTTATAGTAGAAGATCCGGCCCTAAAGCGACCTTCACCGAGGTGATTAATTGATTAATGAACCAAACATGTTTTAAATAAAATTTAATACACTAAAAAATGGGTTTGCTGAAAAAATCCCGGACAGGCTATATTAAATTATTATTTTGATTCATAATTTATAAATAACCTGGAAATTAATGGAATTTCTTTGCTTACTTTAGTATGATGCCTCGATGGCTAAATAGGTATCACGTTTGACCAGCAACACGAACGTCCCTAGTTTGATTCTACAAAACTCCCAATACTTTTTTTTATTAAAGCACACTTTTTATAGACTATTAGAAAGTAAGTATAAAGTGTGTTTTCAATAAAAAAAAGTTCTTGAAGTTTTGTAGAATCAAACTAGGGACGTTCGTGTTGCTGGTCAAATGTGATACCTATTTAGCCATCGAGGCATCATACTAAAGTAAGCAAAGAAATCCTATTAATTTGCAGGCTATTTATAAATTATGAATGAAATTAATAATTTAATATAGCCTGTCCAGGATTTTTCCAGCAAACATATTTTTTATTTATTTTTTTAGTGTATTAAATTTAATTTAAAACATGTTTCGTTTATTAATCACCTCAGTGAAGGTTGATTTAGGGCCGGATCTTAGACTATTACGTCTGCCTGTCCTTCCTCTAGCTAGATATAATTATTATAGAGAAACTTAATTTTTTCTTGATGCCACAATTTGCACTAAAAAATTCATAAGATTTGCTACCGTTTAAAGATGATGTAATTGTAAATCTATACATTTCAACACGATTAATCTTTTTAAACGGTAATTTTTTTAACACAGAATTAAAGTAGTTCACTCGCGACAGTCATAGACAAAAGTAACGTCTTATAGTAAGTAAAGCCCGGCCCATCCAGAAGTCAAATCGAGGTTGGAATGAACATCTTTTATCTTCGTCCATTCCATGTCATCCGCGCCCAACTCGGCCATATCTCTCTAACAAAAATTGATTGTTGAACAAGCCGAGACTAGTACCAGTACGGATCATTATATTTTTTCCTATTTTAGTTTAATTCGTGATGTAGTATTTTGAATGGACCACAAATTTAGCGCTGCTCCAAATAAGATCAAAAAGTTAAAGGGTTCTCAATGCTTGAAAATATTATTTTTGTAGGAGACTGTACACAACACATGAGACCTGTTCGTTATTCTGTTATTTTTACACTATTTCACACTTTTTGGACCTACCTGGTCCTAAAATACACCTTCCATAAGAGCGATTACGAAAAAAAAAGGATAAAATAGTTAACACTATTCTTAATAACAAACAAACCTCTGTAAACTTTCAAAAATGAATATTTTTTCGAAAAATTTAGGTTTTTTTTAAAACTTTCTAATACTCCAATCTGTGGATACACAGATGAGGGTTGCTGATTGGTTCACAGCAAACCAGCTAAGCTTAAACGAGGCAAAAACAGAGCATGTATTTTTTACATTGAAGCATATAGGGCATATAAACACGCTTGGATCGGTAGGTTTTCTGGGCCTCCACATGGATGCCAAATTAAGTTGGAATTCACACATTGAGTCCTATCTAAAAAACTGGCTTCCTGTGTGTATGCACTTCAAAATTTATCACAAAAAGTTTCCTTAAATGTTGTCCTAACAGCATATTACTCATGTTTTGAATCAAAGGCTATATACGCTTTGCTTGCTTGGGCCCATGCTCCAAATAGTAAGTGTATTTTTAGTTTACAATGAAGAGCTATATGTGTCATAAAGGGAGTAGACTACTGTGCTGATTGCAAGCCACTTTTTATGGAATTAAATTTACTTACTTTTCCTTGCTTATATATCTCACATTGTTTACTTTACACAAAAGACAATAACAAACTACACAACACATGAAGGCACACATTCCCATCTAAAGAGAAATAGGAAAAATATATACTCCAAATATCACAGAATAAATAAAATTAGGACAGGCATATGATATTATGGTCCTAAATTATTTAATTTGTCAAAGGTAAATACTCGTTTATATTTGATCCAACCTCGTATTTTTCATGGTGAATAGGATAGGTTGAAAAAAAAAAACTATTAGAAGAGATAAAACTACTCCACTTTATAAGCATCACTGGAATATAATAAATCGCAATGACAATATGTCACTGTAACTAATAAATATTTTTTATTATATACTTAATACCGCAATGTTCTAGGTAAATATTCACATAATGGATCACTTGTAACTAACATAAAATGTCTCTTAAATAAAAAATCACTAACTTTTCTAGAAAATATAAATAACCTATCTTTATACAATTTTTGGTAAAGGAGTTTTTCGAAAGATTCGTTTTTTTACAACAGTTCACGCTACAACGCTACTGAGTCAATAATGTACATATTATGAAAAACTAATTTATAGGTAGAGATATCAATAAGAGAGAAACCAGCATGCTTAACAAACAAAACATTGCAAAAAACTCCTTTAGGCTAACTCAGTTTTTAATAAAAACATACACCTCCGCCTATGGCCATTTTTTCACAGTCGTATCTGTAATATGGTCAGGTTTGAGCCCTTTGGAGAACCTCTCCCACATCCTGGAGTAAAGGAGTTCCAGACCTTGTGCGTATACTTTGCAATCAAACAAGTGGGAAGTGGACCTGGCGGTCCACACTTTATGTCGCATTGCTTTTAAGCTAGAAAGAAAAAGTCGCATTAATCTCATAGAATTTAAATGCGCCGTGACTTAATAAATAAATAAATAAATAATCGCACTCACTAAGAAGATTAAATCTTTAAACTATTAAACTTAATTTAGCTGGCAGAGAAATAAAAACTTCTTGAATTGTAAATATCTTCTGTAGTGGCAGATTCATGTTTTAATAGGTTCTTGTTGATGTTACACGCCTGGAAAGTTTCTATAGAATGGGACCACTTAGATACGGGTCCCGGGATATAGCGACTAGGTGTACTCAGCCCTATTGACCCCTATAAACTGGCAGATCCCTTATAAAAAAACATATAAAAACCTAAAAAATTCAATACACTTATCTACATTTCGGTGGCAAGTCTGCCACTGTTATCAAGATTTACCTAAAGGAAAAATAAAATAGAAATAAGAACTAAATTTTTAGAAATTTTGGTATAAAATTTAGGATATTCTAAGAACTTTTTTATTATTTATGTTTTGTCATAAATAATAAATAAATAATCTTTTTTTTATTATTATTTATGACAAAACGTTATCCATAATAAAAAAGTTTTAAAAATATCCTAAATTTTATACCAAAATTTCTAAAAATTTAGTTCTTATTTCTATTTTTCATTAAGGTTAATCTTGATAACAGTGGCAGACTGCCACCGAAATGTGGATAAATGTATTGATTTTTTTGGTTATTTTTTATAAGGGATCTGTCAGTCCATAGGGGTCAATAGGGCTGAATACACCTGGTCGCTATACCCCGGGACCAGGATCTAAGTGGTCCCATTCTATAGAAACTTTGCAGGCAAGTAACATCAACAAGAACCTAATTAAAACTTCCTAGCGACTAGTTTTGCTCTATGAAATTATCCTATATACAAAGTGATTCAAAAAACATAAAGGAACATTCCTTGGTCAAAAATAAGACAAAAATGTTATATAAACATACAAATATAAAGATACAGAGTGTAAAAGAAACATTTTCAGCATTGGGATTTTGCTTTTATTTTTAAATCAGGTTTTGCCACAAAAATAAAATTTAGTATAGTTAGAACATTGACCAAAACACACCTTCTGATGATAAACTTTTGTTTGTGTGTTACCATTAGTTCATCACAACTTTTTCAATTAATAATTTGATACATAATACCTATTTTCTGCTTAGTTTTAAATAAAAATGGTACTTTTAAATTAACTTAATAGACATTAAAATTTATTAAAATTCGAATTTTTACAAAAAAGTAATAAAACAAGGCCTGTCTATATATAAGCAAGGGGTAAAAAGTTTTAAACATTTTTTGTAAAAATCAATGTTCTATTGTACCAAGTTTCATTCAAATAGAAAAACTAGGTCTAAAAATGGGACCGTTTTGTATTTATGTTTATATATTTTCGACTGTTTGACCAAGGAATCTCTTATTAAGCGATAGCATATGGTTTTTTAATCACCCTGTATAAAATGATTCTTAACCAATTTTAACAGTTTTTTTTATTTTATTTTTATTGGTTGATAAATAAAATACGATTTTTATGGCTGGATTTAATGATCAATTACAGAGCAGAGATGACAGGCTGCGATAGATGTCAGCGCTGACCGTCGGTTGAGCACTAAGTCCAGCCTACAAACTACATTAAATAGTAATAAAACAATGTAAATATTTCGATCATTGTAATCTACTATGTGCCGTATTTTTTAAAGCTCTGCTAAAATTTTAGGAGTCAGTTTAAACTTTCAGAGAAGATTTAATAAGTTAGAATTTCTTAGTGAAAACAGAGGAATAAGACTTTGTATTTGGCTTATATTAAGAAAGTAAATTAAACCATTAAAAGTTATAAATTTTATAAAGCCATATAAAAAATATATTTTTTCAGGGTGGTTTGTGGTCTACAGGGTTATCCAAAGAGGACTGAAAAGGGCCATATTTGTGGTTTCCCTAGAATTAAAATAAAATAATAAAATGGCTATCTGGTGTATTTTCCCCTTAGAATTTAAAAAAATACTTATAGGCAGAAGTAAAACAAATTATATTAATTTTGTTGTTACTAAAAACAAATATGTATTCCTTTTTATTGAAACATACTGTAACATATACGGTCGAGTGATGATCGCGTTGTTAAATTTAGCAATGGACTTAGCAATTGTTAAAAGTTAACAACGGTATAGAATGTTTAACAAAACGTCATTGTCAGTGTTATTCAATTATTTTAGTAGGCAACCTGTCAAAATCTGACATTTTGTTAAACATTCTAAACGTTGTTAACTTTTAACAATTGCTAAGTTCATTGCTAAATTTAACAACCCGATCATCACTTGGCCGATAGGATGTTAAAAACAAAATAACTAATAAATGTTAATTTATGTCCTATCTATTTTCTTTTAATTCTAATAATTTTTTAAGTGTTCCTTAGGATTTTATGGTAAAAAATTAAGAAGAAGACTATTTGCATTTTTTTCAAATATAAAGAAATCCACAAATATGAAGGAAGTCAGTGGTGGAAGTAAGTAGAAAATATATAAAAAAAATATCAGCAAATACTTACTATTCTTTGTCAGTTCCTAACTTAATCGCAATATCTTGATATTCTTGTCTGCTCCGGGCGATCAGTTCTGGACATCCCAAAGTATTTAATTGACTCGCTGCCACTCTTGAAGCCAATGTCTCGCCTGGTAATGTAACCACGGGGGTACCGGTCCATAAAACATCCATACTGAAAAGAAAAATGTATCTTTAACAATATATCCATGCTTGTATAATAAATTTTAATTTTATATATATATATATATATATATATATTATATATATATATATATATATATATATATATATATATATATATATATATATATATATATATATATATATATATATATATATATATATATATTATATATCAAATTTATTTACATATTGTTGGTTGGGGATGCAAGATATACAAGCGTCCAGCTATTTTTTCATTATTAGAATAGCTATTAATTTTATTAACTTTTAGGAATAATAATTATGTTTTTTTTAGAATGGCAGTTTTAATTTTTTTCAGGCTAAAGTCTAATAAAAATTTAACAGCCTTTTAGTCACTGTTGTATTGAATATAAGAGTGATTAACATGACTGCATAAGAACAAAGATATAAAAAATATCCAAAAATGCAATTGGCAATCACTCCTTTAACGTCCGGGGTCTGGCTGATACTGCCAAGTGCCGATCGCCGTCCGCCGAATCGACCGAATGCCCTGCCCGCGGTATTCCCCTCTTCTTGTTGGGCCCGTAGAAAGGGACTTGACCACTGCACGTTTTCTGTCTATCTTTATTTAGCTCAAGCCTTTGCCTAATAAATTGACATCTCCTTTTATCTGTTTAATAAGTGTTACTTAAAGTTTTTATAAACAAGACCATATATTAGAAACACAAATACAAATTTTGTATCATTTAAGAAATTAAATAATGCAAAAAGATGTTCTAAATAACTCATTCTCATAAATAACTATAAAAAAGGGAGTTTAAGCACTAGTTAAACATTTTTTCTTACCTAGTGGTATGTCCGTTGCAAAGAGGCGTATCCAAGCAAACATCGGCCAACTGACCACGTCTAACATGCTCTTCTTTAGCTGCTACATTGCTAAAAATTATTTTACCAGGTGGTAATCCTAACTGCTGAGCTGTGTTTAACAGATTTGGCTCGCCAACGGCTGGGAAACGGAGAAGCCAGAGCACAGCATTTGGCACTGCTTTAAGAATGTTAACCTATAACAAATCAAAATTTAATGTCTTTTGGTACCATGTTAGTTTAATAATTTTTTTATATAGCAAGCATTTAAAGCAATACAAAAAAAATTAAAAACTACTGTACTTTTATTAAAGTAATAACTTTATATTTACATAAGAAAACACTTTTCATTTTATGGGTTTTATTTATAAAATCACTAAACTTTTTGCATTTACTTAACCATGCTAAAATTACAAATAAAAACCCCCAATAAAGTAGAAAAAAATGTCCGCAGGGCAGCCTTGTGCATAGGAGCTGTGAAGCTACATAGTCAAAAAAAAAAAAAAAATATAGGCCAAACAATAAGGTATCGTTATTTACTTAAATTTAATTCCAAATTAGATATTAAAATAAATTGTAAGAAGTAATTTTTTATTAATGTCTAATTTTTATTGGGGTTATATATTTTTATGCACCAGCCGCCACTATGTAAATAAACATCTCTTTAAAAAAAGTGTAAATACGTAAAACCTCGCAAAAGTTTCGACGTTCAACTCGATGTGATGAAGCGGACGCGTGTTGCCATATTTCTTAAACTTTGAAAAGCCATATTTCAAAAACAATTAACTTTTGACCCATGTTTTTTACTTGTTTTGAGCTCCACTATCGCCCCATAAAATTGTGAGCATCATACTTTTTACACCCTGTATGTTTTTTGATGAGTTGACTTGTTGAATTTTTCAATAAATTTTTAATAAAAATATGTTGTTTTTTTAATCCCAAAAAAACATTTTTATTCCTTATTTAAACCCCATAAAAGATGTTATTAAAAAGAAAAACAAGTCATGAAAGAAAGTTCATTGTCTTTAAGATGTATTGTCAAATTTCTTTGATCTTAGCCACCATAGGGAATGACCGTTTAGCCACACGAAAATCGATAAATTCAAAACAATTAGCACTGGCAGTTCTTTAAACACTTAAGGTTAAAGTCCATTCTAAATTTACTTACCCACATATGAAGCGTCATAGGATCAATTTTATACAACTGATTAAAGTTGCAGTAAACCACAGCATCATCTGGTAGTCCATATTGTTGCCTAGTCGTTATCACTATATTCTGCGGTACTTCTTCACCTGTGGCTGCTTTATTGTTTGTCTGTGTTGTCGCTAGGCCGTTTTGAACCATTACTCCATTCAGAGAGGTCTGAACTTGTCCCGAAGCAATCATATTTTCAATTGGTGTGGTGGTCGGCAATTCGGCAACTTTTAAACTAATTTCAACAGGTTTAGCAGCCTTCACGATCTCTTTAACTTCTTTAACATCGGTATTTTCTACCAGCGGCGATAGATCAGTGGCGTTAATAATTGCAACATTGTCAGCAAGACCGTTTCCAGATCCACTCTTGTCGGAAACAATTAATCTTTCCTTTAAATGCGGGAACATCTAAAATAAAACAAATAAGTTCATAGAGATACCTGACAAAAATCTGTATCGTATTATAATGGAAATTATGTAACAACTATTAGTCAGAATGAAGCATTTACCTGTTTGTGGTCACCAACAAAGTATGTGTAGGGCATGTAGGCCAGTTTTTCGCTGTACTGGTTAGCAAGTTCTAGCGGAGACGTAACAACGTCAGTAATTAAATAATCCATAAAACTAGCGCCACTCGTTCCTGGGTACCCCAGCCACATAACCTGAATGGGAGCTGGTCTCAAAGCAAATATTTCATTACGAGCGCCCTTGGTGTAGCCATTCATATTTACTAAAATATGAATATTGTCAGAGTAAATTCGATCTGCAGTCTTGCCGTTACATGGTTCGGACGATAAATCTATGAAATGTTCGCATTCGCGAGAGATTTTGCTCCGGAAAGTAGTACCATCATCTTGGCTTAAGGCATAGCAGAATACTTCCACCTGAAAAAAAAACGCTTTAAATAGTCCTGTAGATGGTTTAAAATTTGAATATTAAAACTGAGAGTTTAAAAAATACAGATCAGTTAGAATGCTAAATTAAATGCCCCGCAATATCTCACCAAAATATTAAGGAAAATATAGAATACCTCTGAAAATAACCCGGATATTATAAAATAAGTTTTATTTTTTTCTCATTTTACGTGTTGTATAGTTAAAAATATATTATTTTTAGTAATTGTGCATTAACCCAACATTTTGCCATTGAAAAATAGAGATATTGACATGTTTTTTATTTTTATTTTACGGCTGATTGGCGAATCTTTTAAGAAACATTTTTAAAAATATTTTGGTGTTAATTTTTAAAAAAAGGGTTTTCAATTTGTTAATAAAAAATTTTTTAATTACAACAATATTCTACAGTAAGAAAAATATTTTTTTAATTAAAAAATGGACTTGATTTTTATCATTTTTTTCATTTTTGAGGAACTTTGAGAATAAAAATATTTGCCAATTTAAAAAAAAAAGTTAATCATGTTGATTTTCCATCCCAAAAAAGTGGAGACGCGTTTTACACAATTACCTTACTTTTCTATCTTCCTGATATTTTTAATTAGGAATTTTGATGTTTAATAAATTTTCTAAACGCTAAAGTAGTAGGTAGAAAGTAAGGTACTTTATATAGGACATAATAAGTAAAATGTTTCTAGTACTCTATACCTAATATATCTATAATCTCTCTATATAGGCAATTTGTTTTATTTTAATTCAAAATAAAAATTTCTTACTTTTGTCTTATCGTGTAAGCCAGGGACGGATTGCATCAAATGTGAAGTGGGATGGTTTCCAAAGTCGCTGCTTACATATCCAATCCTCAGACGCCCTTTTAGTTCAGTGGAGAATCTGTATGGCTGCTTGTGCAACACATTAATTTTTTCTAGGCACAAATTTGCGTGTCTGGCTGCGATTGCCTGTCAACAATATATACCAGTTATA
This sequence comes from Listronotus oregonensis, assembly GCA_019359885.1. Classification (NCBI taxonomy): domain Eukaryota; kingdom Metazoa; phylum Arthropoda; class Insecta; order Coleoptera; family Curculionidae; genus Listronotus; species Listronotus oregonensis. The sequence continues at coordinate 137,292 of JAHBCN010000366.1, read as the reverse complement.
AATTTAATCCACAAGAAGTAGCAAATAATATAAGTATTATAGAATAGAATTTATGAAGAATTTAATAAAAATAAATTTGTTAATCTTTAAATTGAAATTGACTGAATTATTAGTTTTAACAAAATTGTAAGGTTTGTCACTTTTTAAAAAGCGAAGAATTAAAAATTTAAATCGATCGAATTATTTTTAACAAAACTGCTGTACAGCCGTGTCATACCTTTCTGAATTCATGTGACAGAGGGTACAACATTGAATGATGAGGATGTACCGAAGGCAACCGATTTTTCTCTAACTGATCAGCAACAATGTTAACCAACTTTTTCATTCTTGTGTCATAATCGGACCAATCGCAAACAATCTGAAGACAATGGGCCAAGTTACAGTAAGCATCGGGAAAATCTGGTTTAAGCTTTAGGGCCGTTCGGTAGGACTGTATTGCTTCGGGAATGTTGCCAGAATCTTTATGGATGCTAGCCAAGTTGCTGTGGGCATCAGCGAATGCAGGATTAATTTGTATCGCTCTAGTATAACACTGTAAAGCACCGGCGACATCTTGCATTTCTTTTAATGTATTTCCTAAAAAAATACAACAATTTTAAAAATTATTGTTTTTCTAAAATAATTAAAAAGTATTTGTTTCCCGTTCGACGCGTTAAAAATAAACATGAAAATTTAAAAAATTCAACAGAATAACAATATTTTTAGAAATAAATAGATTATTTCCAAGAATAATCCTTTGTCTTGGAAAAAAGCCGCCTTACTTCTCTTAAGTCGGACCGACGTGCAGGTGTTTCATAAGTAAAAAACGCATTATTTACTTTGTTTTTAATAACCAACCGCTTATTTAGCAATATACACATTAATACTGTATCCTATGTGTTTTTTATTACAAAAGACATCTTACCCATGTTTGAATAGGCATCAGCAAACGTCGGCTGAATCCGTATAGCTTCCTTATAATGCATTAGTGCCTCATTTAATTTGCCCTGTTGCTGCAAAACTGAAGCGAGATTGCTGTGAGCTGCTGCAAATTCCGGAAAAACTTCTAAAGCTTTTAGATACAGGCGAGTGGCTTCTTCAATGTATCCTTGTTCCCTTTTGATATTAGCCAAGTTGTTCAGTGAGTCTGCGTGACTGGGGCATAATCTTAGGGCGGTGTTGTAACAATCTTCTGCTTCCGAAACCTGCAAAAAACATTTAATATTATCAAAAATCTAATAAAACACATATATTAGCATCACAGTAACACGTAAGACTAGCCTTACAAGAAAATATGTTAGCTTATGAAGTCAATTTTAACCAAGTAAGACATCTCCACAAAGTACACAAAATTAAAGTTATTTATCTTACTTTTTATTTTATTTTTTATTTTTTTTAATGCCAGACAATACATATTTAAAAATATTATTTCTTGTAATGTACTATTAATATTTAGTTTATATGGAATTTAAAATAATTATATATATTTTCTATATTCTGAAACAAAAAATTAGTTCATCCCTGGTCCTTCAAATCTGACGTAGAACCAAAAAGATTTGTGTGCTCAGCGTTGCCACATTTATTAGATTTTTACTTTTTTGGTAGGTTTTTTAGCATTTTGTTATGATCCGATAATAAATACAGGGATATGAAACTAGATCCTGGTGTGACAAACTATCTTGAAACATGCAGCTATGTAAGTACTGTGTCAGATAATATTAAAGAGTGCCGGAATTCGGTAAACATTAGAGAATTAAAATACCAAAACATCTCTAATTCTGATAAAAAATGCTGTGCCTGCCCGTTTTTTCATCTTTGAACCGCTTAAAACTGACGATCGTAATAACTTTCTAAACGAAAATGGCTCTAAATATTATTTGCCATTTTTTAAAGGAGACTGAAAATTGGACCATATCAAATATACAGATGTTAAAATTAATGGAGGATAAAATATTGTATGAAAATATTAACTATGACACTGATGAGAATTAAAAAACTAATGGCCGAGTGACAATCTCGTTGTTAAAGTTAACAATGAACTTAACAACAAATTAAATTAACAAAGAGTAAAAAATGACAACGTAGCACATTTTTAAATATTTAATGCCAACCGGATATCAATAAATAATTTATTTATTATTTATTTAATTAAATAAAAAATATTTACCTTGCACAATATATGAAAAAATAGGTTTGGCACTTAAAGTTATTTTATATATTTTCTTCAAAAAAAGCAGTAGGATAGATAGCTCAAGTGACCAAACTTCTTTAAATTTGGTTTTTTACCAGGCTCTTTAGTATAAATCCAGTGGCGTAGCTATCGGAGGGCTATGCGGTTAAGCGACCCTCGAAAAAGGCAAATAAACATTGTAATCACGTGAAGAATTTTCGACTTTCTAGCTCATTGCCACAAAATATCTAATAGATTGAACTAATCTTGCAACAGACCTTTAAGTACGGCAACTTAGTTTAAAAAAAAATGAAATTTGTAGGGAGTGCCCCTAACGAATAATTATGCACGATAAATAAAGATATCAAGTTTACATATCCTTCCTTTACAGTCGCTACAAAATAAAAAGTAGAACATAACTTGGTATGAAATCGTCGAGACATTAAAATAATAACTGGAAAATTATTGGGTTTCAAAATAGAACAATATTTTAATGAGCGCGTTATTAATCATAAGTATGACAGTACATATCTCAAAATGCTTTAGTACGAATTTCAAAGTAAAATGCAATTTTACTTTCCTACATCTTAACGATTTTTTTATCTAGTCTTGTAACTGATTGCACTCTGAATTTCATAGATTAATTTTATTTCACCTAATGACTTTAATTGAAATCAATTATAATCATAATCATAATTAATCATATTGTAATTCATTTTTTTTACATTTATTTGGGCAAACTAAGTGCAAATATTTCCAGATTACGTTAAGGCAGTGTCTACTTTTAGTGCTACATAATGTAAACATTCAGGGTATCCCTGTTGCAAAGAAGATTTTTTTTAGTATTTGCTATAAATTGTGTTATTTTTATTTAAATATTATCTACTGCATTACACTGCACCACAGCTGACGATAAAGAGCTTAAAATTAAGTAGCTCCGCACCTTTAAAGTATTTTTATTTTAACCAGTATAGATAGGGCCCCAGTTACCTATTTGCCCCAGGACCCTTGGTTTCGAAGCTACGCCACTGTATAAATCATGCCTATTACATTTTAATGATAAATTCAGGTACTAAAGTAGACAAAACATTTGTTTTTTTCCTAGAAAATTGCTGTTTAATCAATATTAGTAAAACTATTTATTTCCAATGTTTTTTGCTTGGAAATGGGGAATTATAACTAAAAACACTTATTAGAGCAGTCGAAGTTAATCCTATTTTTAAATTCAACGTTTCCTCTACGAGTATTCACAATTGCTTTTTTTTAATACAGCTTTCAATCTCTTAAGGTATTTTCATAATCATTTTATGTCCTAAAAACATCAATGTACCAGTGATTTTTTTAATAATAAATAAGAATAAGAATGACAGATAAAAAAACTATTTTTTAGAAATTTTGAAACAAAAGCCAACAAGACTGCCTTTATAAATAATAAATGAATACTATATAACTAAAATTTAAAAAAGACATTACTGAATAAATAAAACGTTTTTGAGAATACCATTAAATTAGTACAGAATTAATGATACGGATGGAAAATAACAACTTGGTTACGTGACTATCATAAGTATGACTATTAGCGTTTTTATCAGCAATATTAAAAACAAGAGGAAAATAACAGCCTTCTAACAGTTTTTTAAATGGCTTTGTAACAGAACTTTTTTTTATTTAAATATCAATTTAACACAAAAAAACATCAGCTGATAAATTGCAAAACTGCTACTCTTTTATCTACATCGCATATAGGGCACACTATAGAATACATCGTTTCATATCACAAAACGTTTTATTAAAACGCACCAGCGCCGGCATTTTAACAGCAACCTTAATTAATCAAATTATTAAAAGTGACTAAACATAAACCCAAACATTTTAAAGCAACATGTTCGCTACATTAACTCTAATCAATCAATTTATGTGGGGGCTCCATGAACAAAAACGCACTTATGACGTCTTTTTTAGGTGGCCAAATCTTGTATTATGTTTGATCCTATGTTATAATCATTCGACCTTGCGGCCAATCATTAAAAATAGATTTGTTAGCAAGGTGGAACAGAATTAACCCATGCGTTCGTTATTAGGGAAAAGGCAGTGTTTACATCATGCAGAGGGATTTTACAGTATTATCGGCCTTATACGAATCGCCTGACGTATCTCACTAATTCGATTAGATAGCAAAAACACGATAAACAAAAGTTAAAACTAGACCAAACACAAATGCACATCAGATTTTTGCAATATATTAAAGTAGTAGATAAATTTGTTAAAAATATAAGAAATAACTTTTGAATAAAACGCCAAAAGTTTAATTTCTTTTGTTTTCCTTAAAATTAAAAAATAATGCAAACTTGAGAGATAGTTTTATTAAATAAATAGCATTATGCTTAAACGGATTTTCAGATTAACAAAATTGACGGAAGGTAAATTATTAAACAAATGTCTTTACAGACGATGGTTAAGTGTTTTTAATTGTTATATTACCAATTTAATGTTAACCAACTTTAAATTAGAAAAAGGAAATTTACCAAATTGTAGGTCACGATGCGTGGTCAATAGATAAATAATACTATGCCATATATTTTATTATGGAAAAATTTACAAAGGTCAAGTAAAACTGCTCGTCAAATAAAAATTAAAAACAACTTTAAAAAATGCACACTGTATCCTTCAAAATATTTTCGAAATATGTACTATTTACATATTTATACCAGAGCATATACAGTCGGTATCTAAACTTATCTATACGGTTTAATTTTTTTGTAATCAATAACTAGTGTTTATCTTGTCCTTTCCTTATAATAAAAAATGTTAAATAGTCATCTTGTGTATTTTTTCACATACAATCCTGAAAAACACTTTTATTATCTGCTCAAACTGACAGATGTAAACAGGTAGAACCGTTTTACGAACTGCTGTTTTTTTGTTTTGAGATTATTTTTCAATTTTTTTTCCAAAATAGAGTAAATAATGAGTACCGAAAGTAGTGAAAACTGCAAAAAAGAAAGTATTTGGAAGTGGAAGGACACTGGATTGAAATTTGTGAGGCAAGGTTTTAGATCAGATAAAACCCACATCTGATTGACCTTATAGACATAAACGTACTTAGTAAAAGGTTAAATGTGGGTGAAGCGATTAAAGTAATTTATAACTTTTGACTGATTTAATGTTCATGTAACTATCATGCAAGGGTTTTCATAAACAGAAACTAAGAAAGATGTAATAAATATAGGTTTCTTAAGGAAAAATTTACACTAATTTAAACCACTGACAAGCTGTTTTTTTCTTAAAATATTAAAAAATGAAGGTTAAAGCAAACTGCCTTTTTGACCCTGTATCTCTTATGGTTTCCTAAGTTTCAGCTAGTGTTAATGGGCAAATTTGAAACATCATATATAGAGAAGTTAATAGGTACTGGTAAAGATGAGGTATGCAGGAATTTCGCGTTTTTGAAAATTATAAGAGTGCTGTGTCTATAGAGCAATTTAAAAAAAAAATAAAATCAGTGAATAAACTGCTTTTTCTATTTAAAAAAAAAACACAAAAGTATGGATTTTGTATTTACTTTGATGCCAAAACTCAGTATTTGATATCCGATTGGAGAAGTATGTCCAATGTTGCCAAACGTACCTAGATTTTTATAAAATCTGGAGACAGTCACTTTTGATCTCAATTGAAAATAAATAAAACTAACTTTAATTAACCAGAACTAACCAAAACTAACCTTAACAATTGCCAACAACAAAGTACTAAGGTGAGACTACGTGGGGGAAGTACCAAAACAATTTAGGTAAGTAAGAAAGACTTGGCATCATAAAGACAGCAGCCTTTCTGGAAAGAAAGATTTTTTTCTTGTCAAGAGTATATCGTTTTGTCATTATTAGCAATTGGCGATTTTATTGTTTTAAACATGGAAGTGTTAATTTGCATTATTTTATGTAAGTATGTTTCTCAGCAAATTTAGTGAATAAAAGTGGTAAAAAGTATATACTTTCCTTTAGCCTGTAATTACATAAATGAAGGCTAAAGTAGAATAAATTGATCACCTACCTTATTATATCAAAAATTGATTATTTTACAATATTCTTGCAAAAGTTTCACAAAAAATGCAACCTCTGTGAATACTTCATCTTTACCAGAGCCCAGTTAATATACTAAATTAAATATACTATGGTTATTTAGGAATTTCTTCGGTTATTTTACCTGTCCTTTCTCTTTAAGTGCATTGGCCAAGTTGCAGTAAGCATCAGGGAAATTAGGTTGTAGCTCGATAGCTCTTCTGTATGTGTCAATTGCCAAATCGATAAGACCTTGTTCATAGTAAACGCAAGCCAAGTTTCCGTGGACAACTGCATTGTTCGGTGATAAGTTGAGAGCTCTTAGATAGGCTGCTACCGCTCTGAAATAAATTAAAAATTAGGTTAGTTATAATTTTAATTTTCATTCACGATAATTTAAACGTAAATTAAATCTAGTGTAGTTTTATCAAAGGGTTTATATTGTCGGAGAGTGTGTATCTGCAAGTCAGTGTACAGGGTCATCCAACGAGAGGCTTTCCTCACGTAAAAAAAAATGTGAAATAGTCACCTTGTATTTTCCTATCCTTAAAAACACTTGATAACATAATTTGATTTAAAACATAAGATATACAGCAAAAATTATATTTTTTTAAGAGGAATAGCCACTGTGACGGCCGAAAAAATAAGCGACGTTCGGAATTTTTTGACGGGAATAATTAAGCAATTTGGGGATCGTTCTTTTTTTTTAATTTGTTAAGTGCACAATAAATATAATGAATAAACAAATTTTTATTAAAAAATTATAAATAGTTACATAGTTATAAACGATACCGTAAAGTAAAAAAAAGTCCCTCCGCAACGATAATGATTTCTCGAAAACGGGTTATCTGAAAAAAAAATCAGAGTTTATTATAATCTGTATGGACGTAGTTTTCGTTGCACATAGCGGATTTCAAAAATGTTGATTTTTACTATTTTTTAAGATTGCTTAAATTCAGAAAAAATAGGAAAAAAATTAAAAAAAATATAATTGATCGCCATGTGAAAAAGCAAAATAAAATAATCGGCTACGTGCAAAGATAACTCAATCGTTCAGATTATAATAAGCTCTGATTTATTTTTTTAAATATAACTATTTATTATTTTTAAATAAAAATTTGTAAAAACTATATCTAATTTGCACTTTATAAATTTAAAGAAACTCGATACCCAAATTCCTCAATTATCCCCTACATCACTCATTTTTTCGGTCGTCACAATGGCTATCACCTTAATGGAATACCAGATTTATTGGTTCGTTTTTGAAAGTGTTTCCTTTTTTTAACAAGTTTTAGTACAAAAGATTTTGTAGTCACTTATAGAAGTAGCAGATTTAATTGGATTTATTAAAAAAATGCGATTTAAATTATTGGAAAACAGGAAAACTCAATGTTTTGTCAAAGTCTAGTGTCTGTTATAAAATAATATTAAAATAATATCCCCAACGGCTCTCTTTCATTTTCACCACTTGTGTAAAACAGTTTAATCAACACAAACGCTAGAATTTGACGAAATATTGATTTTTGCATTTTAGGTATTTATTGTTTTTCTACTGGCCAATTTCAGTCGCAAACTTCTTATAAAAATGAAATTAACAAAAAAAGTTAATTTTATATCGTATCACTTTTATTTTAATTCCAATAATTTTTTTAAGTACTCTAGGAAAAAATATACAAGATGGCTATTTTACATTTTCTTTTGAATAGGAGGAAAGCCTCATATACAGCCTATTCAGTCTTCGATGAACCTTTATATGCACACAAATTGTGTTTCAAGGAGAGAGTGATTTATGATTTAAAGTTAAAAAATCTCTCAACCATTATTTGTCCCACGAAATGAAAAAAAAAATAATAATAAAAAGCCAGATTTTTTTCTCAAAGAGGCTATGATATTTTGGTTTGCAGTTTTCTTTAAGAGTATATAAATAATGAACTAATCGCTAAAAACTTTTATTGGAGTCAAATCCATCCCCCACGGAGTCAGGTGGTTTCATGCTTTTAGTAAAAAAAAAGTACGACAATAACTAAAATCGTGCCTTTAATATTAAATTTTATATTCTTTTAACTGACACTTATCCCCTATTTCTTCTGCCTTGACGCAAACTGTTTCAATGAGCAATAAAATTAAATTCCCTTTGGTATCAATTTTATTATTCGAACTGGAAACTCCAATTATTTTCCAGTTCACTGGCTTACGCTATTTATAACAGAACATAACGAAAAAGAAACTTAATATTTTTTTATAACGATATGTAGATTCAAATAAATATTGTTTGAATCTGAAAAAAATATTAAAAAAAGTATTCTGCAGCATTTAATGGTAATCTCTAAAGATTAAACGTATAAAGAGCACGATAGAGTTAAAAATGTCGAAAATTGGCTAATTATAAAGTTCTACATACGTCCTTCAAGGTTTATCGCTCCACCTTAATGTTAGATGGTATAAAATGGATTATAGTACCTATAGGCTATCGACCATGTCAAAAAGGGGGGTAAAAGTGACTACAACGTTAGAGAAGTTTTATTGTTTCATTCGTTAAACTGATCCTAAAATATGAAAAAACCGCGAAGTACTACTATTTTAAGAACATTTTTGAGATAGAACTGAATTTGTCCACTTTTCAATTTTTTAATTTTAACTCAAATTCGATGCCGATGCACTTTTTGTACACATATGTTAAAAGGATCATCAAAATTTAATAAACAAAGCAAAACATGCAATTATTAATATTTTTCAAATTTTGAAACTAATTTTTTTCCACCTAAATTTAAGTAAAAGTATTGCTTCACAGAAAAAAAGCTGTTATCATGTTCTTTAAAATAGTTTTTGGTAAAAGTCTTTAGCATCTGTAGTAACCGAGATATGATTTTTTAAACTTGGCTACTCTATTGGTTTTTTCTTCTAATTTTAAATGATTTTCTTTGGACTTGTATGCCTGTGGATTTTGTTATAAACAATATGACATAAAAAAGAAAACGGTGCTTGGTTAAAGTATGCAGAATTAGTAGTAACTGAGATGTTGTTCATACCAAAATCCACAGGGAAAAAGTTAGAGGACAAAGTCTAAAGAAAAACATAAAAAATTAGAAAAAAAAATCATAAAAGTACCCAATTTTAAAAATTCATATCTCGATTACTACAAATCCCAAAGACTTTTATTAAAAACCGTTTTAAAAAACACGATAACAGCTTTTTCAATAAAGCAATAAATATATCTAAGTTTACGAGAAAAAAAATTGCTCAAAATTTTAAAACTGCATTTTATTGCATCATTTTTTAAACATGTGTTTGTCAAAATTTTTTTTGCTGTAAATATATTTTCTTAAAAAATTTAATTTTAAACAAGTCTTCTGTTCAAGTATGTGTACATTAAGGGCATAGAACTCGAGTGAAACCTAAAAGTGAACAAATTCGCCCCAATCTCAGAAATGCACCCCTGTAAGCACTCGCGCTTTTTTATATTTTAGAATCAATTGAACGTATAAAACAATAAAACTCTTTAAGGTTATGGTTCTTCTATAGTACATAGTCAATAGCCTACTAAAAACCCTATTTATTTTTCTGTTATCTTAGACTATAACAACTTAAATGCTTAAAAAATATATATCAACCTAAAATTAAAATAGAATTCGTTATTTTTTTAACTGCATCATTTTAGTGATATAACAATTATTTAGTAGTATTAAAAAGGAAATACATAATGAAAATCAATTCAGAAAGCAAATAATGTGTTTACTAAAACGGCTAAAGGAAAACAAGAGTATAAGGATGGTATTGATTGGTTCTGCCTTCAGTGACAGATATTATTCATAACCACGTTAAATTAGGCTAAGTCGTTGGGAAAACTAGGTTACTTTCATCGGGAAAATTCGGAAAATACAAAATGGGTCTTGTTTTCTTCATATCGGCATAACGGCTGAGGCAATAAATTTGAAGTCTGCTCTAATAGGATTATGTGCGTCAAATTTGCAATTTCAATGAAACATTAGGTAATAAACAAAAAAACACACTAAACGACAACAAATATAAGTTGTTTTTAATTCAAACCAAGTATATTTACAAATAAATAACCAATCAACGCTTTTTATACAATGATCAGCAAAATTAGACAACATCGAAATTAGGTATTTTTATATGGAAATAATTTTTGTAAAAACCAATAATAAAAATGTTTCTTTAAGTAATCACGTACAACTAAAAATTACGATCTTAACTCACGTGGACTATTGAGAAGTAAAAAGATTTCACTGCTAGGAATAAAAATGTACTTTGGGGTCGTCCATTAATCACGTGAGGCTCGAAAGAGAGAGGGGGTTTGACAAAAATCACGAAATATCACAAGAAGGTAGGAAGGGGTGAAGTGAAATATCACGTGTATTTATTTTGTCGTTGAACGCGCGATTTCTAAACAACCGTAAAGCGGCGTGTGAGTTCGACTCGCCGTTGCCAGGCAATGAGTCCCCATTTAAGGTCTTTAATTTTCCAGAATTAAATTAGATTATACCTACCCGTAATTAAAGATAATACTCTAAAATTTTTAAGATACTTAGTACCCAAAAAAATACACGTGATTTCGGGTGGGAGGGGGAGGTTAGTCTTAAACCTCACCATGTATCACCAGGGGGAGGGGTAGTGGGGTTAAAAATCCTAAAAAACATCACGTGATTTATGGACGACCCCTTTGAGAGAGAGATAACAAATTTTATTAAAAGAGATTTTGCCAATATTAGGTGCATACATAAAGTTATCTTAATAATGTAAATAACACCTTTATTTCAGAATATGTATATAGGCTTTATAATTTAAAAATGATAAGGGTTAAATGTCCTGTCTTTTACCCTCCCATATGTGAAATATATATTGCCACAGCAGGTGCTACTGAAGCCATAATAACTAACCAGAACTAAAAAAAACGTATGACAATAAAATAATAATACTGTTAAAAACTACTCTTGAGAAAGAAGAAAAGGAGTTGGTAAAAAAATTATAATCTTGTGTGCACACAATAAAATTCATTAGGCACAAAAACAATAAAAAACATGAAATAAAGTTAGTTGAAAGGTATAACTTTAGGTTTACCATGCTAAAGCGGGCAGAACTGAAAAGATAAAAATTGTCTAAACATTAATTTTGCCAACCTGAGACTAGGAACAAAATTTAGTGCGTAAAAACGAGCACAAATTTGCATATAACAGCTGAAAGTAAGTACTTTGTAAAATAAATGCGCCAGGTTGTATTTAGAAACTCATTTTTAATTTGGATTACAATGCTAACTTTTCATTATCATGGTACTTGCATTATTGTTTTAGTTAATTTTTAAATACCACCCTGATATAATTTTACCCGAGACTCATTAGTTTTTAAAATAAAAAAATATATATTGGAAAGTAAATTGGCAAAAAAGTGTTAAGGATGAGAGGCATGAAATTAGAACATGAAAAACTCAACCGCAGAGCGTCGACCATTTAGTTTTTCCCGAAGTAAGTTTGAAGAAAACTCTCCCGGGAGTTTTTCAATCATCCAAAAATAAACTGGTAGTTACGTCAATACACAGCAAGATTAAATAAAGTTTGAAACATAAAAAATACATATTATGTTAAAAACACTTTCAAATAGCGGGAAAACTAAAATCTATTAAATTTTAACATAGCACAGTTTTATACGTTTATCCTCAAATAAAATGAATTATTGAGAAAATATTTTCAGAGCTTTCGGAAACACAGTTTAAAAAAAAAATACTTAAGCGGTTTTACAGTCGAAAAATTTCCCTTAAAGCAAAAAAAATGCAGCAAGTAACTTAAATTGCCGATACTTTAAAAGAAAAGGTGGACATACAGAGACCCTTTATTATTATTATTTTTAAGTTTGTATAGTTACCTAACGTATTTTTCTCGTTTGTTTTTTTTCATTTCCATTCTCTTTAATTTTAGGTCGTTTATGATGTTATACCACTATGAAAATTCTTAGTCATACATATTATGTTGTATGGGGTCTTATAAGAAATATACCATTAAAAAAATTGTAATTGCCCCCTAAGTATAAAGTTTATTGATTAATTTTCAAAATAATTTTACCACTATTTCCCATATTTCCCGCAAAAAAAAATGTCAAAGATTCCGTGTTTTTTGAGTACCTTTATAACATATTTCCACTTTCTTTAAAATTGTTAGAAATCTTGGACTTCCATTGTCTTTATTTGTTAATTGATACACAACGTTTCGGTTAGTAATGTATCTCCAACCGTTTTTAAGTGATAACTAAAAACTAGTCCTGAAAGCTACGACCTTGTTGGGGCTGTGCCTTCGTAGTTCTTACTTTCAAGTGAAAGATAAGTACTATGCGCAGGACGATGGACTTCCCATGGGTTCATCGCTCTTTCCAGTGGTAGCAAATATTTATATGGAATGGTTTAAAGAACAAGCAATAAAAACTGCACTTATCAAACCAAAAGTTTGGCTACGATATGTTGACGATACTTTTATTGTATGGACAGGTAATGACGAAGAATTTGAAGGTTTCTTAAAACATCTAAATTGTCTTCGACCCTGTATCAAATTCACCATGGAGAAGGAACAAAATTCGGCTCTACCTTTTCTCGCCGTTTTGGTCAAACGAAATAACGGACATATAGAAACCTCGGTATACGGAAAACCAACTCACACTGGACAATATTTACACCAGAATTCCAATTACTCTAACGAAACAAAGCAAGGAGTCATACGTACTCTATATAACCGCGCAGTGACTTTATGTAACAGTAAGGATTCCCTACAAGCCGAAATAAGTAATATAACTACGGATCTCAAACAAAACGGCTACAGTGAGGGATTGGTTAAGAAAACAATCGATAAATATCAAGATAACACAAAAAACTCTAATTTGAATAAGACTCCACAGGACCAAATATTTATGACTATTCCATATATTAAAGGAACTTCAGAAAAGATCCGCAGAATAGCGAATAGGTAAAATATTAAAACAGTATTTAAATCCCAAACCACTCTAAGAAGTATTCTTACTAAGAAGAGACCGGATAACAATGTTTCAAAAAATGATTGTATCTACTAAATACCCTGTAACTGTGGTGAGGTATACATCGGGGCAACAAAAAGACCACTTGAAATTAGAGTTAAAGAACACAAAAAACATACGGAACGAAGTGAAACGTCGAAATCAGGGGTTGCCGAACACGCATGGTCAAAACAACACCACATACAATGGTCGGAAGCAAAAATCATTCATAAAGAAACCCATTGAAAGAAAAGAAAATTTAAAGAAGCTGTAATAATTGCAAACAACCAAAATGTATTTAGCAAACCTAGTGTCGACATTCCAAATGTTTGGCTGCCGTTGCTGAACCGTGAAAAGTCGGTCAAGCTTTGGTGAACAACGGATAGTATATAAGGTCGTAGCTTTCAGGAATAGTTTTTAGCTATCACTTGAAAACGGTTGGAGATACATCACTAACCGAAACGTTGTGTATCAATTAACCAATAAAGACAATGGAACTCCAAGATTTTAGTGTTATTGATATTTCAACTTCATGCGATTCGCAACAGTAGTTTTTGAAAATATTTTTTAAATAAAAAAAATCCCAGTAAATATCAATATTTTGAAAATAAAATTTCTCATAAAAAAATTAGTGTCTCTTAAAAAGCAAACTGGGGTAAATATCAGCCAAATCGGGACAAAGCCCGATTTCACATTCTTATCCGGCTAAGGTCTTTAAACCAAAATCAACCCGAAGGATAATACTCTTCATTTGTATTACAAACAATATATTTCTAAAGATTTAAAGCTATAACAAGCGCTAACAAAGGAACGTAGGCAACAAAAAAGAAAATCACGCTTGGCCCAGTTATCCTTTCAGTAATGCTGCAATATATCTCCCCGGGGTCTGATTTAACGCAGGAAACATATAAAGCCCCGCTCCACGTAAGATAATTGCGTATTATGTAAAACATGACTTAAAGAAAGCGACAATCGAAACCCTATTGAAAGAAAAACAGTTTACAATAAGGAGTTAAAAGGAGTATTATATGTAGTTTAAATCAAATTTTCTTTAAAAAAAGTTACCTTACTGCAGTTACTCACAGATTTTATTATTTTTTATTTAAGAAAAATATCCGTCTTTATTTTTCTTTTTTGTAATAAAATGGAACAGATTATTAGGCTAAAGATGTCACGTATAGCAAATAATGAGGATTCTCTGAGCACAACTTTCAATTATAAATATTTATCTAAGGAAATGCCACAAAATTAAGCAAAAACTGTTAATAACAGATAACATATTTTAAATTTGTGAGAACTAGAGTGCTTTGATTTTATAGACATCTCTGGAACATAGAAATGCAGAAAGATTTTAAACAAACCCTCTTTTTTATCTTTATGACAGCTCACGAAGGATTATTATATATGTAGATTATATACTACATATATATACATATATACACCTAAGTACCAAAGTACCGTGAGTGCGGGGTTTTCCGGTGTTTAACCCATTCCTTTCCAGTTCCGTCAACGTTGTCCAAGCACTGCAAATGTTGCATTTCACAGCACCTTTTAGACAAAGCGGTAGTGCCACCAAGGACGTTATGTTAAATAACTACTACCTAAAAGTGTCTCTCCGGCTGGGAATCGAACCCGGATCGCCGGGGTGGCGAGCCGAAAGTCTGACCACTACGCTACCGGAAAATGAAACGCAACGCCTTCACTCTTGCTAGGTTTTAAAAACTGTTTTTTTATGTTTTAATTAACGCAAATCATATTTACTTCTAGCATTTTATACAGCCTACCACAATAATCATTTGACAACATATTCGATGACTGCTTATGTTATATGTATACTTCAAGATCTAACTTGATTATGAAATGTGTAAATTATGATAATATCAAAAATGAATAATCAAAAAGTAATCAAAGGCTAGCTTGTGTGGTAAGAACTATAAGACACTTATAAAATTGGCAATGAAAGTTCTCTTTGGGCAGCACAAATTAAGAAATGCATCTTTTCAAAGTAACTAATCGCCAAAATTTTTAAACACGAACAGGGTGAAGTCAACCTTTCTATTCGGATGCCATAGCAAACTAAAAAAATTATGATTGTATATGTATGGTATGATTTTTGCCGATACCGGTATACTGATGCATCGGTCAAGCCCGAAGACCCCGTTTTAAAATTATTACATTCTTCTGCACTGTTATTTTTAAGATTAATTTTACATATATAGAATTTACAGATACCCATTTTACTCTGTATGTAAACTAAATTATTCCCTTACAAAAACCAGACGATGAGCTGCGAGGGACCTGTCCCTCGTTTTAAGTATTTTTACGGCTTCTGTTCCGAAGAATTAGCCAACAGAATCTCTGCCTTTGCAGCTCTCAATAGAGTGCCACTTTTATGCATCCCTTTACAGTTTATCTGGATAAGCTCCCATCTTTCACTTTGTCCACTCCTTTATCCCAAAAGAACTTAAACTGTGGACCTGCCTGCAAAAGTATTTTTCTCCAAACCTCAAAATCTTAGCTTAGGCTTTGGACCTTTGTAGACCGTTGCAAAATTTAAAAAAATAAAGCAATTTGTAAACCCTGGTTGATCCCTAATAATAATACCTACCAAGAAAAATAATTACTTTATAAGTCAAATAAATAATTTGTTTTTAATTATTATTTTTTCTGTTGTAATTTTTATTTCTTTTGAATGATCCGTCCTTTATATTTAGTGCTTTGTTTAAGTTCCAATGTTTCAACTTTGTGACAGACTGACGAAACGAGTTTTATTGTACTTTTCCCAGTTAATAGTTTTCAGTTTACCATATTTAATTACGGCGATGCTTTTATATACCATATTCTATATTAACTTATTGAAGATCAATATTGTCACTCCTACATAAAGTAAACTGTTGTATTTCAGTACAAAATAGAATTTCATTTAATCGGTTGCTGTCACCAACTTTCGTATTATAAATAAAATATCAATTTAATTTAAAATTTTAAATTATTTCTAAAAATTAAAGATAAACTACACTTGCTATTACCTATGCATAGGTATCCAAACAATTTTAAAGCACGCAAATAAAAAACTTCATATTTTTTATGACCTGTGTTCAAAAAAAAAAAAAAAAAACATTAATTAAAAATTTAAAAAGCGCTAAATGCACAGTTTTATCCCTGGTTTAAAAAATATCTTAAAAGTTCTATAGTTACTACGTTCTTTTACGTTCTTAGTCGTTTTTTTATTTAAAATATAATTTAAATATAATAAACAAAAGAGTAAATTTACGCAAGTTGTCTTAGTAAACTCTGAGATGTTTTTGAGCTAAATCTTTTTTCTCCGAGTAAAAATTGCGAGCTCAGATCGTATGAGCTGCTCTGAGTTTCTTGCCGAAATGGCAAATAATTTCAATTATATTCTATTACTTTTGTTGAGAGAAAATAATAGAATTTGTAACTATTAAGCATTCGAGTTGTGTAAGTTAAATGAAAAATTAAACTTATGGATTTTGGTAACAGTCCTACGTGACCAAAATTCTGATTTCTCTCTCTCTTGACTCTCACCTCGGAGCGATTTAAGAACTTTTAAAACTTAGTGAATGTAGAAAATTAAAAGAAACATTCTTACTGCTTTAATAATTTCCCCTTAAAATACAACTAAGGGTCAATATCTTAAAAACTGATTAAGCATTGGGTATTACATAGAAGTCCAAAAGGGATTTACCTAATATTACTATATATGTGACTACTTCTATTCTTTTTCTAGAAAATTTTTAACTGATTTTCTAAAAAAATTAGAACAAATAATACGGATTTGCGATTTATAACAGTTATAACTAGTATAAATAAATAAAGGAAACCAGTTAAAATATTAAAATAAACTTGATATTTCCAACATATTTTTCATAAGATCTAAAAATAAACAACAGCAGCAACTTTTCAACTCGGCTTATGTCAGCTTTCCTCGATTTTTTTCTATCCCATTGACGTCAAACTTCGAAGAAACTAAATTTAATATGATCTGCTATATTTCGAAATCATATTATATCGTCTAAATTTATTTTAGCAGTCTGGCATCCGATATACGGGAACATATTTATTATACGTATTATACAGGGTGATCCATGAGGAAATGTCAATACTTTAGGTACATAGTCAGGGTCCAAAAATAAACATAAAATCTATACGAATATGTGTCCGCAAGGCCTTCGTTTCCAAAATACAGGGTGTGGAAGTTTTTATTTAATTTTTCTATTTTTTAAATAAAATCTATGATAATGTAAATATTGGAGTAAAAATTGGTATCCGGGGGTTTTTTGGTATGACGAATTCGAACCTAATCTTAGTACGGCTCTTACTTGTAGGGGGCGCCACCTACACTTCTTTTTACTATTTTGAACAATCAGAACTTTTTGGTACGGCCCTGTATTACATTTTTAAGTAAATTAAACGTCAAAAAGGTATACCAGTTAAAAGTTAATATAAGCAACCGTTTTCGAGATATTTGGATTTAAAAAATTACGACGCATTTGATTTTATTATAGCAAAATTTAAAAAAATGTATAATTAAACAATATGTATTTTAATTTTCAATAAAATTATTGTTCTTAAATTATGTTCAGCAAAACATAAGCTAGATTTTATAATTTTCAAAAATTCCACCTTTTACTTCAAAGCACATGTCAGCTCTGTGGTAAACACCCTGTATTTTGGAAACGAAGGCCTTGTGGACCCATATTGGTATAGACTTTTATGTTTATTTTTGGACCCTGATTACATTAAAGTATTGACATTTCCTCATAAATCACCCTGTATGTAGTTAGCATAGATAAAAAAGCCTAACTTTCTTAAAATATAACTGGTTGGTTAAAAATAAATGAAATGTTAACAAATTTAAAAAATGCTCATCTTAAAATTACGTTTTTAAAAAGGTTAAATGCTAAAAGAATTGCCACTTGTCGTCTGCTAACGCAAAAATTAATTTGCATAGTTTAAAATAGCGTTTTCAAAACCTTTTTGAATGAC
Organism: Listronotus oregonensis; assembly: GCA_019359885.1. Lineage (NCBI taxonomy): Eukaryota > Metazoa > Arthropoda > Insecta > Coleoptera > Curculionidae > Listronotus > Listronotus oregonensis. The sequence goes on along the minus strand of JAHBCN010000366.1, from coordinate 119,067 downwards.
CAGAAAATTGTATCATTGTTTCCAACGCTTAGAAATGTTTTTGAGAAAAATAACTCAAGACCTGAGCATCTGACAGATATCAAAATGCCACTCTACCTTAGTTTGATTTAGACATACAATAAATACTTCTCTCAGCCCCTCAGTAATTATTCCTGGATCAAAGGCTCCTTTACTGACACCGAAAAGCTGCCTGAACTTAATGTGACTCGGGATTGAAGCAAATGTTTTCAAAAATGGCTCTCTCGGACTTTTGGGTTTAAAGGCCTGCCGACTATGTGGAATTAGCTAAAAGGCAGTTACTTTTAACTGCCTTTCACGACAACTTGTAAAAACAAACGTCCTAAATAGCACTAGCAATATTACTACATACTCAAATATTTTTCTATCGCTTAAAAAAATAGATGATAATTTAAAAAAATGTCACATGCATTAAAATAATAATTTGCCTTGGTCAGTAAAACAGATCGATTTATTCTTGTTTTGTACACTCGCGTTTTGTACACCTCAAAAATTTACTACCAAATATTCTTATTTCGTACACAAAATTAATTATTTAGTTTTCAACATCAGGTTTCGTACACCAAAAACTGAGGAAGGTTCCTGTCTCTGATGGTTCAAAAAATATGGTAAAATGAATTAAACCTAATTTTATAACTAAATATCAAAATCTTGTTTTAACAATCTACCTAAACGGAAAAGTTTACTGTGCTACTTTTAGTGAATAATCAAGTCTAAAATATAATTGGGGAAAATAAAAATCCGGTTTAACTAACCATGATCGACCAGAACTGAGGGCTTTTGAATTTGTCTAAATTATTCCTACGTACAAGTTATTATAACATTTTCAAAATGGTATTTATTTGGTTGGTCATTTAGGTCGTCACAATGGTCGGTGTACGTAACGAGAAGCATAAAATTGATTAAATAATTCGGTGTACAAAACGAGAATATTTCTGAAGTGTACGAAACGTGAGTGTACGACACTAGAAAACACTAACAGATTCTTTACGTAATTTATAGCTTGCTTTTAAATACTGGTATGTAACGTTATAATTTGAAGAAGTTTAAAATACAAAAATATCTTCCTGAAAAGTGAGACCCACTGTATAAAAACTTAAAATCAACGTTCGCTTAGGAAAAAAGTAAACTTTGCCACGTGTCGACAAGAAAGAGGAGCAGACACAAATCAAATTTAAGTCATTAAAACGACGATGAAGCCCACGTAATGCACAAGAAAACAAGGTTTTATCAATAAAGCGATGATTTAACGAGTAGTCACGAAACAAAGTGGAAGTTTGAACAAGAATAAATTAAATATTAAGTTTTGTTAAGGACTTGTTAAATATTTTTATAGATCTGTGGACCATTTATTTATATAGATTCCTTTACAAAACTATATTTAATCACCATGTAAGACTACATGTACATTACTTTGATTCTAATTAATGTATATTTTCTTTTTTTTTTGACTGATACCAATGAAAGTTAAAACAAAATATTATTCCCGATGTTTTTGAATTGAAACTTTAAAATCAATTTCTGTTTGATTTAATCTGACCACGGCCAAAAAATTCTATGTAATTTGCTCGTGACGCTATGAATTGACGCCTGTCTATGCACAATGAAGGTTCATCATTACAAGTGCATTTATTAAACAGAATTGGCACAGTTAATTTGAGTTTGGTTAGATCGGAGCGGTGGCTATTTAAATTACAATTATTACATAAACCATAAATAGATAAATAAGTTCTTAGATTGTCTTAATTTTATACCAAATGTTTCAAATTTAGTTTCTAACTTTTATTTTTACACCAAATTCTTATATAATTGAGTGAAACTTGCGCACTGTCTTGATGTCCTAATAAGGGTTCATCTTATTACCTGAATTGTATTAACACGAATTGCGCACTAGTTCAATCTTGAGTATACCGGGTGATCCGGGAGGGTGGCTCACACCTGTCATAAAACTTTGACAAAACGTCATAAATAATAAAGTTCTTAGAATGTCCTAAATTTTATACCAAAATGTTTACAAATTTAGTTTTAATTTCTATTTTGACATTAGGAAGTCACGCGACTTCTGTCAAATTTATCATTAAAGTTTAATTTTTAAAATGCGGAAAAAAAAGGATGAGCCACCCTTCTGGATCACCCGATATACTTACTTAAAATTTATTTTAAGTAAGTATACTTAAGTTAAACGATACTTTCGCCTAACAAATGTTTGTACCAAATTTGGTAATCACTTTCTATAATATATTAACAAATAGGAGATACTGGGGTAATAGGAACATTGGGTAATACGAACCACCTCCTATATCTGGTGTTTGAATAGTTTTATTTCCTCAAGACAAACTGTGTGTGTAGGGCTATTCTAGGTGTTATCAGAATAATTCGGAGTATGATATTTAAGCAATGTTTTTAAAATACCCAAGAAACATAGCTCGGTCATAAGGCTATGACTACAAGATGTGATGCGTTTTTTTCTCTTACTTAAAAATGTACAGAAACTATATTCTATCTATTTTTGTAATAAATGATAGTCATATTAAAATTATGGTTTCCCAAAATCACCTGCTTCTCTGACCTATAATTTATAAAAAAACCAAAATTGTTTAAAGACTTCGATAATAAAATACGAAATTTTAAACTTCTCTAACTTTTTTTACGAATTTTTGAAAAAAGAATTTTATATTTTTGAAACATAACATTAACTCTAATATAAGTGACAATGGTAGCAGATCTGGTATCTTAATTTTTGCTTAACAAATTGTTAAATAAAATCCTGAAATACCGCAACTTACAATTAAGTGACCCATCTCCTAAACCGACTGTCCGATTAAACTTTTTTCTCAGGGTAATAGGAACATTTGAGAAAAAGTTTTTATTATGCCAGGACTGCATATATACGAGATATACAGCTTAACACAGGCAAGTTCTTATTACCCCAGTAGGGATAATAAGCTCATAATAAGAACTTGCGTTTTTCTCTTTAAATTAAAATGATGTATTCGTATATGTTCTTCCTTTCTACAAAGGAAGAATTTAGCATGTAGCTTCTGCAACACAAAACCTGGTATCATATAGATTTTTTTAATAATGTTTTACCAAAATCAAACCACCGAAATTTTAAACCTTATTACCCCAGTGTCCCCTAGTTCTAATTTTGACTGCTTAAAATTATTGCTTGGGTTCGCTTCCTCCATTTTAGTTTTTGTTAAGTATATCCATTGCATTTTAACTTTTTTAAAATTCAAGCTAACAGATATTTTCTTTTCTGAAACACTGACCTTTTAATACGAAATAAAAAATTATAAGAAGGCACCAAAACTGACAAAAAATATGGAACGACCATAATGTCGTGTGTTTTAAATGGTGAGTATTTAAATTAGGAAATTTTCTTTAAATTAAAAGGAGGAAATTAAATAACATTTTTACATTTTGGTAAATGTAATTCCATGAATTACAAATCTAAATTAATAATTACTTCTTCTCTTGTTTATAAGACATAAAACTAACCAGATTTAGACATCGTTTTTTTAAACACCTTTTTTGTGTTCTAGGGAACCTAAAGCGTCAAGTCATTAAAAAAAAAACGTTAAGTAACCAAATTAAACAGATACAAGGAAATATGTAAGATATGCCTCAGAAATTGATAAATACACCTCGTAAAGATTCGTTCTTTTATTTTATATTTTTTGATCTACCTCATAGAAGCTGTTCCAGATAATTGAAAATGCGGGAATTGATTTAACTTAGAAGCCCTAGAAAGCCGATCTGGAATTTGCCGCAGACAGCTGTCGCATTTACACCAATTTTAATCTTATTATGCAGCATAATTTTACGACTAAACGCTGCTTTCGAAAAACTCAGTAAGCAACGAAAATGCACTTATTTGTATTATCAATAGCACCCAATTAAGAGAGAGCGTGTGTGTGTCTAATAAAGTGTGCAACATACGAAACATTTTTCACAAAATTTTGATTGTTTACCAATTAATTTTGGACGATTTAGATCGTTTACCCTTTTAATATAAATCAATAATAAATTATTTGAAACTGACTGAAGGAACCAATGTTTAATTAAAATCTAATAACGCTATTAATTACGTAGTCAGAAGAGATAATTCGATATTGTTTCAAGAACGAAGCTTCGCTCAAATTAATGTCAGTTCGCTGTCTTTGAACATTAAAGTAAATGGAAGCTTTGACTTTAAAATAAAAGGAAACTCCTGAATATTTAATGCCACAAATTAAATAACAAAGGCTTCAAGATAATAGGTATACAAAAAAAGCGATTATTGTTTAGTATACTACTGTGTGTTACAACTTTTTGTTTCTGATCTTTGGCCAGTCCATAAAGGCTTAAAGTCCAAGTATCGTGAGTGTCTTAAGTGAAGTAAGAGGCAGTTTACTGTAGTAATACAAGATTTAAAGATTTGTCGGGGAAGGAAAGATCTCTTCAGGTAGAAGGTTCCACAGCCTAGACAATCTAGGGACTAAAGAAAGAAGAAAGTGAGAAGTTGGGGATCCCTCCAGTTAGACTGTGAAGGGATGTATACCAGTGGCACTTCGTGTTACTCTGTTGGAAGCCCTTAGAAAAGGAATAATACTGGCTAATTTTTCGGAACAGAATTCCAGGTCCACCAGAACAAAACAAGAATTTTTTCTTGCAAGATTGGGGTTAATTAATAAGGCAAAAGGCCCTTCTTTGAATGAAATAAAAAATGTTAAGACCTGTAGCAAAAAGACAAATAGTTCCTCCCTTTAAAAATATATACCAAGTTTTAAATTAATTTAACATTAAGAGCCTATATTCCCAAAATAATTCGCAAGCTGTCAGAAGTGTTAAAAATTCTAGATTAAAACAAACGTAGAAACCTTTTTAATTTAAAATTATTTTTAATTTTGCAAGATAAGCAGTTGATTTAACTTCGATTTTTTTAAATGTACCGTGATATAAAAACAGCAAAAATTCAGCAGCTCAGAAAAATTTTATTTGCTTTAAAACGCTATGTCAAATTTCTTTGATCTCGTCAATTAATTACATTTGGCCGGGGTGGGGGGAGGGGATCGAGCCGAATTACGTAACGTCACATGAGGGAGAGGAGGGACCTCGGTAACTATCACGTAATTTTTTTCGGTGTCAAATTGCGATAAAACTGGGTTAAAATAAATAATACATGTTTCTCCAATAAAGCCAATCCTACAGAGGGTAATACAATCAACTAATCTTACAAAATGATTTTTTCTCACTAAAATAATTAACCAAATTATGTTTTTTTTTAATAATTTTAACGCAATTAAACACAGATTAACGTATTTACACTAAAAATACGCATTTTGAAACATCTTAAGTGAGATATGGGGGAATGGGAGTCGAGCCAAATCTTACGATCTCACACCAAGAGGGGAAAGGGGGGTGTCAAAAAATTGCCGAATGTAATTAATAGACGCCGCCTTAGCCCACAACACGTATGGAATGTTCCTTTGATCTCTTTAAGGTGGCTGAAAATTTACTCTTATCATGGCCTCCAAGATCTCCTGATTTAACCCCAATCGAAAACGCATAAACCATGGGTAGAAGAACGGTAAAATCACAACATAGTTGTTTACGTATTCTGTTTTTGTAGCAGTGTATAGGGTTTAGGAAAAAATCTAAAGATGCACCTTATTACCTTCTAGACCAAATGTAACGCAAAAAAATTAGTCTTTTAATAAAATTTCACATACTTTGAATCGAATTTATATGTTTTACAATTGATTTAGGACACACAAAATTTAATTTTTTATTTGGCAAATTTTCAAATCTGCAAATGATGAAATATTTCCTGTCTTCACTGACGTGCTTTTTAATTATGGTTATTCCTAGTTTATTCCAGATATTTTTAAGTTTTGCAGGTGTTAACGGCACTCTACGGTTTTGCCAAGTTTATCGTAAATTTAAATGATGTAATAAAGTATTTTAAGAAAACCTATAAGTTTACTCAAGGTTTACTTATAATTAAGTGAATACTTTTTTAACCACAAATAAAATTTATTTCTATGGCAGTATCATAAAGATTAAAGTGTAGTTAAACAACTTATAATCTAAAAAAAATAAATAGAGCAAATAAATCAGAAATAAAATAAACGCGGATTTGCAATAAAAATCTAAAAATAAATTATTAAAATATTTTTATTTTTGGGTGTTTTTCAATAACGGCACAAAAGCGCATTATACGGCACAATGCTCAGCATTGAGTGTTTAAACTACCGCAACGCCTCGCATCATGGGGCTTTGGATAACTCTTACATGAGTAGACACACATAAATCTGAGATAGGTGGGGTCCTCTGCTATGCGGTCCACCCAGATTTTTTGACCTGAGCCCTAAGAATTTTTTTTAGAATGTTAATTTTTTTCCAAAATTTTCAAATTTCAGATTTAAAACTAAAATAACTTGTTAAAAAATCATGAAACTGACAATATTTTTATTTAATTTTAATCTAGACTAATACCAGAATCATACAAATTTAATAATTGAGGCCTATGACAGCTACAAATAAAAATACGGGCCCTCAAACAACAAAAAGAGGTAAAAAATAATTCCAATAGCCAACTTTGCATTGCATTAAACAAAACTAGAAATGATCAAGTATTTCTAATTAGTCAAAAACTTCTTCAATTCATGCTCTTTCGAACGATATGCAATAACCACAATTTGCTTAAAAACAGCAAGAGAAATTCTACTTTTGATAAAGTTAACAAATAACTCTTGCTGTTTTGAAGCAAATTGTGGTTATTGCCTATCGTTTGAAAGGGTACTGAATTGAAGAAGTTTTTGACTGATTAGAAATAGTTGATCATTTCTAGTTTTTTTTTAATGCAATGCAAAGTTGGCTCTTAGAATTATTTTTACCTCTTTTTGTGGTTTAAGGGCCCGTATTTTTCTTTGTAGCTGTCATGGGCCCCAATTACTAAATTTTATGATTCTAGTATTAGTCTAGATTAAAATAAAATAAAAATGTTGCAAGTTTCATGATTTTTAAAAGTTATTTCAGTTTGAAATTTAAAAATTAAAAATTTTGGAAAAAAATCTAAAAGAATTCTTAGGGCCCAGATCAAAATATCTCGGTGGACCGTATAGCAGACGGCCCCCAACTCAAATTTACGTATGTCTACTCATGTGCCAAACACCCTGTATATATATTTTTGAGATATTGACGTTTTAAATTAAAAAAACGTTAATATCTAAAATTACGCCTTTTTCGATTTTTTGCTGTTTGACCCCCAATTTTGACTTCGGATTCGTGTTCAGCGGAAAAAAATACGCCAGGAAATCTTATTTCGACACCCAGCATACATCACTTTTTTGTGAACCTGTGTTTAAACAAAGCAACGTAGAAGTAAAAAGATAAGGTTTACTTATCTTCAGTGGCGACTCTAGAATTTTGTAAAATTTTTATCCAAAACGTGAGACATGGAAAAAACACCAAATATATACCAGATGCCATTGGCTTCAAGAACACTTTGGTAAAAAAAAATAATTTTGAAATATGCGAAAAAAGTTGATTTTTGGGAGCCCTCCCAGGGAAAAATCAGATTTAAAAAAAAATCATCCATTTTATTATTTTTGTGAATTTGATCAACTTCTGTTGTCAAACCCCAAATTTCGCAAGAATATCTGCATTTTTCTTGAAATTAGGGGCATCTGAAATATTTGCATAAAATAATTTGAAAATCCTAAAGCCGCCCCTGCTTATCGTCATGGCATTAAAAAAAATACTGTAACAAAAATAAATATTAACGATGATTTAAATAATTAAAAAGCAGTAATTTTTTTCAAGGATTCTTTCCTCAAAAAGAAATCGATTCCCGAAGGAATCGATCCCATTATTGCATGTGTTAAATGAATGAATATATAAATTTTACTGTCGAATAAATAATGTAGGAATTGTGTCGGTCCACAAACATCATTTATAGCAAATACGGTCGGTGAGGCGAGTAAACTCTGGGATTAAACCCTTGGGAGCCAATTGCTGGCATTTATTTTATAGGAATAAATCCCTTAATAGAGTTAAAGCAAACAAAACTTTACAGTAGTTGTAGGCATCGGTCCTGGCTTTAAAGGAGGTGGGTAAAATTCGGCCTTTTTTTGCCCATAATATTTTTGAAAATTTAAGGTTTAAGTTGGGCCATTTTATTATATTTATAATAAGTCCAAGTATCTTTATTTACATCCAATGAATTGGTAAAAAAATAAGTATGGCAAGGAGCAAAAAAAACCTTAAAACTTGCTATTTTAATAGATTTTTTGCCATTTTACCGTTTTTGAATCTTTTATTTTAAAAAATATATGCTGCGCTTTGTGCCCCAACATAATTTTATTATCTTTAATATTAGTCCAGTAAATGAAGGGACAAAGGTGTAAATAAATTCGTACACTTTTCCCTTGTGGCGCAATTCTTAGGACTTCGGGGATGCTTTCAAGCGAAAAAAAGTTTATTAACATTAACAGGTGGAAAAGGGCTGAAAATGGCCCCTTAACGCCCGAAAAATGGGTTTCCCGCTAATATCTGCCAAAATATGCGAATTGGAGATTTTTTTAGACAAAAAAATTAAGATCGCCTTGTAATCTACAAAAATGGTCCTACATTTTTTTTTCGAAAATTCGATAGTTTTCGAGATAACGGGACCCAAAAGTCCCCTCATTTCAGCTGCCGCTCTACCGCTAAAATGCCGCTATCTTCATGGATTCTCTTATAAGCGGGCGGACGAATTGTTTTATTACTCGGGCAATAATGTACATTTTTTAATCATTCAAAGTTCATCAGAATGGGAAAACCCGTACCTATTATTGCATATGAGTTTGGGACCATTCTGATTTTTCTAAAATATTAAAAAAAGCGGTCAAAGTTTTTTTTCACAATATTTTGAGAGTATTTCATTAATTTATTGATATTTTGTAAAAAAATAGTTTGTTATAAACAATTATTTTTTAAAATGAGCCTTAGCAAGTGTTCAATGATCCCAGAAAATTTTCTTCATCATCTTTCTTGCGTTTTGATAAAAAAATTGTTTTGGCTATCTGCATTTTTTAGCCGTTTCCGGAGTTATAGAAAATCTGTATGTTATGGATTCTTCGACGGTCGTTTTTGCGAAAAATATTGGTGTTGCGAAAAAAATGGTAGGGACAATTTTTGTAGTTTTCGAGGTGATCTTTATTTTTTGTCTAAACAAAAATTCTAATTTATAAAAATAAACTGGCAAAAATTTAATAAAAATAGAAAGTTTGATTTTTTTTGATACTTGCCATTCTGATTTTTTATCAATTCATTGTATATGTAAATAAATATAATAACATGGCCCAAATTGAAACTTTGATTTTTCACGAATATGATGGGCGAAAAAAGGCCGAATTTTACCCACCTCCTTTTGAATTAAAAATTAGTCCTCTGAAACTCTTTAAGTGGATTGATTTTAGCGTAACCTACAACCTTTTTATATTCGAAAACTTTGAGAATTGGGAGTTTGTGATGTGGCATGCGTCAAACATGTCTATTTAGCAATGTATAGGTAATTTAAAAATAATGTAATAGTAAAATGTTATAGTGGCCAACAAAACTCAAGGGTTATTTGCTATGACCTACGCCTTAAACATATTTGAGGCATGGCACATCAATAACACCAAAATTCTCAGAAATACAAAAATATGTTACGCCAAACTGAATACACTCACAAGTTTAAAACGAGCATTCTTTTTCAAAATTTAAAGCCGGGACCGATGCCTATAACCATAGGCTTACCAATTATTTTAGTACAGTTTCTCTGCCAAGGAAGGATTAACTATTATATTACCGCGTCGTTGCGTTTCCAATCTGTACAGGAATGGAATTCTAAAATATCCAATTTAATGTTTAACGTAATCTGACAAAATACGTCTTGAAGCTTAACCGACTACAAATTAAACCATGAAGCTATCTAAATTAACTAATTTAAATGTTATCAATAATAAAGTGCAATTTGAAAAAGAAAATAACAATTTTCACTTAGGTTACTGTCTGCCTGCCGTATTCTGAATAGGCGGTGTCATTTAAAATCGAGAAGATGTATTTTTATCTTACAAAAACTAAATAGAAAACAAGATTCTTTTTTAACTTTTACATTAGCTTGACTTCAACTTTTTTTTATCTTGGGACAGTCCACGAAGACCTAAAGCCTAAGTACTAACGTACCATGGGGGTGTTAGGTAAAAGAGGTAAGAGGTTTATTAACACGAAAATTAAAATTTGAAATGGAGGGGAAAACCTCTGTAGGCAGCAGGCTCCACAGTCAAGATACTCTAGGGATGAAGGTACGCATAAAGTGAGAAGAGTTTTAGATCCTTTCTAAATTCAAACGAGGCAAGTTAGGAGTGGTGCAAGAGCAGAAGTACAGTTTTTTCAAGACAATTGCTGGAATGCAATTTCTGCATTTTCTTTTCCCTATCACTAAGAAAGGGTGCCTTTCCAATTTAGTGGAAAAGTAGTTACATTACTCCAATCCACAAAAGTAAGAATAAAGCAAATATAGGAAACTATAGGCCAATAAGCAGACTTAGTGCGATACCAAAGCTTTTGAGGATATTGTGTGTGATTGCATAAAGCGTGGAGTAATGCTGGCTTTGATTGACGAACAACATGGCTTTGTCTGGGAAGTCGAATCAAATCTGGTTTTGTTCAATATGTGTTGATGCCTTGGAGAATCGAATCAGGTGACAGTCTAACTGACAAAGGCGTTTGATACTGTTGATCACGTTTTGCTCTGTCGAAAGCGGAGGGCGTTTGGAATTAATGGTGCCCTGTACGAGTGGCTCCAAAGTTATTTAAATGACAGAACACAAATTGTCACGGTGAAGGGAGCACAATCGGGGAGTATTCTGGTGACTTTTGTTGTACCTTAGGGATGTCCCAGGACCATTTCTTTTTAACATCTTTATTAATGATATTGGATCTGTTATTAAACATTGTAACTTTTTATAATTCGCTAATAATATAAAAATTTTTACTATAAAGTCACCTTTAGATCAGCAAAAGTTGCAAATAGATCTAGATGCAATATCCTTGTGATGTACCAGAAACAATCTGAAGCTTAATATAAGTAAATGCAAGTCATTGTCGTTCTATAGAATTCTTAACCCAATACCAGCACATTACTTTATCAGTGGCAGTCAGCTGGAGAGAGTTGCATCCATGAACAACCTTGGTGTCGTTTTGGCTAGCGGCATGAGCTTTCAGCTACATTTTGATTATATTATTAACAAGGCACTAAAAATGTTGGGGTTCGTGTATAGGGTCACCCGCGAATTTAGCGGTCTTTTACGGTCAAGTGTTTGTATACATCCCTGGTGAGATCAATACTCGAATATGCCTCAGTTGTATGGTCTCCTACATACGAAAACCATGTGTATGCTTTGGAAAAGGTGCAGAATACATTTTTGAGATACGCAGCACATAAGCTTAATCTTTCAATACGTGAACTCACCCTTTCTGAAATAAGGACAATAGTAGGAATTGACACTCTTAAAACAAGATATTACAGCGATCAAACGTTCTTATTTAAAATCTTAAATTTCAGCATTAATTGTCCGGAACTACTTAATAGATTTGGTCTCTTTGTCCCTCCTCATAATACTCGACAGCGTCTTACGTTCTATGGAAGGCATTCTCCGGTCGAGAGAATCATTGGAGGTGCAAACCGGCTTAATGTTGATTTTTTTGATTCCTCATTGCTGCGTTTCAAACATCGAATGAGATCAGTGGATCTGTAATGTGTGTGTGGGATGTATGTGTGACTAATGCGACTTTCTGTTATGAAAGACTCCACTTTTTATCGCTAAGGTTATTATAATTTTAAAATTGTTGCAAGGTTTTTTGTATTGTATTTTGCTTACAATTAGTCCTAATAATTTAGTATATTTGTGTTTTTATCATGTAAGTTAGTATTAGTATATTTATAAGTTAGTAATAGTAATTGTAATTGGGTTTACCCGTGAATAAATAAAATAAAATGCCGTAAAGCCCAGACGATTGGTATAAAAGAAGAAAGAATGCCCTTGATCTGCATGAGGCTAGAAATCATTTCGGACACATTATGACAAAGAAAAGCAACTTGCGGAAAAGGCATGTTATCGAGAGGATCAAATAGCTTGACTTTTCTTTTAGCTATATAAATATGTTTTTCTACGACTGCTATGAAAACACCAATAAACACACGAGAAACAAAACCTGAAAGTGTCTATATCATACACCTCGGTAAATTTTTTTAGAACAGTTTAACTGTGTGAAAAATATGGCCTACTTGATATTTTTTTTTGATACACCGCTGGATGAAGAAGGTTTTTTTTCGGTTGCCAGATTACCGTTCATTGTTTTCCATTTTATATTCAAATAACGTATAATTTCGTGTAAAAAATGCTGTTTTCAAAACTTGTTATATTATATTTAAAGATAAGGGATTAAAAAGGAATTTGTACAAAAGTTTTGACTAATGTTTTTGGCAAAGGACCAGAAAGATTTACTGCCATTCGAGCAAGAGAGGCTCTTATCTTTTATGCGAAAAACATCCTTTGGCTTCTAAGATATATTGATTAATTATTATACTGATGTCTTGCTTCGATGCTAGCTTGTAGATTTTCAGGACTAAGATTTTAAACAAACTTTTTGGAGCTTCTACGTAACCTGTGCCTTACATCGACAAAATGATAAATGCACAGGTTGAATCCTGAAGGTGGTTTTCGTCAGAAAATTTAAAAACTGTTTGCAGAATTTTCTGAATGACATAAGGTTACAATGTCACAAATTTTCCTTTGTTAAATCTTCAAAAGTCTTACTTAGAGAAACCATACTGGGTGAGGCCAAGACAAAAAGTGCTTTAATTTTTTTTATTTGCAAGTTTAATATATTTTTTTCAACAAATTGTGGAATTCTGCAGATATTTATATATAAAAGGTAGGTAAATCGATATCAGTAGGATGCAATAATTCAGTTGAAAAGATATGTAACCACACACAGAATTTTTCGATAAAATTGTGAAATAGACTATGACTAACGTGTATCAATCTATATATTAGGCTTATTGTTAGAAATGAAGTAAAAACTGTATTTTCAAATTATTCCCATTAGTTTTTTTTTTAATAGGACCAATATTTTTTTAACTAAAATTAACTCAAAAATAGTATCGAAATTGTATCTTTTTTTGGATAAAAAATAAGTTATTTAAAATCTGTTGCAAAAAATGGATTAAACTCCCTAATTTTTAGATTTCAAAGAGAAAAAAGTACTGCAAATTTACCATAGTCTTAAAAATATTAAGTAAAATTATCGTCGACATTCTTTTTTAAGAGCTTTAAGTCCTTTAAGAAGCAACCGGCAATATTTATAGGAATTTTATGCCCCATTTTTCATGGGAAAAATACAATATGGAAATGTTGTGCGCCAACTTAGGAACGCCGTCAATAAAATTAAAAATTGTTATACTCACTTCTATCATTAGGAGAAATTTTAGTTAGAATTAACCGTATAAAAGTCTAAAAAATGGATGTAATTTTTTTTAATACAAATGGAAAGAAGTTGCAGTTAAAGCAAAATTCAGTCCAATTTTAAATTTCCACAAAGTTTTCAAAACCTGGAAATACAAATAAGGACTTTGTTTCTTAAATATATGTTAATATTAAACCGAACTAGTGATAGGCAATATCGATTTTTTTCTACTGATTTTGACAAATATACTAATTTTTTTAAAAAATTAGTAATTAGCAAAAAAATAATATTACTTTTTTTAAAAAATTGGTAATTCGCAAAAAAATACTAATTTTTCTTTTTTAATCAGTTATTAGAAAAAATACATTACTATTTTTTTTTAAATTAGTAATTGGTCAAAAATATTACTTTTTTTTGAAAAATGACAAATATTATTAGTTTGGTTGATTTCCCGAAAAATAAAATCTATTTCGATCTGTAGATCTATTATCTCTACAAGAAATGGTAAACTGTTTTACCTCACATGCCTTTGTTATGCCCTTTAACTTTGGTCGGGAAATCAACCAAACTAATAATATTTGTAATTTTTCAAAAAAATAAGAAATATTTTCAGCTAATTACTAATTTCTCAAAATAAATAGTTATATATTTTCCACAATTACTAATTTTCAAAAAAAAAAGCAATGTTTTTTGCCAATTACTAATAATCCAAAAAAAATTTGTAATATTTTGTTTATTATAATTTTTCAAAAAAACAGAAAATAATTTTTCGCTAATAACTTTGTTTTTAATTATCAATATTTTTTTGCTAATTACCATTAAAAAAAATAGGTTTTGAAAATAGATAATTTTTTGCCGATCACTGAACTAGACAGTGGTTTTTTTTTAAATACTGGTAAGCAAATAACAATTTCGATGTTTACATAAACAATCCATCAAAACTTTTGTAAAAATCGGTCCACAACTAAAAAAGTTGTATATAAAAAAAGATTGAACGCTGTTAACCCACCTTTTAATTTGTCTTTTGACCCACCCCACGCAACCATACCCAGATACCTCGTCCCAACCCTCTCGCAAGGGTGCGGGTATGGTAATAACCGTGTAAACCACCACGCATTGTAACTCCATAACGTGGACCTTGTCGTTCCCTGCGTGGGCATGTCGACGGAGCGCGTGGAAAACGTCACCTGGCGCAATCCGGCCATACGTCTGTTGCGAACATTGGACCGACGATTACTGAAAAGGCGTCTAGCGTCGTTTCAGCGTCGAGAGAAAGGATGCCTTTCGGACGTTGCGTTGAGATAATGGAGGGGTTAGTAGAAAAATCAAAGAATTTGCAAAAAGGGTGAGGTTTTGCCTGCGAACTAATGATGATGGTTTTGCTGAAAAACTGAATTATAAATATATGTTTTTAAGGAATTTTAAATTTAAACGCGAAACTCTAATAATATTGCAAAATATATGGTAATTTCAATAAATAAAATATAAAAATATGCAAACCGAAAACCATTCATTGCCTTCGCAAAGTAGTTATTTTCGTAACAAGAGCGTGAAATGCAATTACCCTTAAAACTAAAAAGTTGTTGCCTGAGCCTTTCAATCGACTTAGGGCGTAATAATAATGTTTTACGACAGAACAATTTTTTTTGTACGACAAAAATTATTAAACCGACCAGAAATTTAATATTAGTTTTTTTTTCCAAATTGGTAATCATTTCTAATGACCCTATAAATTGTTAGAGTTAGTGACAAAGCTAAAAAAATAATAATAAAATGCATAGTAGCCAAACAATATATACGTTGCCAAATTATTAATTACATATGGTATCATTAACGTTGTCAAAAAAGTGCTGTTAAATTTTTAAAGTAATTATTTCGAAGAAAATGAACATAAATCCTAATAAAATAAAAGAAACATCGAGTGACATATGGCATGAGTTGTTGCCAGAAAAATCTCAAAATATTTATGAAAAACTGACGAAAAATTTTGTTATATGGTGTGGTTCATTTAACTAACCAGAACTAACAGAAACAACAAATGGTTGTGAATCATTTCACGTCTTATTTAATGGTAATTTTTATAAAACATCATCATTACTTGTATTTGTAAATGTTTTAAATAAAATTCAAACTGAAACCTAGATTAAATTACAAGGTATTAGGAAAAGTTGTAGAATTGACATTTTTATATTTATAACAAAAATATTTTATATTTTTTTATTTCGCATACTAAAACACCACATGTTTATGTAATATTAAGTTCCATTTGATAACTAAAACTGTTCTTTGAGGCACCAAGCCGCCCTGACAGACCCCAGAGAGACGCGCAAGTACTTTGTCTATTACTGTGTCATCACCATAACAATATCATAACTTATTTAAATTTTGTTTAAGATAGTTTTATTTTATATATCATAATATAATAACCATACAACAATTGTTAAATGGACAAAAAAAGCTTTTTCTACTTGCGTGCGCAAAGTACTTACTTTGCGCACGCACTTCTGGATGAAATATTATTTAAAAAAAAAGGTTCTACATATTCTTTTATTGTGCTTTGTTAAATTTTAGATACATTTGGCGCTTAGTAAATATCCCATATCAATTTTCTTTATTATCATTTTAATATTTTTCCATGCACCATGTATTTTATAGACACCATGCTAAACAATAAAAAATCAAAGCATTTTTCTTTGTTGCTGCAGCAACCAAGTACAAACATTTTCTAATGTCACGGAAGCATCAGAAAATTCGGTAAAAAGCTTAAAATAAGTTTCTAAGAATGGAGGAAGAATTGCCAGGCGATGTTTTAAAAGCCGCAAGTTTGGCCAACTTAGAGCTCCTGCCGGCAAAATCAAAAGAAAAGTACGAGAAACAGTATAATTCATTTGAAACATGGTGTGAAGAAAAAGGCGTTAGAACTTTGAAAGAGGAGGTACTTTTAGCCTATTTTCTCAAATTAAGCAAGAAATGTAGTCCAAATACTTTATGGTTAAAATACTCCATGCTGAAAAGTGTTTTAAAGATCAAGAAAAATGTAGATATCGGCAAGTTTTATAAGTTAGCAGCATTTATTAAGAAACAAAATGTAGGCTTTCGGCCAAAAAGTCAAGGATTTTTTCAAAAGAAGAAATATCTACATTTATTAATGAAGCACCTGATGAAATATATCTTTTGATAAAAATTGCGACCATTTTCGGACTTGCTGGCGCCTGCAGACGAGAAGAACTCGCAAAAATGAAAACATCCGACATCGAGGACAAAGGCAACCTAATTGTTGTGAAGATTCCAGACGCAAAAAACTATACCTCACGTACTTTCGTCCTGTCTGAAAAGATCAGCGACGGAAAGTAGTTGTTCTTATATCGAAGTATCAGCATTACGGCCACCGACACCACATCAACGGTTTTCGTATATTTCAAAGGGAATTTGCACACAACAATGCGTTGGGATCAATACATTTGGGAAGATGCCTTCTGAGATAGCAGCATTTTTAAAGTTGCCGAATCCAGAGCTATATACCGGCCACAGCTTAGATATAAAGCGGTTAGGCGGTTGGAAATCGACAACGGTAGCCGAGGGATACATTAAAGAATCAACAGGCTACAAAAATGGGTTAAGTAAAAAAAATTAAACTGCAACAAGCCAAAAACTCTCAAGAAGCCAGATGAAATGTCCTGTTCCACAGACGCTGTTCAATCAGCTAAAACACAAGATTTCGTCTTAACATCGAGCAGCGAACCATCATCGACGTTAAGAAATCATTTGAAATCGGCCATAAACCTTCACATGCAACTAATTGTACTATTAACATTAATATTGTTAATAATAATTAATAATGTTTTTTTTTGTATAATCAGTTGAAATAAAAATTTAATTACTTACTTTGGATTTTTAATTTTTACTGAAATATTCGTATATTTCTAATAATCAATCATATTCTTTAATTTAAAACCATTTTTTGACTACTTGCGAGTTCGTAAGTCAACTGAGTGTCTGTGCACCAGTCTATACTCTGGAACGAACTGTGCTTCTTTCTGTCAAGAAGACCAAATAATTTGAGCTATCGCTCACACATTTTCGCTACTCTCCTTTTTTATTACATGTACACCAAATAATTTGAAATTATTATTTCCTTCCATTTGTCGGTAATAACGCCAAAAGACATATAGTTCGATCAGTGTAAAACGAAAATCTCGGTGCTCTTTAAAAAGAAAAAAATACATAAAAAGTAGCTAAAAAGGTTTGATTTGAACTAGCGGCCGCTTTTGCTTTTTATATGGACTATTTTTACAGACACGTGCGGGAGGCGGTACATTATAAAAAGCAAAGGCGGCCGCCAGTTCAAATCAAACCTTTTTAGCTACTTTTTGTTTTTTTTTTAAAGAACCGAATTTTTTTCTTGTACTTATTTAACTATACCGATAAATAAGGTGCCTCCTAATAAGATTTTGACAAATGTAAATTTGGCGTAAAATATGGATAAACCAAACTTTTATTTCAAAATGATTTTATTATTATTTATTTATTATAATAAACAGTCTCACAATAATTAACAGTGAGGGAGACTTAAGGTATAAAATATAAGCTACAATGCTAAAATCAAAGAACATATTTAATAATAAACACTGCGCAAATACGCAAAAATTTAGCAGAAACCAATTTTGGCGTAATCTAACAGCGTAACGTCAAAATATTAACTAACCAATCAGATTTAGGAGTGCAAAAACCCAATGTGCGATTTTTTAACGATTTTTTTCCTTATAGAGAGGGTTTTTAACTGGTACCTCATACAAAGCTTTGATTTACTGGGTTAAAATTTTTTACTTCATCTCGCTACATCTGGCTTAAATTTCGCTTTTATTTAAAACTTATTAAAACTATTTTGTTATTTTAAATTCTAAACACAATTAGACAAAAAGTATCGATTTAGGAATCACCCTGTATATAATATACCAATTTATCGATACTTTTGCTAGAAAATACATGGTCACAAGAAATAATCAATGTCTTTATATAACGCAATTCGTTAATGGTTTTGCTTAAATATTTTCCGGAAAATTAGATTTCACGACGAAACTTGCAGAGGCGTTGGGCGCTGTAATTTAAGCCGATAATAAACTCAATACGTAATAACTAATATGTTTTAAACTGCTTATGAGTAAGGGATCCGAATTAGAGGCAACCTTCACCCATCTGCTAACTGGATAAAAATTATTTTTTATCAAATATAATATGTAAAAAGTATCGTCAATGGGTTGCCTAAAAAATTATGCTCAAGATACCGTTATTTAAATATTATATTTGACTATTGCACTCAAGCCTTTTATATCGGTAAAATACCATAGAAACGGCCTGCTTTTCAATGGCAATATTTTTACCTGAATTAACCTTGACAAAAACAAAATGACTAACAACAATTTTTTTTTGTGTCAGGTAGCCAATTAGTGTCAGTGACAAAATAGTTTGGTGTTTATAATGGGACTTTGAGTCTCTCGTGATATAGTCATGTCGAATATCATTCGAGAGAAATATTTTTAGGTCTGGTTTTATCCAAGTTTGTTGCTTTCAGGCAATTTTGCCAAGCAACAAACTTTTATACCAGTCGAAAAATTCTGCAATAGGGTGGATCGAAAAACGCCTTTTTTCTGCAATACAACTCTAATAGCGCGAAAAACCTGCGCATAGGCGTCATTATAAAGAACAAAATATTTTAAAAATGATTCAAAATTTGAAATCGCGCAAAAGGCCTAAAGTTTCAAAAAATTTCAAAAAAATACAAAAATTCCCAAAAATATGTTTTTGTTATAAAAGTGTTCAGGTAACTTAATGATACAAAAAATTGTTAATTAATTTTTGTTTAACTGAATTCGCGCAAAGGCCTAAAGTTGGGGTTGTATGTAAAAAAACGATATTCAGGATTTCGACGACTTTTAAACATGGACCAAACCCATAAATGTTTTATTTTTAATTTGTAATACTGTAAAAACCATTCAAAATAGTTTTCCCAATCCAGAAAAAATACTCTCAGACCTGTTATTCCGTAACTATATTCGCGCAAAAGGTCTAAATTATACTAAAAGTTAAGCCATACAGTCCCGTAAAAAAACGCCCTTTTCCATATCTGATGAGTGTTTATTTAACACACTAAGGTTTTTAATAAGACTAACAAGTAATTTACAAAAAAATTTTACCAAACATATCATATTGCAGCTCTCAGCTCATTTCAACATTTAATCTGTGCTGAAATGACCCAAGACTCAAGGCGAGGACATACAGGTGCATAATATCCACCTGTTTAGTTTGATATAAAGAAAAAGTAGAAAAACTACACTGTAAAACATGGCCGAAGCATATTTCGAAGGTAGTTAAAACAACCAGACATCTACCGGACAATATCAAGCAAATCATTGATCCAGTAATTCAAAGGAACGCATTCTTCTGCCACCCTAAAAATATGATGTTGGCCATGATAATGGATGAGAGACCACACATAAGAGAACTTGGCTACAGGAGGATCATTAAATCCAGAAATGAGCCATCAGCTAGCTATAGAAGGAGACTTTAAAGTACTTCAATAAATTTTAGTGCAAACGACTATACTGCCAACTGATCTCAATCTGCAAGTTAACACCGCCGCCACTAGTCCAACGATGCAACTGAACTTTGCTTCTTTATTAAAAGACAACTCCACCAAGGTTTAACTGCCTCAAATTCCATGCCACACCCAGTCAGTTGAGAGGTGTGTAAAACTGGTTACAGAAGCAGCAGAAAAAGTGTGCGGGCATGAAAATCGAGATGGTTATATCAAAGCTACTTTAAAACCAAGATAGCTGAGGCCCATATTTAGTTTAAAGTCTGAATTTAAAGAGGCTTCTATGTAAATAACCTTGTGCCCACAACGAACACATGCATTGTACAAAGTAAATAGTTACTGTAAATATTGTAAATAAAATTAACCCTGGTTGGTTGGTTGGGTAGGGTGGAGGTGGGACTCGCCTTGCAGTCCTCGCCGTGAGTCCTGGGTCATTTAAGCACAGATTAAATGTTGAACTGAGCTGAGAGCCGCAATATGATATGTTTGACAATAATTTTTTTGTAAATCACTTGTTAGAGTCTTATTAAATCTACGGCCATCTGTAATGAATGGATTACTATTGTTGTTAACAAAGGTTTAGAATGTTTAACAAAATGTCAGATTTTGACAGGTTGCCTACTAAAATAATTGAATAACACTGACAATGACGTTTTGCTAAACATTCTAAACCGTTGTTAACTTTTAACAATTGCTAATTCCATTGCTAATTTTACCAACGCGATCATCACTCGGCCGTTAGTGTGTTAGATAAACACTCATCAGATATGGAAAACGGCGTTTTTTACGGGACTGTATGGCTTAACTTAAAGTATAATTTAGATTTAGACCTTTTGCGCGCATACAGTTACGGAATAACAGGTCTGAAATTATTTTTTCTGGATTGGGAAAACTATTTTGAATGGTTTTTACAGTATTACAAATTAAAAATAAAACATTTATGAGTTTTGGCACATGTTTAAAAGTCGTCGAAAGTCAGGAAATATCGTTTTTTTACGATACAACCCGCAACTTTAGGCCTTTTGCGCGAATTCAGTTAAACAAAAATGAGTCCAACAATTTTTTGTATGCATCAAGGACACTCTAAAAAACATTTTTTTACTATTAGAACAAAAAAATATTTTTGGGGGAATTTTTGTTTTTTTTTTGAAATTTACCGGTATTTTGAAATTTTTGAAACTTTAGGCCTTTTACGCGATTTTAAATTTTGATTTTTTTTAAATATTTTGTTCTTTATAATAACGCCTATGGACAAGTTTTCCGCGCTATTAGAATTGTATTGCAGAAAAAACGCGTTTTTCGATACCCTATTCTGCAAGCAAAATTTTCTTTCTTATGATATATATGACTATTTCACTGGAGTGTTTTACACTGGCAAAATGTAAAAGAGAAGACAATAACAAAGTTTGTTTTCATAAACGTGCAAAAGCTCTTTAATTTTACCTTATATTTTCGACGGTTTAAATGTTTAAAAGGAATGGAAGTTTTCTCCACTCAACATAATTTAAAGTTAAAAATAAATCATATTTTCCTTCTAAATCAATTTCGTCTAACAATCTACGAAAACTTGCGATATTTTATCACAAATTCGATGACAGAAAGTAAAGATATTGAGTTAGTTGCTTTGTATCAGTTTTCTTTTATTACTTATTTTATTTCCTTTCTCTGTCGATAAAGGCCAAATCAGATGAAGCGGGATAAAAGAAATAGGGGCGAAATTTCATTTTGTCAAAAACAGTTTTGTTACATGATACTTAAGAAACATATTTTATTTTTAGTACACTTTTATTATTTACTGAATGTTATAGATACTTGACATAGCTTATTTGAGGCTACGCCAAAACTTATATAGAAAAATATTTTACTGGACATTTTCTGGCAAGAAATTATCTTTTTTTAATCGTTTCTAAGTAATATTGTTAAGAATACATAGTATAGGGTGATCATAAACTTTTTTTTTACAACCTAAGGGAAAAAACAAATTGCAAAAACTAAAATATATATATATATAATATATATATATATATATATATATATATATATATATATATATATATATAATAATAATAATATTTAATATATAAATTTTTATAAATAAAAAATTAATTATTAATATAAATTTATAAATTAAAAAATTTTATTATATTATTATAGCATTTTTTTGATTTTTTTAAAGACTTTAAAAGTCCAGGTATTACTAAAATTTTGAACCAAAGAAAACATAAACCCAAAGAAATTTGCCCTTTTTTTTTTAAATTTTTTTTTTTCCCAATTTTAACAAACACGGAAAGGCAGATAAATCACTCCTGATTTTGGGGCCGACCTTAACGCGAACGCGACCTACATAAATAAACACGAAAAGAAATGTTCCTTTACAATAAACAAGTTTACAAGTTTTGATTTTTTTCCCCCGGTTTTAGAAAATAAACCGATAGGGGATGTAAATATTTTTTTTTAAAAACACGAGAAAATAAGTTCTATTAAGAAAAATTAAAGTAATTAGCAAGATCAGGTAAATTATGGAAAAATAAACACATACTACTTACATGGAGTTTAGTGTAACAAAAAATGAATTTAATATGGTTTATGGTGATTAAAAAGCAGGCATACTTCTAACCATTTTACACGCTACACTTTAACAGAAGATTGACTTTTTATATTTTGACATTTCAGGTTACCATCTAATTTAAATTGCAAATTGCGTATTATCCATATATTTTAAACAAACAAATAAAATTTATGTGGGAAACCCGGGTCATATAATAATCTCACAAGCCCAGTAATGAGCCAGTCCCCATATTTCGGAATGAAAAAGGGTAAACGGGAGAATTTTAAAAAGGACGGGGAAAACCCAAAGTGACGTCACATTCTTTATAATTTCAGATTGTTCGAATGATTTTGTCTATTTCGTTTTGCTCGGAAAATCTCGACATATTGGTTTTTATTTTTGGGGCTAAATATTTTTCATTTTTTTTTTCCAACGAAAGGGTTTCAAGGCCAAACATTTTCTCTGTGAATATGTTTTTTTTTGTGTGGATTAAATTAAAAATTACGAACGTTTTTTTAAGAACCCAAAAGGGAAAATTCTTCACGGAAATTTATTTTTGATTTTGGCATAAAACACTTTTTCTTGCTGTAAAACCATCGTTTCCCCACGCTAAATCCCCGAGGCACCCTAATTTTGGGTTTTGGGGTTCTTACAGATTGGGAAAAAAATCAAAGGGGCCAAAACACCATTTATTCTGTGATTATACATATACTTTTTTCAAACAGCAAAAGTTTCTGATATTAACACCTTTTAAATTTTTCATGTAACAGTAATAATGTTTTAAAAAATTAAAAACCGCTTTAAAAAAGGGGGGAAAATAAAAATAAAAAAAAACGAATTTCTTATTTTTTATATGGGGTGGGGTATCAAAAAAAAGTGACCTTCGGAAAGCTTGTTTTTCCAATTGCGTTTGAATTTTAAAGGGGAGTTTTTGTTTGAAATCTTTTTTTAAATTTTTTAGGTTACTATCGATTTATATGCATTGCCCTTTTTTTATTTTTTAGGTTTTCCAAAAACGTGAATATAACAAAATTTTTTTAATTTTAAGGGAATTTTTTGAAATTTCTTAAAATTTGGGGTTTTTTTTATTTTAAAAAGGCCCAAAACAAATTTTTCGTGTTTTATTTTAAAAAAAGTCCCATTAAAAATGTTAATGTTACTACAGAAAAAAAAAAAAAAAAGGCCCCAGGGCCTTGTGGATGACCCTGTACAAAATTAGTATATAATAAAAACTATTGCGCACCTTATTTCTTACCCTTATTTTGCTGGGGGAAAAAAAATAACCCCGGGAAAACACAAGATTACTTATCACCGTTCTTCTTAAAGATTTTTTTATCACTGGGTAAAACGGATTTTCTTAATTTTATCTAATTAAAAAAACGTTTTTATCGTTTTTGAAACGAGGCATTAACAATCAAAAGTAAAATTTAAAACAAATTTTAAACTGCCCAATTTTTTGAAAGCCGTGTATTTTTTTTTTGAAAATGCTTCTACGATATTTTTAAAAAAATAATAAATATAAACGGGGATTTGGGAAAATTTAAAACCTATTTTTTTTATCGTTTTATTAAAAAAATATTGATTTTTGAAAGTTTATATGTATTGTGTACAGTCTCAATCAAAAATAATATTTTTAAGCATTGAGAACCACTAACTTTTGTTGGGTTACATATTCTGATATGTTTGGGAAAATATGCTAAATTTGTGGTCCACGAAATACTGCATCGTACAAATTAAACAAAAATAAAGGAAAAAATATAATGATCTAACTAGTCAAGGGAATTCCAGCCTGTCCAATAACTTCTACCTCTGTTAGAGATGCGAGTTCGGCGCGGATGGCATGGAAGAGACGAAGATAAAAGATGTTCATCCAAATCTCGATTTGACTTGTGGACGGACCGTTTTTTTTTCTGCTTTAAAAGCAATAGTACTTCTTTTATTGTTAATTCGATAGTCTTACCTGTGACAGCTCTTGATTTTCCACGTCGAAAGTCGTAATAAATCATTCCCCATCAATCATAAATTAATTCCCTTTTTTCGCTAAGGCACAACTTTTAAATGACTGTAAACAACACAAATCTCGCTTAAATAACAAACGAAGTATACGAACAAAAATGTCAAAATTTCTAGTGGAAATGTCAAGTGGCACCTGACAACACTGAGTGTTGCCAAGGCTCAAAATAAGTACCATCTACTATAGCAGAACACTTTACTATTTTTAAAGGCCATTAAGCGCGAACAAACTATATAATCGATAACGCGCTACTTCCTGACAAACAGAGCTGTCGGTAATTGAATTAAAATAATTGAAAAATCGTATTTAATTACTTCTCAGTATTAGATTACTTTAATTGCCTTCTGGGAATTTCCTGGTAATTATAGATTTGGATTATCACCAATAGAATAATGTAATCGTGCATCACTGGTAACCGGGATATTTTCACATCCCAAGTCATTCAATTACTAAGCAAGTAATTAGATTACTTATAAAGTATCTTGAATACTTAGAAATTAATCCACTTCCACTCAATAAATAATATTGAATTACTAAGAAAACAACACCTTTCTTTTATGAAACCTGTCGAATTTTTGCTGTAGCCAGAAAAAAGTATCCTGGAACATGAAAAGCGAGCCGCTTTAACCGGCGAACGCCGCCTCTGCTCTGATTTAGTATTTTCGATTGATGCTACCGCCACCGGTTTTTAAATACTCATTTCTTTTGTGCAATAGAACATGGTAATGTTTGGGGGCAGGACACTTTCTTTTTTCTTATTATTTTATTAGCCATTTCTGTTCGTTGAACTTGCCGAGAAAGCAGTTTGAATAGTAACTGGACGCATATATTTAGATATTAGTATAAGCAAATATTTTATTTGGTTTAGTGCAGGCGCTCTTAAACTTTCCAGCCTTAGGGCCATACTAATTACCCACAATAAGTTCCTCGAGGGCCAAACCATATTAATATTTGTTGCCGGTGGTAAGAAGTGAAATAGTCCACTGATGAAAAAAAAAGTCCGAAAAAGTACATACAACGTTTAAAAAGGCTGCAATCGGACTAAAGCCTTCAGCAAACGGCAACATCATACATATTATTAATCTTTCTTCCGTCAATATTCTGTAATGCTTCTAGATTAGTCGTAGAGTACGTATTTGTTTATGAGTAACGTGACACGACATCTGGTACACAAAGCTGAAATAGTAGTACCTTCTATCGCTAACAGATGGCGCTAATAGCGCGATACAGAATAATCTCGTTGGTTGTCTGAGAAAAGTTCTGTGTCTTCCACTCACTCTAGATGGCAGTAATTGGAATATATACAGCTAGTGGCGCAACCACAAGTCAGTTCCTATGACACTGTTATTGTTAAATAAAATACGATACCTCCTTAAAAACTGCGTGGTTCAGTGTTTAAGTTTAAGACATCTGATAACAGTATTTGATTTGAATCAAGTTTGCTTTTGTGTGAATTAAACAGTGTGTGCATGGAAAAGAAGGAAAAATTCATAGCAGAATGCAGAAAATCAAAGATCAGTGGAAACATTCAGTATTTCGTAATTAAGTCTTCCGTGGAAAAGAATGTTGCGCTATGTTTGATTTGCATAGAAAGCATAGCCGTTCTCAAAGAATATAACATTAAACGTCATTATGGAAACAAAGCATTTTCTGTACCATCTAAAATATATGGTAAAGTCAGTACTACGCAGCAGCGCGGATTGAAATCGCAGCAATCTTCATTTACAAAACTGAAAATTGAACAAGAGGCTGCAACCGTAAGCCAGCTTTCGTGGTATCTTGAAACTTGTAGAAACGTGGTTCCGTCTTCAACTGATGGAGGGGCGAATATCATGACGCATAACGAAAAAGCAGCTTTTGAAAGAGAAAGTCTTTAAAAGGTAAATATTAAAAGGCAAAGTCTATAAAATCATATATCAAAACTGTAATTTAAGAATGCAAGTAATGTGGAGGAAATGAGTCAGCCCATGCAGCAAAGTTTCCATTTAACTGTTCAGCAAAATGGACATTTTTGAGGGTTTTCTTTTGGCCTGGATGAGTCAATCAGATGTGGCTGGGGATACTGCTCAGGTGTTGATTTATATTCTATATAGATAAAAAGCCGCTTTTAAAGTGCACGAAGAACTTGAAGTGTATAGTATTCATGGCACAACTATTGGTACATATTTTTAAAGGAAGTTTGGAAATGGCCATTAATCAAAAGAACCTCTCTCTGATGGAAAACTCTGAAATGTATTATATAACTGATGAAGGCAAAACATGAGCGGAAAGATAAAGGAGTGGTCGCTCTTGTGTCAAAGGCTGTAGAAAAATGACGGTGGTTCAAAGTCCATGGCCCTTTACATTAGGGTCATTCATCAACAGTCTTTGTGCGGAAAATGTTTGGATATGTCTGACGTTCTGAAACCGCAGTCATATCAACTGTTACATCTCCCTTTTATCTGATCTTTGAATGAATCACCACACCAATTTATTGAAGAGTATCGGAGAAACCGAGACTTACCTTTTATCATACTGCCGTCGCGCTGGCTTAGTTGTGAGAAACCTTCCAGCGTTTTTGAACTTCGAGCAGTGATCGAAAATTTTTTTGAATGAAAAAGCATCGCCTCTTACTGAATTACAAAACAAAACGCCATGGCTGTGGTAAAGTTAGCATTCTATGTTGATTTGGTCAAAACATGTGAAAGAACTGAATTTGGGGATTGTAAAGCATGAGAAAAAACTGAGCATCTTCCTGATTTATACACTAACATCAAATCATTCGGAAGAAATTGCCGTTTCAATCACAACCACGGCGTAAATGTCGTTTTCTTCCACATTTTAAAACATGTGAAGATCTTCAGCCACACTACTGAGACTGAGGCTTCTATCGACATTCCTGTGCAATCGAAACTTTGAGTGCTTTGAAGATAAATTTTGATACCGCGTTTTCCTGACTGATGCCATATTGCGAATCAAATTAAGATTTTTCAGAATCCTTTTGATACTGACATTGAAACCAGTCCTGGAACTCTCTCAAATGGAATGATTTCTACAATGCAGCAGATATAATTAAAGAACAAATATCAAAACTCATCTTTGTTGAATTTATAAAGTCTTTCCACTGACGTACCATTTTATTAATTTGCATAAATTTGCTCGTGGTTCGTTTTCATGTTTTGGTACCATCTTTATTTGTGTGAGAAAACTTCTCCAAAAAAATGAAGTATAAACAAAAAAAAGTATTTTTATTACAGATCGAAATTAACTGATGAGCATCTTAATCTTTTATCAATTGGGTGTCAAAGTAAAATTAGTCCACAACTGAAAACTATTGTGTGGAAAATCTCAATTACATAACTTAATAGGGTAAACTTCTCCCGTAACAACATCAGGTAAATTATCGAGAAAATTGTTATAGTACAAAATATCCATCATTTTTGGGTCATTAGGAATAAACACATTATCCACACCCAGGCTCCAGAAATGAAGCTTCTGCCCAGGCACACTCAGTGTCACTTTGGGAAGGCAACAATTGTATCTCTTTCTTTTCAGAAATCATACACTGAAGAAAGCAGCCTCTGTTCTGATGCTCAAGTAATTCCCGTTCTTTTGTCCAACTGATCCAACCATGAACATGGTTTAAAGTTCTTCCCACGTAGGCTTTTCATAGTTTAATATGCTGTGGAGTTCGCCATAGCTCATGATCCACAGATCACTTTCGCAGAGATCATTGTATTAGGTTTACAATCAAAACAATACTCTATAAGTCAACAGAATAAATTAAACCCTTTCAAACTAAGATTAGAAAAAGTAAAATATTGTTCTCTTTCAAGAGGCTTTAAAAGACATATACAATAGTTTCATAGTTGAAAGAAAAACTCAAAACAAAATAATAAATGGATGGTTCTCTAGTCAGCTCTGTGGAGGTCTGTTCATAAAACAAGAAAATGACAGATCTCAGTGTATAATTTCAAATATGGCAAACATGCTGAGATCACACAAATGGTAAAAATCATAAAATAGAATTCAAGACTTTAAGAGCTTCTGTTCTGATGTCTGAGGCTATTCAACACTTCTCCTCTTAATCGTGCTGAAACTATATCAAACTATAATTTCCAAGACATTTGAAGTTAGTTTTTTAGAATAAATTTGGTATGTCACTGTTGAATTACTTTTTTAAAAGTAATTGCGACAGCCCAGAGAATGACCTGGCGTGCTCATCCAGATATCTGCTACTTAAGCTTTTTCGAAAGCTTTAAAAGGGGCAGTATGGGGAATAAAATGTCTAACCTGATTAAGTTAAAATATAAGAATACCAGCACCATAATCTAATCAAAGCTAAGAAAGCTCGTAAAAAAAGTTCGTTCAGATGACATCGGTTCGGACGTGAAAATATATTTCATGTAACGCCACGCTTTTATTTGTATTACTCGACATCACGCAAGCTAATTTTATTAAAAGCATAATGAAAAAGTAGTTAGTATTAGTTATGCGTAATTATGTTTTTTTGTTGGGGGCAAACTGAGGGTTAGATGAACTGTTACAAAAAGCCATCGTTTGCAGTATCTGCGTGCGACTTGAATGAGACGAAAAAATACTATCGTTATTTTTATCCATTTTTTCTGCAACACGAAAACTTGGAAATTATCGAAACATCAAAAACCTTTTCTAAACTTATGGCTTTTTAATGGATTCTTAAAAACAGAATTACGTTTGTGTTCGCCGGTATTTTAGTAACTTGATCTGAAGCTTTTATATCATATAAATTGTGTAAGGTAATCAATTGATAGGTCGATTCCAGCAGTTTATTTTCTTTAATTGCTGTAAACAAAGCTTTGTTTTAAAATTTCTTTACAATAATTAATTTTATTTTTTACTTAAGAAAGTCGCTTTCTTGGATTAAATTCGCATAACAGTTGCTAAAAGATATTTTTTATATGTACAGGGTGTTCGAAAATAGATTAGCGATATTTCAAATAAGGATTCCTTTGCTTAAAATTATGAGAAAAAGATTCTAAGGCAACATGGGTCCGGAAATGCAGCTTTCAATATACAAGGTGATAACTTTTAAAAAATATATATTAATTTTATTAATATTTTAAAAATATCTGTTCTGATTCTTTTGAAAATTTGGTATTATTATTTCGTTGCATTAAGATGCTAATTTAGCCCTAAATAGATTAAATTACAAATAAGGTCCAGTGGGCGGTCCTGGGGCATCTTAGTTGAATGTAAAATTGGCAAAAAAGTGTACGCCACCGCCTTTTTTGCAACTTTAATATTTGTTGTTTGATTTAGCGTCTAAAAATACAACTCCTTGACCGCTTGTATTTTTTTCGTATCTCACTTTGTTTCCGAGATAAAAAAAAAATAAACGGTTTCATTGCATGCCACTGAACCAAAATGGTTTATTAATTTTTGCTAAAAAAATCACAAGTGCCTTGGAAACCAAAAAATCATTTCTGCATGGAGGTTTGACACTGACAAGCGTCAGTTCTTCTAGAAAATAATTATTCACCTAATTTTCTTGGCGAAATTTCTCTAAAAAGTTTTTAACTCGGTTTTGTGATAAAAATTACATTTTTGAGGAAATGACAGACATGCATGTAATGTATGCACGTGCTTACAGTAACTGTTATGCAGCGAGGCGCCTGTAAGCAGAAGCGTTTCCCCAATGGCAACTTCCTGATAGTAAAACCTTTGAGAGCGTAGACCGTAGATTACAGGAAAGAGGTAAATTTTCTTATTTCTTTTTTGTAATGTTTTTGACAATAATGTTATTTAGAAAGTTTTGCCATTCTCACCAATATGAGAGGCCGGCCGAGGTCCGTAAGAACGCCTGAGTTTGAGGATGCAGTTTTACGTGCCGTAGAACAAAATCCTGGTTTTCTACCAGGACAATAGCAGCTGATTACGAGGATAATCATTCCAACAGCAATGGCTAGCAGGTTGTCCGAACAACTTTTTATCCATTCATGTTCAACGTAGTGACATTACTACCAAGAGATTTTCTGCCCCGTTTGCAGTTTTGCCAATTGTATTACGAGAAGGGTAATACTAACAGAAATTTTAATAAAACCATACTTGTTACGGACGAAGCTGAATTTCGGCGGGATGGTATTGTTAATTTCCATAAAACTCATGTAATGAATGAAGAGATCCTCATGCTTACGTACAATGTCGTCACGAGGAACAATTTTCTTTAAATGTGTGGATAGGTATTGTTGGTGACAATTTAATTGGGCCCTTCTTTTAACCCTTAAGATTAAACGGCGAATTTTACTTACAGTTTCTTCAACAAGAATTGCCCGTACTGCTGGAAGAAGTTCCTCTTAATGTACTTAATCAAATAACTTTTATGCACGATGGAACTCCTCATTTTATAGCTGTTAGAACTCATCTAAATAACACCTTTGGGGAAAATTGGTTTGGAAGAGGTGGACCAATTCAATGGCCACTTCGCTCCCCTGACTTAAATCCAATAGATTTTTATTTATGGGGATACCTTAAAACTCTGGTTTACGCCACTCCCATTCAAACAATAGAAGAGTTAAGAAAAAAATTGTAAATGTTTGCGAAAAAGTTAAAAATAGACCTCGAACTTTAGTTCGAGTTCGTCGTTTAATGATTCGCCGAGTGAGAAAGTGTACAGAAATGGATGGTGGACATTACCAACATTTGTTGTAGCTGTTGTTGCACTTAAACTCTTTCCTAGAAATGTTTTTGATTTTTTGTTTTCCAGGGCATCAGTGATTTTTTTAGCAAAAATTAATAAACCAATTTTGTCCAGTAGCATGCAATAAAAAAAAAACCGTTTTTATTTTTTTTCTTAAACGAAGTGAGATATGAAAAATACAAAGGTGAAGAAGTTTATTTTCAGCTTAATCAAGCAACAAATATTAAAGTTGCAAAAAGGCGGTGGTGTACATTTTTTGCCAATTTATTCAAAATGTCCCCGGGACGCCACTGGACCTTATAATTTTTATCTATTTAGGGCTAAATTAGCCTCTTAATACAACAAATAATATTGCCAAATTTCAAAAGAACCGAGTAAATATTTTTTAAAATATTAATAAAAAATTAATATTTTTTAAAAAAGTTATCACCCCGTATCCTGAAAACTGTGCATTTCCGGACCCATGTTTATAGAAATTTTTCTCATATTTTTAAACAAGGAATCGCACATTACAATATCTCCGCCTATTTTTCAAACACCCTGTATAACAAAATACGCCTTAAATTATCTGATTTACCCCAAACCAACTATACACATTATATTGATTAGTTTCACTAAGGCACCCTGTTTCAGTTCTCTTACGGAAATAACTAAATTTTTAAGTAAATAAAAGTAATGATTTCAATCATCGCTATTTTTCGCTCAAGGCTGCGTCACGAATTTCAACGCAATTAAATATGACTTTATTTATTCCTAATTAACCAAATCAAAGAAAATTTTGCCTTTTCCGCTGGACAAGTTCCAAAATATTTTAAAGCCGATCTTTGTATTTTAAAACAAGTAGTATTCTGACATTAAATGAATGAAAAATTACAATATCTTACAGTAAAATAAACGCATATCTTAAAATTCTGACACAAAATTTAAAACGTCAATTCAAAATTCTATCGAAAAGCCCAACTTTGTTGTATGGTACGTTTCACAATAATTCGTTGATTTCTTGACCGCAATAAAATTTAAATTACAACCCTCAGTGGAAACCC
Organism: Listronotus oregonensis; assembly: GCA_019359885.1. Classification (NCBI taxonomy): domain Eukaryota; kingdom Metazoa; phylum Arthropoda; class Insecta; order Coleoptera; family Curculionidae; genus Listronotus; species Listronotus oregonensis. The sequence continues at coordinate 86,709 of JAHBCN010000366.1, read as the reverse complement.
AACCATAAATAGGTGCCTGACAAATATCTATTGTGTAGGCGGGTACAGGTCCTGATTACCTACTAATATTAATAAAGTTTAGGTTAGCTATTTTGGATGTTTAATAACACACACGAAAATACCTTGACAAACTCCAAACGAGTGATGAACTACGACAAAAAGACTCTGCTTTATATTCAACACCTGCAATTTGCCTAAAACCTACACAATATACCAAAAAGTAGGTTCAATAATAAATAAAGAAAATATTAAGTTCGGACCTTCATGCGGGTACCCAAAGTATATTGAGTTTTACGACTAACAGTAGCAGGTAAAACGAGAAATCAACGAATTATTGTGGAACGTACTGTACTAAGTGGAGCTTAAAAAATATCGATTGATCCAACTTTAGTGGATCTAATACGATGTTTGTTTTTATAAATTAAAATTAAAAAAGGGCAAAAACGTTTTAATGTAACATTATCTAAGTTTCTTTTACCACTAAAACAAATAAAACACATTTACATTTTCTTTCCCTTTAACTTCTTTATGTAGGTAAATTGGCTTGTTTACCATGTCCGAAAAGAGAAAAACAACCTCCAAACTCACAAACATTTAAATTCGTATAAAACTTTACTGGGAAATATTTCGTACGACTCTGAAAGACAGGTTCAATTTCAACTTTTAGGCAACAAACATAAAATAAGCCTTTCCGTCCCCATTCTTATCGGAACTTTCCATTCCTATTTATGAATATTTTATTTTCAAATAAAAACCTCAAAGTATCGATATTGGCATTCGGTTCATTCATTTAAATATGTGAGTTATATTTTTACCCAATCAAAAATACTTGCTAATTATTCTTATAATTAACTGCAAATAAAGACAAACCTTTACTAGATCACTAGAATAATTTTTGCCATTATTAATTAACTAGTTAGTTCAGTAAATTTACACGTCTATAGGGAAAGAAACACACTTTGTTGCTAATCTTCTGCTTATCCTCAAACGGCCGAGTGATGGCTTATAAAGAGCAGTAAGTAATAAAATTCTTGTAAATAAATAGTTTTACTAATATGTATTAAATTAAAACATTAATTTTATAGGAAAATCAAGCAAATATTTCGTCTACTCTAGATGAATCTACTTACCGGACTGTATCAAGAAAATGTAGTAGGTATGAATTATATTCCGTTAAAAACTCAAATTTAAAGAAGTTCTACAGCATTGGTCATTTGAGCTATCTATTGTCCTTGTCTTTGTTTATGATGAAAATATATAAAGTTACTTTGTTGGAGTGTCGAACCATTTTTTTTTCATATTCGATGCAGGGTAATTATTATTAAATCTTTTTCATGCTTAATAAATTTTAAACGCAAACTTTTAGTAACTCAAACTACTGCTAGTTACCAGTGAAATGTTTAAAAAATGCGCTGCGTTGTCAAGTCCTTTCATTTTTTCACTCTTTGTTAAATTTAACAATTGTTAAGTTAATTGCTAACTTTAACAACGCGTTCACCCTCCGTTTTAGTCTTCTACCTTCTATATAGATAAGAAAATGAATTGCTGAAATGTAGTGTACGACTGCACCAAATTAGAAAATTATTTTTTTGTTTGTTATTATCAGGGGAAGGTTCTTATTGAAAAAAAAATTAAGAAAATTGCGCGGAAAATTAGAAATAGATAAATTGATAGTTATATTGATAGATAGAATGTTGTGTACCATAAAGCATTAAAATAATAAAAAAATTTTCTTATTGGAATATTTTTTTAAATAATTTTACCAATTTAAATTTAATATTCATAATTAAAAGGACAACGTCTGTGGGTCAATTAGTCTTAATACAAAAAAACCTTTCCCCTTTAAAATTTTAAATTTGGGAAAATTTTTCGTCAATTTTTTAAAGGAATATTTAAAATTCCCCCTGCAGAATAGTCCCAATTCCGAAAATCCAGAATATATCAAAAGATTTTTGCTAGAATCATTCGACAAAGGGTTTTTTTTTTCGAAAACTATCGACCTTTTTTTTTTTTAGCAAAAATGGACCTTTTTGTAGAAATTTAAGGTTCCTTTTCAAATTTTGATAACCCGTGTACCCAGAAAAATCCAATTAATTTTGTGGAAATTTGAAACTTCCCTTTTTAATCTAGATTAACATGGAATTTAAATTTAGAACTTAAACAGTTAATTGGATTTTTCTCAAAAGCTTATCAGGTCTACCGGGTTTTTTTTTAATTTGAATTTTTTTGTAGAAAATTTTAAAATCCTACAAAAAAGGGCCTTTTTTTAAAGTCGACAATTTTTTTTTAAAAAAAATTTAAAAAAAATGAAATTCAAGCAAAAAAATTGGCTATGATATTTTTTTCCGGGCTTTCGAAATTAGAGACCGTTTTGCAGGAGGAATGACTTAATTATTTTTTTAAATACTGTTCATAACCTTCATGCATCTATCCACGTGGATTTTAATCTGTATTTTTTAGTCACAGGTGGTAAAACCCCCAATTTCCATTAATTACAGGTGTTCGTGTTTTTTTGTCCATCTGTATATATACCAGGGGATATACCTGTTTCTAGGTCGGGAATGAGGAGAGGGGGAAAATCACCTTTTTTGCAGTCAAATTTTAAATGAAAATTATCTTTACAAAACTGTTCTTCCCTTGATGCAAGAGTATCCGGGTATATATTTGGTGTAGGACCCATGTCTCAACTTTTTGGATTAAAAAAATAAAAAAATTCTATATCGCCCTTGTTTTAGCCATATTCATCACTTATTTAAGAAAAAAAGGATTAGAGTTTTTGAAAATGTATTTAAATAAATCTTAAAAAACGCGATAAACGGTTCTCTGGTTAGTTGAAGGTTATACCGAAAAAAAAAGTAAACAAAAGAATTATCAACTTAAACCGACTAAACGTCAAGTCAATCAAAAGGTTCTGGCCCTTCAGGGGTTTCAAATAACTGTCGGAAACGGTTCAAGAGCTGTGAATCACAAGTTTGGTTTTTAAAGTAAGGGATCGGCAATAAATCGTCACTATCCGGTTAAAACAATAATTAGGTTTGTTCCAGCACGTCGAAAACCGTCACCGAACGATCACGCTCATGCGCAGATTAAAGTGCGTTCCAACAGAGACAGTGGCGGTTATCGAACGATCCTGTTTGTGTACCAACAAAACTTTGGATAACGTTTAGTTAGCGGTTTCAGAACGGTAATTCTGATACATGGCCTAAATTGAAACTGTTTGGGTTGACTTGCGCATTGAACATCTTGCACTGGTTTTTGATTTTTAACAGCTGTTTCATGTTTATTGTTTCATATTTCATCTTTATATGTTTACTGTTAAGGTAGGATTATGCAGAAAAGTTAAGTTAACTTAGTTAACAAAATTAAGTTATTATAAATTAGTATTAGTTTGTGTGAAAACATGCCAATCAGTTTAAAAATAACAATAAAATTTAGGTGCACTCTCCTAGCAGCTGTCCAGGTTAATTTGTTAACTTTAAATAAATATTTGTCTAAAAATATATACTTTGTTACATTTTTTATAACGCATGGGAAAGACGAGTTTCTGTAGCCTAGTTTATGATGTTATTGTGGGAGTTTAATTATTTTAAAAGGAAACGTTTATATCATTTTTGATAAGGTTAAAATTTAAAAAGTTAAGAAAATAAAAGTTGTTTTATCTTTTTAACTTAACTTAATTTTTAATTTATGTGTATAATTAAACCATATGATCACATAATGTTTATATTTTCTTGTGTGACTTTAACTTATCTTAACCTAATTTAATTTTTCTGCATAATCCTAACTTTATTTAGCGAATACATGCAACGTGCTTTAGCATTTTATTTCCTGCTTGTTTAATTATTCACAAACATTAATTTTTACACCTCCTAAGCACTTCATTAAATTTAATTATCTTTAAAGATGAGTAACGATATTATGATGATATTTCTAACTTTGATCAAAAAAGTAAAGAAGTGAAAAGTAGAGTTATATTTTTAAAACAGTAATTCAAACTTTTGATTTGACAGTCCTAAAACGATTTAAACGTTGATCGCAAGCGATCAGGCATTTTCTTTTCGTACCGTCACGAAACTATTTTAAGGCCGCGCATGCTCTAAGCTTACCAAAAAACAGTTCAAAAAACGATTTCGAAACGATACCGATTTCGTTGGAACAAACCTATTGACTGGGCTTGCCGTGATCGTAAAATAAATGGTTTTATCGAGGGATTGGAACGAACTAAATAATAGGTAAATTTGTTATTCAGAAATAGTTTACACTATTTTACATTTTTTGTATATACCTAGTCCTAAAATACACCTTCGATAAGAGCCTTTACGTAAAAAAAATGTAAAATAATAAAAACTATTTCTGAATAACAAACAGACTTATTGACAAGTCCACTTTCGGCTAAACCGAAAGTGATATTTTACATCATTTAGATGAGGGTATATACTAAATAACTCCACCAGTATTTAAAATTTAATATGGATTATATCAGTATTTTTGGTAACAAATGGCCTATACTGTTAAAATATTTTTATTTAATTTCCTTATTTACTAGTAAAATAAAAATAACAATAAGCAACAAAAAACTTACCTATCGAAAATCCCTCGCTTCCTTCAACAGTTGCCCAAGTTAATGTAAGCATCCAGGAAATTTGGATCCAGCCATTGCAACTTTTCGAAATGGTGAATGGCCAGCCATATCTCGTCTGGGCGTTGAATACACAACCGAGGTTGCTCCAGACGACGCGAAATCAGGCCTGGTTTCATACTAGCCTTCAAGTAGAAAGCCTTAATAGGTCGGATGAAATGAAAATAAAGGAAAAAACATTGGCGATTAGTCGGGAAATTGATCCGATATGTTCGCACTGCGCCTGGAGTCCGTGGGTTGCGTTTTACTCGTCGACAATATTTGAAAAAAATCGCCAAAATGCAGTGGAAAATGACGCTTGCGCCAGAGAAAAAATAGTAGCTTGGATTTCTATTTTGAAAAAAATATCGTTTTTAAATTAAAAACGACAAGTGATTGGGACAACGAAACAATGCGTCAAATAGTTTTATATCACAATTAGCGAAAAACAAAAATAGAGTTTTCTCTGTATTTAATAAAATAGAACTATACTGTTAAAATAATAATAATTCGCCGAACATTACTGACGAGCGGACGCAAGGAGTGGTTTTCCTTTACCGACGGCTTTCCGCATGACGCCATTCGGTCGGATATATTTGCATAATAATAATATATCATATTTTAAAATTGAAAATTTGATTATATGGCACAGCTTAAATTAAAGCACGAATTATTTATTTATAATCAAAAAGAAATGGCTCAAATAAAGTAATATTGTGCTTTAAATTGTTACGACTGAAAATAACCCACCAATAGAATGGGAGATCACAGTAAAGGGTCAGCGACCAGGAAGTTACTAGGTTTAAGCTGAACGTGAAACAGGGAGGCGGTGATTTGTTGCTTTAGTACGTGTATATACAGTGGGCTGTGGAAAATGGAATGTCTAAACTAAATGTCTTGTCTTTTGACAATAAGAGAACGGCAATACACCCAAAGCAAGCTAATATTGGGCAAACAAACTACCTGACCTATTTAACTCTTATTTTTTAAGTTTTACATTTTTGTCCTTAATACATTTGCCTTACTTTCTTGAACGGTACAACTTATTTTAATGTTTAGAATTACGACTGTTCACTTTTAGTAATATTTTATATTATAATACTAGTTTACCTTTGAGTTAATAAACCCCAAAAAATACATAAATATTTATTTTATTACTTTAAAAAAAACGTAATAATCCGGATGTTTCACTAATTCAGCGTTGCTATGGATTTTATTGATCCGAACTAACGGATCTTACGTAATTTTGGTTAAATTTGTTTTTGTCTTCCCTATAATTATTTTTTTATTTTGACCTCTAAAAAAATTTCTTAACATATACTAGGCCAGTAACTGAAGACCTGAAAATACCCAACGCTGTAAATAAATCTGTACAGTTTTCATTTATGACGCAATTCTTAGGACTTCGCGGATGCTTTCGAGTGAGTAAAAGTTTATCATGAATCCGACGTGGGAACCCGCTGAAAATGGCCCCCCAAAATCCCAAAAATGAGTTTCCGCTATATCTGCCAAAATATGCGAATTAGAAATTTTGATTAGACAAAAATGAAGATCTAATCTACAAAAATGGTCCTACCATTTTTCGCAACACCAATATTTTTTGAAAAAACGGCCGTCGAAAAATTCATAATATTCCACACTGGATAGATGTGGTAGTAGTAGTTTCTTACTGAAAAATGCAGATGGGCAAAACAATTTTTATCACAACGCAAGAAAGGTGGTGAAGGAAATTCTGGGATGATTAAAATTTGTTAAGGTCTTATTAAAAAAAAAAGAAATGTTAATAACAAACCAATAATAATAATACTCTTAAAATATTGTGAAAAAAACATTCAATGATTTATTAAATATTCTAGAAAAATCATAATGACCAAACTCATATGAAAAATAATAGGTAGGGGGTTTTCCTTTTCCGATGAACTTTGAATGATAAAAAATGTACATTATTGCCGAGTTGTGGAACAATTCGTCCGCCCGCTTAAAAGTGAATCCATGAAGATAGGGGCACTCTAGCGGTAGAGCGGCAGCTGAAATGAGGGGACTTTGGGTCTCGTTACCGAAAACTCGATTTTTCGAAAAAAATATAAGGACCATTTTGTAGATTACAAAGGATCTTCATTTCTGGTCTAAACAAAAATTTTCCAAATTGCATATTTTTGGCAGATATTAAGGAAAACCCATTTTTCGGACCTTTAGGGGCCATTTTCAGCCCTTTCCACCTATTAATGTTGATAAACATTTTCGCTTGAAAGCATCCCCAAAGACCTAAGAATTGCGCCACAAGGGAAAATTGTACAGATTTATTTACAGCTTTGTCCCTTCATTTACTGGACTATACCTATTTTTGTACCAAACTAATTTGATTTAATTACAGAACCTTGACATAAAATCTGTAAAAACCCAAACAAATTTTGCTGCAAATGTGATACTATTTATATTTGGTGTTCACTTATTATGGTGGAAACAAAATTCACAATACACAAACCAAAAATGTCAAAATGTCGAAAACACGTTTTTTTTTTGGAACGATATATTTTAAAATTATTACAGTATTTTTCGGTTTTATAAAAGTGTATTATGAATACAGAGTATTAAATTTAATTTACGTAGATTATTGATAGTATAAGCATTTAATTAACACCATACTTGCGTTAAGAATTCCAGGCTACCATAATATATTATTAGTTAATGCAACAATTACATCACTTTTAAAACTCATTTAATGTATTAAAGAAGCTGTACACCCAAAACAAGTGGATATGTTGCACTATGTAAATCAATAAATATTTCGTTCAGCTTCCTTGAAAGTCAAATGATTTTAACTGCGACTATCACTGTTGCAATAGCTAACATATCATTGCTTCTATTCCTCAAGAAATTTAGCTTACGCCACACCTCAAATATTACGCTATAGCGCAAATAAAAATACAAAAGCCGATAAAAAAAAAATAAATGAAACGTCATCAAACTTTACGCAGGTCGCTTCGGAAGGTGAGGTAGAAACTAAGGCATTAAGAGATAATCAATGGTTTGTCTCTTTCGCACACTGGCAATGTTTACTTTACCTGCTCTGCATACACAGGGCCTTAATGAATTCAACACCAACGTTGAAGAATCGCAGTGGATAGTGGTCGATATGGTATAACCTGTTATTTAACAGCACAACCAAACGAAATATGAGTTTAATAAACTGTCAAAACGCTGGGCTTACTAACTACAGGCACAAAAGACCTTGAACTGCAGTTGTCACCAAAAAATTATTTAATTTATCCATCATTATACCGGGAAAATTTCACAGATTCTTATTATTAGTAAAAATTCTAGAAAATAAGTTGAGAATATATGGTATCAAAAATTTTGAAACTTTCAAAGGACTTTCTAACGTTATATTTAGATAAAACAAAAAAATTAATAATTATTTAAAATTTAACAATTTAATGTAGCTTGATAAACAAAAAAATCACTGTTGGTAATTATTATTTTACATAAATGTAAAATTAATCATTATACAAAAGTAATAAGATTTACTATAAATTATTTATTTAAAAAAATATCGCAAGCATCAAATAAAAACTTTGATAAGAACCACAGAACTAACAAAAACGTAAAAACTTTAGATCTAAGAAAGAATATAAGAAAGTTAGATTTTACAAGGTGTTGGGATAACTTGTAGATCAGATAGTGTTAATGACAATACGTACCAAAGTCACATTAAAATAAAATTGCCTCTGGTGGTGACACCTGTACTCTCCTCGTATAAGCTAGGCTAGCTAAGACCTCGGAATTTTAGAAATAATTCAAGATCTCAAGTATTGTAGGAAAAAAAGTAAGAAAAAGAAAGTGGAAAGAAAATAACGTTAAAAGGATGATATCTTTTTATCTTTATGACAGCCCACAAACGCTGGTATAAAGCCCTAATCCTGGGTACCATGTGTGCCGGGTTTTGGATGTTTAACCAATTATTCCCAGTTTCGTCAAATATGTTCAAGTACCGAAACATGCGGATAATGCATTTAACGGCCCTTTTTAGAAAACGCGGTGTTGCAAAGTAAGAAAGTGGAAATAAAATAACGTTAAAAGGATGATATTTTTTTATCTTTATGACAGCCCACAAAGGCTTGTATAAAGCCTTAATCCTGGGCACCGTGTGTGCCGGGTTTTGGATGTTTAACCAATTTTCCCCAGTTTCGTCAAATATGTTCAAGTACCGAAACATGCGGATAATGCATTTAACGGCCCTTTTTAGAAAACGCGGTGTTGCAACAAGGGACCTTATACATACATAGAGGTACTACCTCTAAAATATCCTGCATTAACACCTTAAATTAGATGTAAAACCCAAATAAACTGCATATACTGTGAAAGACATTACTTTTTAAAAAATAATCACACACCTTAGTGTTAAAATAAACTTAAAGAGAATTCAGTGCTTTTGTGCATAGCAACTGTTCAACAATTATAGAAGGGTGTTTACAATTTTTTTTTAAAGTTTGGTGAATGTACCTATATTTAGTTTAATGATTAAATAATTATTTGAAAAATCCTTCTAAAGGTTTTATTCATTTTAATTTGTCAATTAAAACGAATTCAAAAACGTCAACTGGTTCTATTTGATAATTTTTACTTAACCTACAATAGAGTTTGTCAGTTCTAGTCGATTCAGTAGAGGGACTAAATTAGAGGTCTCTATTTAACACCAAACTCAAGAAATATTCCTTATACTTTGTAGCTTCCATAGCTGGATTACAAAAAAGTAATTTAAATTTCACAATATTAGCATAATATTAATTTCCAGTAACTTGCTTTTTTATAAAAGCTCATTAAGATTTTCCTCCCAGATAACAACAAATGACTAATGGCTTGCATAAATGTATGTAAGAAAGCAGAATATCTTGGCATAATTAAACCTAGAAACGTGCTTGTTGTTTCAGTATTTAATACATTTTACTAAATACGGCATTTTTACTACGTTTACACCAAAGAAACTACGCGATTTAATGAAACAAACATATTGGTACATAATTGCATTTTTTCAGTTTAAATGAGAACATATTCTATAACTCAAAAATATATATATATATATATATATAAAAAAAAAAATATATATATATATATATATATATATAAAATATATATATATATATATAAAAAAATATATATATATATATAATAAAATTTTATATATATATATATATATATATATATATATATATATATATATATATATATATTTATAATATATATATATACATAATTAAAAATAAATTATCTATCAAAGGAATTTTTTGTTAGTTCTGTGATTTTAATAAATATTGTTGGAAATTTGCTAAATAAATATAATATAAAAAATTCCAGGAACATTTTTCCTTTACCTTTAACCATCACCTTATTTATAAAAACCCAAGTATTTTCAGTATTCCAAATTGTTATGAATAAAAAATAATAAGTGGAAAGTTTGTAAATGACCTTCCATCAGTTTGATCACCAACTTTTTATTTTTTAATTTAATCAATAGGGAAGAGAACATTTTATTAAAGGGATTTTCAAAATAATATATAAACAATGAAAAAAAGAAAAAGTAGTTAACCCACTGTAAAATGCAAAGTATAACAAAATATAAGTTAAATTGTTATTTTGGATCTATATTATTCAAATGTGACTCTGTAGATACAGGAAATATATATACTTATTAAGAAAAAAATATTTTTTTTATAAAAAGACTGCTGTTTAAATAGAATAAACAATTTCCAAAACATACAAAAAACTCAACATACTTTTGACAATTTCTTTAAATGATATTTCAAAGCATCAGTTCTATTCCCCATAAAAATGTGTAATGCCATGTTATAAATAGTATTTGATATATTACTTCTCATCTTTTATACTACGCCAAAGCGCCCTGAAATAAAAAAATGACACAGCAAAAAAATCACACATTACAAATTTGAAAAAAATAGAAATGAAAACTCAACTAAAATAGGTAATAAACTAAATAGTGTTTAATTGCTGTGCCCAAAAATCAAACCATTCGATTTTAAGCCAATCTTTAAACTGAGTTACAAGTGTTAAAAAAATAACAATGTCAATATATTATATAGATCTAAAAAAGAATGATCTGATATTGTACTATAGAAATAAAAATACGCCAAAAACTTACAAAACGCCTTTAGATTACGCCAATATTTAAACACTGACCACATTTATACCGCCGACTGTCAAACCGATAAATGTCAATCAATGAATGTCCTGTTAATTTGTAATTGAACCACTTTTCCAAATTTGAATCATCTTAAAAAATTACTCGAAAAATTCTAGTCCAGTCCGATATAAAAAATGGTCAAAAAAAAACGCCCTACTACAAAATTTACGCCAAACAGTAAAAATTACGCCAAACAAAGTACTAATTTTGCAAAAAAATTAGGAAATACTATATCAAATACATTCTTAACACGCATCAGTATAAACCGTCCGTTTAAAATAAAAGACATAAAGCTGAAGTAAAATCACCAAAATGTGTACTGAGTATAGTTTGACACTTACCTTGGCTTCATCTAAGCGACCTAAAGCTTTAAGAAGATTACCCAGATCGCTACGAACACAATAGAGATCCTAAAAGAAAATAAAATAATTAATTTCTATTTATTATTAGCTCAAAAATATACATGCATATGGGGTTTTTTGGGGCGCTAACAGAGCTGTTAAAGTACTCTTAAATAGTACGTCAAGTACAAGTACCAAGTTTTTGATTTTTTAAAAATTACTTCAAGTACAAGTACCAGTATTCATTAAAATGTACTTGCATTTTCAAGTAACTTGAAAAAGTACTTGAAGTAAACCAAAGTACTTGAAGTAAAACAAAGTACTTGAAGTAAACCAAAGTACTTGAAGTACATAAAAGTACTTGAAGTAATTAAAAGTACTTCAAGTAAAACAAATTATACTTGAGTAGTATTTTTTGTAAAAAAGTGAGGGTTTATTCCTCAAAACGGGGTTTTCCAACAACTCCTAAAAGCTTTAAGGACTGACCCCTACGTCATTGGAAAGTAGGCCAGTCGGTAAAAACTATAGTTAGGAAAACAAGTAGGGTTGCTAAGTGTCCCGTTTTAAGGCGGGATCTTATGCATCCGATGTCCGAAATAATGTAAAATTTCGTATGTAAATTTATGGCAACAGGCCTACAATGCCGTACTCGGGTGAGCGCTTGGGCCTTAAACTATTTTAGGAAATATTGGTTTTCCCAAAATGGGTTTTTTCCCTGTGGTTGCCAACGGGTTGGCGTTGGCACCCGTTGGCATCCGATACATCTGTCAAAAGCGGGTCATATGGGTGCCTACAGCAGGTTGACACCCAAAACCTCTTCTTGGGAAATATTTTAATTTCCCATCAACACAAAATCAAGTCAGAACAACCTAACTTCAATTTTGATGTCGTTTCCATTTTATTAGAGGAAATTTTGTTTAAGTTGCCTATTAAAATACTGCGGTTTTCGTTCAAATGAAGGTAATAATGAACGCATTCTAATACGAAATAGTTGGGGAACCGCTTCCTCAAACGTCAAATCGCACCAATAGAATATTCTTGAACTGTCACGTTTTTGACATTTTCGGGAGTGATTTGGAAACTGTTTCGTATCCTGAATGCGTTCGATAATAAAATTGTCATGAAAAATGGCTGTTAGTAATCATTATTAAATATAACAAATTGGGTATCAAAATGAAAAGACCCGGTCTTTTAACATCTCCAATTTTTTGTAATTTAAAAAATATCAAGTTAAATGATTAATAGTCTAAAACTAATAGTATTAGCGCAAAAGGATAATTTATACTTTGATGAACAAAATATATACCTTTCCTTAAATTATAATAACATGATCTATGTATTGAGGAATGTAGCAAAGCTAATTAATTTTTTTTTAATTGTTTTGGGTTCGGAGGCCCATTATGGTTGATTTTTTACTTCAATGATTTACTTGTTTTTACTTAAAGTACTTTTATTTACTTCAAGTACTTTCTTTACTTAGTACTTTTTTTACTTTAAAGTACTTTTTTACTTTAAGTACATCGTAATACTTCAAGTACTTAAATAAATACTTTAAGTAATTTACTTGGTCAAATCAAGTAAAAATCCAAGTATCTTTATAAAAACTAATCAAGTACAAAAAAGTACTTCAAGTAAATACTTACATAAAGTACTTAAGGTATGTTCCCATTTGATAGTAATCTTCAAGTTATAAGGGAGGAGTTTTTTGATTCTGATTTGTAAAGATAACCTAAATAAGAAAGGGAACTAGGAATTTGATCTTTAATTAGGTGATTGGCGCCCCAAAAAACTCCCGTATGCAAAAAATCATCAAAATCGGCGACGAATCAGATAAGTAAAATTTTACCAAAAAAAGTTTTAAAAGCGTCATCTTCTGTATTTTTCAATTTGTTTTTTAAAGAATTTAACTAAATACTTAAGAAAACGAGTTAAAAGATAAATCATTAAACATTTTCATAATGGACACATTACACAGCCCAAAAAAAAAGTCGGAGATCCAAAAGCACAAAGTACTATTAGAAAGAGGTGGAGATTCTGGATCGGGTCGCATATGTCTCGAAAATGCAGAATATATTCTGCACTAGCCCACTGTGTCGGGTCGCTGCCAAGTGTATAGAGTATATAATATAAAGTATATACAAAAGGTATAAACAGTACATGAGGATAAGTAAAAGTACATGCAATTGGTCTAAGGTTCCCTTAATAAATGTTGACTACCCAAAATTCAGCAACTTAAGGGTGCATTACAGTAGGGTAAAAAGTTTTAGATCAAATATTCGGGTCCAGCGTTGACAAGTACATTAGAATACCACCGTTGCGATTCCGGGGTCCAGAACTCGATTTTTCACCCCTACCTGGGTAGTTTTGGTCCTAGAAGGTAAATTTTAGTAGGGTAAAAACTTTTCGATCACAAATTCAGGTCTAGCATTGACAAGTAAATGAAAATACCACCGTTGCGATTTCGGCGTCCAAACCTCGATTTTCCACCCCTCCCCAGGGGTATTTTGGTCCTAGAGGGTGCACTTTAGTAGGGTAAAAACTTTTTGTTCACAAATTCAGGTCCAGCTTTGACAAGTACATGAGTATACTACCGCTGCGATCCCGGCGTGCAAAACTCGATTTTCCACCCCTCCCTAGGGGTAGTTTTGGTCCTCGAGGGTAAAGTTTAGTAGGGGAAAAAATTTCGATCACAAATTCGGGTCTAGCGTTGAAAAGTACATTGGATTACTATCTGGCATCCAGAAACCCATCTTCCACCCTTTCCTAGGGGTAGTTTTCGGCCTCTGGGGCCAATCCTAGACGTGTAGGGCCTTTTCTGAGGCCAGATTCGGATTCAGGGTCGAAATATACATGGGAATATCATGGTCCGACCCACGGATCTCGACCTTTTTTTATGGAGCTGTGTAATGTGTCCCATTATAAAAACGTTAAATTCTTTAAAAAAATAGAGAAGATGACTCTTTCAAAACTTTTTTGTACTTAACGAGTAGCAACAAAGGTTTTTCTCAAACGTGGGCTGGCAGAATTTTGGTCAAGTAGTAATGTGCCAGACCAATTCTATAAATATTTTAAAGGTGGTCTGGCAAACAGTGTCAAGAATAGGGGTGCAATACTTAAATTTTAATATTCTACTGATTAAAACTCCTTCAAATAGTAAAACAGTGTACTTATGCCCAATACATCAATTTTACAAAAAATTTATTAAAAAAATTGGGCAAATATTAATATGCCAGACAAATTCTTTTTAAAAGTGGGAGAAAAACTAAAATTTGGACTTTACGTTTTTGTTATATCTTATATAGAAAATTTATCATTGCAATAAATGTTTTGAGGGTGGTCTGGCAAACAGTTGTGTCAAGAATAGGGGTGCTAGACATAATTTTTATGGAGGGAGGAAATGAAAAGACTTTGTATTTCGTGCAAATTTTATTTAAAAATCCTAGCAGAGCGCTTTTTTTAAAAAACTATACCATTTTGTGGAAAGACGAACATGTGACATGTCCACAAAATGGTAGTTTTTTAAAAATTCACCCTTTAATAAGGGAAAATGTAACATATATTAATGTTATTTGACTTTTATTTTATTTTGTGTAATAGTGTGATAGTTTATTAAAGCCATCTACATGTTTTGTTGGCTCAAATTGCTACTGCTCCAGCTTGACGAATAGCACTAATGATGGTTTTACCGCTCTGGATTTTTAAATAAGATTTGCACGAAATACAAAGTCTTTTGATTCCCTAAATTCTTACGTGCACACATCCACAAACAAGTTTAATAATTTTTTATATTCTACTGATCAAAATTTCTTTGAATAGTAAAATATTGTACTTATGTCTTACACATCAATTCCACAAAAAATAAGAAAAAAAATGGTCATATTACAGATTGCCAGACCGTAATAAAGTCTATTTTTGTACTTATTTTCGTTCACCCCCTTTTACGACGGTCACCGCTTGTACTAACAGTAAAAAATAAAGTTTTATATTATCATTTTATCACACTCAGCCTAATTTACTTACTAAGTTTTGAAATCCAGCATTTTAAAATAAAACTTTATGAAATAAGGATATCGATTATAAATTATAAATATAAATAAGCATTTCACAAGCAGTTGTAGTTCCCTGCTTTGAAGATGTTTTACATATTTAAAATGGAAAATCCCCGCGGAATATTTTTAAAATGCCTAGTGCGATTACAATTATGAAGGTCATATACATGGCAAGATAACATGCAAATTCCAAAGTTTACTATAAATAGCTAGTTTTTATTCAGAAATGAAAAAAAAAGTAACACATAATAAAATAAAAATGTAATGAGATTTGTCTGTCTTTAATTTCATTTATTCATTTATTTATATTTTATCAATGAGAGAAGTCTTTTATTATTGACTTTGGGCTAAATTTTAACAAAACTAAATATTACAGGTACTCAAATCAATAAAACATTATAATAAAACGTAAATATTATAAAACTTACTTTAGTTTTCATTTTTATGAAAATGCTAAAATGCACTTCTAAAATAGAAAAGTTCATCCTTTAGGTCACTTCCGGTTTAACCGGAAGTGACATACAATTTGTTTTTTTAACGAAATACCGTGTAAATTTGTTAAGATTTTTGATAATAAAACCTGCATTATATTCTATAGGTGTCTTTGTTGGTTTTTGAGAAAATGGAGTTTGAAAGTGTCTAAATCACCGCCACCGCACATTATGCGGTTATATGGGAATACAAATAAATATCATATCAATTTACTTTGTTTAATTTAATTTAACATAATAAAATCACTTCCGGCTTTACCGGAAGAGCTGCAAAAATTGACTTTCCTAATAAGGTTACTTTAAAAAGTTTATTGGCAGGCCCTGTATTGAACATTAGATTTAAATTAGGCATATCTTTCTGAATTTTTTGTTTATAAAGACTTTTATCTGTTTGGTCGTTCGCAAATTTTTAATAGTAATTTTCTCAACACCAACAACTAAAATACAATATACGTTTTACATCAGGAATGGCTTATAGAATTATAATCACGAAAAATATACAAGTGGTGTTCAATTTAAAATAACAAGGTTCATGCCACTTCCGTTTAAACCGGAAGTGAAAGGCAGATGATACTATTCCAAAATTGACATCTGATGACACAATATATGATCCCAAAATTTGAAAGTGTTGTATTTTTATTTAAAAAATAAAAGGCTTGAGGGTGATTTCGCATATTTAAAAAGAATGTTATAGTTTTCCAATATGTATAATTCATCAGGTTTAAAAATCATTTTAGCATTTTATAAATAGAAATTCATGAAGGAATGTTATCAATTTTAAATTTAAATAAACATTTTTTGTAAGTACTTGTTGTTCCTTCCTAGGAAAAAGTTTTATAAATTTAGAATGGAAAATTTCCGCGGAATATTTTTAAAATAGTGCTACTACGATATAACACCTAAAGATAATACCCATTACAAGATAACAAACGTAATGATTCACAGTTACTATAAATATCGAGTTTTTACTAATAATTTAGCAAAGGACAACAACAAAATAAAAGTGTTATGTTTATGATATTTGTATATCTTTAATTGTTTTTTTAACTGAACAAGTAGTCGTCTAATTACTGATTTTTTGCTAAACGTCAGCAAAACCTATCACATTTAACTAAACATTAGGTCTGTTTGTTATTTAAAACTAGTGTACACAATTTTAACTTTTTTTACGTAAATATTTCTGAATAAAAAACAGAGCTATTATGTCAGGGCCCAATTATCAAACCGGGTTTTTTTCCTTGGAACATTTTACAAAAATCTAAAACCTAGGCAATAACGCACTTTGGGAGTCTTAACCGTAGTAAGGGGATTGAGGGAAAAGAATAAAACCTCTGCAGGCAGCGGAACAAAGTGGGAAGTTTGGGGCTTTTTATTTGGAGCTCCTGGAGGAGGAATTATATTGGCTTAATCCTTGGAGCAAAAGTCGTAAAAATTCCTGCAACAGGTACCCTACAGCTCATCGAATGAGAATTAAGCTTTCCTGTAAAAATGGCATGATTAATAAGATGAATAGCTTTTCTTTGAATGGAATCAAGTATTTTAAGAATTTTAAGAGACGTCTTTTCCCAGAGATTAGAACAATATTTTAAAGGGGCGTCTGACTTGGGAAGCGTAAAAGCATACATACAAATTAGGAGGAGCCTACAAAGAGGGAGCTTTTTGGAAGCTGTTGTGGCTATGGATATGTCTTTTTTCCAATGAAGGTTATTCTCCAAAATAACAACCACATAGTTAACCGACTCTTTCATTGATCAAGAGACACAAAGGAACTCAAGAAACTTTTTCCAGTATTTGAGACAAAGAAACAAACATGCCCCGGAAATATATTAAACTTTGCTTTTTTCTGAGACTGTACCTACCCTAGGAATATGCATCTTTTAAAAAGTCTTTCTTAAAAATATAACTCTCTATTTCTGTTTTTTTTCATTAATTAATACGTAAATATATAATAAATCAAGAGAAGGTTGCCATCATGTCCATTTTCAATATAAAACATATCATTAACTGTTCTATTTTATAATATTGTCAAACTCTGTATAACTTATTAGGTTTTAAGATCGTGCATTTTGTAAATTAAACTTTACGGTGTTGATATTAATTAAAAATAGAAATATGCATTAACCAATCAGATATAGTTCTAAAAAAGGCAACACATTCAAAAATGTAATGGTTATGATATTTATGTATTTTTAAATTCTTGTTATTGTTTTTTTTTCATAAATAAGTAGTTTTTTATAACTAAATTCCTATCAAATTTTACTAAACATTATTTCAGGGTGCCTTTTCTTGAACCAATGAATGATCATATCATGTAAACTTTGCTGCAATGTTTGTCTGTGTGGAAAACGCATTCCTACCATAAGCAAGTGTGTTCTTTAAGTCTTTCCTAAAAATTTTACTATCTAGTTCAATCGATCTTCAGTTTAATTAGTATAGTAATATGTTCATAAGTTAATACCAAGTCATTTAAAACATCCTAAGTACAATAAATCAAGACAAGTTTACCATAATTTTACATTTTCATATTAAAAAATGAATGACAAAATGATAAACTATTTTGTGAAACACTTTATAATTTATTAGATTTTAAAATGGAGCATTTTAGAAATCAAACTGTACCAAAAAATGGTACAAATTACAAATCTGAATAAACATCTATTACTTATGGTTCCTACTTACAAAAATATTTTAAATATCTAGAATGGAAAATCACCACGGAATATTTTTAAATTAAAATACCTAGTACTATTACACTTTAAAATATAACACCTATGAAGGTCATGCACATTGCAAGATAACATAGGTATTCCAAAGGTTAAATAGTGAATTTTTATTCATAACTTTATGGAATGCAACACACACATTCCTTTAAAAACCTTTTTTTTTTAATGGAATTTTACTAAACGTCTAGAAAACCTTTTAAATTTTACAAAATTTATTTCAGGGGCCATATTCTTGGACCAACCAATAATCATTTGATAAACACTGCTGCCAAGTATGCACTCCTACTAAGAAAAATGCATTCTTAAAAGTATAAAACAAGATTTTTTGAGCTCCAATTCAATACTAACTTAGGGTCCTGCTAAAAATATTTGCATTTTAATTTTCCAAATAAGACCGGCTAGAGAAACTGAATATTAAAGTAAAGGGTATTATTATTAGCAAAATTATTGATAGGATTATTGTCGAAGAGTATAGTTACTTTAAAATATCCCCAGAAGACCTTGAATTTTTAGAATTTAGTTTTCTTTTCAACACTCTATTTTTTTTGTGTTGTGCAATGAAGAACTATTATTTACCACCATTTATCTAACATTATTTTTTATATATTAGTTTTTGGTTATTTTTTAATTGCTAAATAACAACCTACAAGATTTCTAATAAAAAACGCCTTTTTTTACAATGTAAGTTTATAGATTTTAGCTTTCTCATAATTATGGTTATTACTAGTCTCAATATTATCCAAAGAAATCTATCAACAACACACAGGTTAAATTTCTAGAACTTCAAACAGATGAAAGGTTAAAGTTTAAGAATCACATTACAAGTCTAAACAGAAAGCTGTCATCTAGTTGCTATGCTTTGAGAGTGGTTGAGAACAAATTGGATATAAGTTTGCGTTATGGTATTTGTACTTGGGCTCATGCTTTGATACCAAGGAAGTTTAAAGGTGTATGGAAGCCCAATACTGTAGAACAAAATTGTCCAGGCGTGCAGGGCAGCGGGAATCGGGGGATTGGCCCCGCGGAGTTTGCGCAATGAATAGTAGGTCAGAGCCGGATACAATAATTCTTTGTTACTATCTATAAAGTTGACATCATCAAATGTCAAATTCAAGCAATCACTGTTTTTTTTTTTTTTTAATTTTTTGCACAAAATTGTTGGTTATTAAACGATACTACCATAGAATATTTAAAATTATTGTGTAATATTGGATTTTATATCACCTGATATAATAATGGAAAGAATAGATGGCGCCACTTTACAGCCTTCTATTTAAAGGTCGATATTTTTGGGAGTTTTGTATTTTTACCAAAAATCTTTGTAAATAAATAAAAACACGATTTTTTAAAAATAAATTTCAAACATTGTATGATAGTTTTATGTACTTATCACCAATTTTGTGATAAAAGAAGGGCAAGATAGTGTAAATAAGTTTAATCTAATCCTAAGATTCTGGTTGTACATTAAAAAGTGAAAATTTTTATAACTGCTTTTTAGGCATATACTTTTCACTAATAATAAACATTCATAAGACAGAATAACAGTGGTTAAAAATGTTTAGTAACCTTTGGTACCTAGGTATCCATTGTAACAGAAACCGTTAAATATTATGTGTCCACAGTATGTCAAGCTTAAAAAGTTGATAATGTAAGTTTAAGAAATCAAAAATCTAATTTCTTTTTAAACAAATACAGAAAAAGCAAAAAGGAACTTTAACATAAAAGTGTACTTCTTTTTATTCAATTAGAGGGACCTGTATATATTAAAATTTGCCTGGTCTGTCCAGTATTTAATAATTTTGATCCTTTAAAAGAATGTACTAAATTATTAAATGAAATAAAAGTACCTAAATGTAAACCTTATTTCTTTTTAATAATCCACAGAAATACACAAACATTGTGGAAATCATCTAAAAGATAGTTAAGATTGCCGTACTTTTCTCACTGCTATTTCCTATGAAATTTTCATTTTCTATTATTCATAATTGATATATTATTATTTATTCGGTTACCTAACGTTACGTCTTATAAGAAGCACCTAATTTAAATATAAGAAATACTTACCTAAAGTAAAAAATGCCGGGTATGTTACCCTTAGATTTGCAAGACAAAACCGTACAACCTTTAGTTATTTTGTTACGATATTATAAGTAACAAACAATAAACACAAAATTATAGTCACAATTTAATAAACACTAATCACTAAAATAAGAAAGTTTTTATCAATCCAAAAAACTTCTGCAACCACAAAATATAATCTCACAAAGCAAAACAATCGAAACTAATACGGCTTTCATAAAAGTATAATGTGTTGCCTAACTACACACTGATTTATCAGTGTGTAAGTAGGCAACACATTAAATTATTTCGTGGAATTTCGTTAATGCGCAAAATCGGCAGGGCCAACTCTGACAGTTATTTTCATACTGGGCTGGACATTTTTTGATCGAATGGGCCATAGCATTGGGCTTCCATACACCTTTAAACTTCCTTGTTTGATACCCTGTTTAGATCAGTCTTTAAGATGCAAAAGAAAGCTCTTATAATCACGTACAGAAGTCAACGGAGGGATTACTGTAGACCCTTATTTTTATTTCGTAAAATTTTGATACTTTCCTGCGTTTTTACATTGGAGTCAGTTTGTCTTATCCTCAGGAAGCATAAACATAGTTTGACGTCAGTATCTGGTTATTCTTCGCGTAGAATAAAAACTAACGTGCTTCTGATTCCTTTTACTACACTGATTAAAAACTCTTTAGGTTAAAATAATAAAAAGCTATTTAACTACGTTTCTGTGCGACTAAAGCCGATTATTAAGGAGAAAAAATTTGTAGAGAGGTTAAGAAGTTGTTGATTGAAAAACCCATTTATGATATTAACAAATATTATAAAAATATATATCAAATTAGTGTTTTTCGTCGCTTTCTTAACTGTTTGTCATGTTATATTAACATAGTACCTCACCATTTTCGTCGTTTTTTGTATTGGATTTTGTTCATGTGTTATTTTTCTGCTTTTAATTTAGTTTTAAAAATTAGTTATAAATTGTTAAAAATAACCTGATTTCTTTCATATTAACATATATTTTAAAGTGTATTATTTTTATTTTATTTATTGATTAGTAGTTTGCTTTGTGAATGAGAATTCTTTATTCTTTGCAAAATAAAATCTTATTTTATTTTATTTGAACTATCCAATAAAAAGATACTTTAATTAATTTGTTTTACGTAAGGCGTTTTAAATTTAGTTTAGCTGCAGTACAAATATAAGTAACAGATCTGGAAGCAAGTAAATTTAAACAATTGAAACACTGATAGAGACTTATAATTCTAGAAAACCATAAAGATAAGGACCAATGTTTTTTTATTATGCCTTAAATTTATTATCATATAAATCTGATCAAAAATACCAAGCCAAAATATATATAATTTTTTTATTGGTTATTATACCAAGTATCATACTTACTGGGTTGTACTGCAAAGCAGTAATATATGCTTGGACAGCCTGTTCCATATCACCTGCTGCTACCAACGCTGCTGCTAAGTTTATGTACCCATCAATAAAATCTGGTTTAAGCCGCACAGCATGTCGGTAATTGTCCAGAGCCTCTTGAAGTTGATTCCTTTCTTTATATACATTGCCAAGGTTGCTATAAATAAAGAAAGATTTTTTTTAAATCCAAATAAAAATAAAGATGCTTTTTAAAATTAGTTAATTCCCTATTTTAAATAATGTAATTTTTTAGAACAAATGGTCAAAAGATACTTCTGAAATACACTGCCAATAATGAACATTAGTTATAGATACAGGCTAAAAGCATTTTTCCTCTGCTTATAAACCACTAACTATAGTTTGAACAGTTTAAACCTTCGAGCACATGCCTAGTGGAGGCAGCCTTGCCGCTCAGGGGGGGGGGGACAATCAAATGTGCTAGAGAGAAAGAAGAATAGCAGTCTGCAAGGCTGCCTCTAGTAGGTATATGGTCGAATAAATTTTATACCAACCTATAAGCCTCTGCCAGCAATGGATTCTGTTTAATAGCTAGTGTACTAAAGTGCGCTGATTTCTCTAATCTTCTGCATTGAAAGTGAATACTTGATAAAAGTAATAGGACACCAGTATTTGTTTGGTCTTGTCTCCACAATTGCATGCAATGTCGTTCTGCATTATCATAATCCCCTGCTTGATATTCCCTATGTGCTAGTTCTAATAACCCTGAAAATATAAAGATGTTGTTTGTTTAGCACCATGTGACTTACAAATATCTTATTATGATTGATAATTGTGTACATGTGTGGCTCCACCTATTTATAATCATGAAAAATTGAAAAACAGAGATAATAACATGTTTTTTTATTTTGTTCTATTTTATGGCGGATTTATAAATCTTTAGGTAACATCAAAATAAAAAAATTCAGTGTTAATTTTTATTTTGAAAATAAGAAAATGGGTATTTTTCAAGTTTTTCATATTATACAAAATGCATCTAGTTAAGTTTAGCAATTTCCAGTGATGTTTCATATTCTATGTGTAAAGACAATTAATTTCAAAACAAAATTTTAGAAAATGTCTTGAAAGTTGCCTCCTCTCTTATTTTGACCAAATTTGGTAGAGATCGAACGCTGTTAGAACAACACCGATACAGCGTTCGATCTCTGTACGGGCGTATTTTGGGGCGCTAATTACGAATCTGTAAAAATATTGTTTCGCCAACGTTTCGTTTTCAAGATATTCATCATCAAAGTTGAAAATCAAACTAATCTCATTTTCACTATATTTCCCCTTCTTTTTGTACACAATTTTTGATTTTTACACTTACACAACATTTTATAAAAACCTTTTAAAACCTTGTATTTTTATTTATTTTACACCTTTTTTCCATTAAATTGCAAACTTTCAAGTTCAAAGGCAGCAACCATATTTGCTGATAAAATCCCTAGTGTGTAGATTATTGTGGCCATGTTTCGGGGTGTGAAAGTGGAGGTTTGCAATTAACTGGAAAAAAGGTGTAAAAAAATATAAAAACAAGTTTTAAAAAGGTGTTTGTAAAATATATGTGTGCCAATTTAGTGTAAAAATCAATAATTCTGCGCAAACGGAAGGAGGAATAGTGTAAATAAGGTCAGTTTAATTTTTTACTTTGATGATGAATATCTCGAAAACGAAACGTTGACGAAAAAAGGTAAAATTGTTATTTTACGGACACCACGCCGATTTTCATGAATTTTTGCATATGGGGTTTTTCGGGACGCTGATCACGAATCTAAAATCAGTTTTTTCCAGAAACCTGTGGTTTTTGAGTTTTTAGGCCTTCAAGTGCACTAACCTCAAAATGGACTTTGTTTTGGAAAGGATATTAGGTGTATGTTAGGTATACCACCGGGTGCGCACTGCCGTAAAGCATTTATAAATTTAGGAATTTTTCTCCTCCCAAAAAAAATTTTAGAATAAGGTTTAATTAAACTCCGGGCAGAAAATGTTTTTTTTTTTTTTGGGGTGAAAAAAAGGGGGGGGAAATATTTTTGATTTTAAAGGGGCTCGCCAAATAATTTGGGAACCTCTCTCAAACATGCTCAAATTTTATGTGAGGCAGAATGAGGCTGAATTTCAAAAAAATCTGATATCTTTATAACACAAAACCCCAAATAGCTACATATTTCATATTCTCGTTTGAGTGTGGTTGGGTTTCCCCCCACATTTCAGGGATTTTTTTTATAAAAGTTTCTCAAACTCTTGGTAAATCAAAGCACTAAACCCAAAAAAAACTTTTGCAGAATTTTTTGGTTGGGAAAAAATTTTTTATGATGTGAATGAGTACTTATCAATGTAAATTTTAAATAGTGATTTAGTGTTAAAAATTTTGGCTTGTGTATTTTTTGGGTAATTTTAATGTTCTTTTAATATGTAATAGATTGAGCTTTTTTTATTTTTTTTACTTATATTAATCTATATTATGACAAGCCCTAAGCTGTTACATAGCTTGAGGATGAATAAAGATGACTTTATTTACTTTTTTTTCTTTCCAAAATTGCCCTTTTTGAAACTGATTACCATCAAAATGGAAAATCCCCGATTGGGCACTAATAAAAATTAAAAATAAAAATTTAAAAATTTATTGCCTATTTTTAGAAAAAAAAACCTAAAAAAAATCCATTTTTTTTATCTTTACAACAATTATGAATCAGGCAACCAGTTATACTCATATTTTCTTACAATGTACAGAAAAGTGGATTTATTTAAGAAATTTTTAAAATTAAAAAGACAAAAATTATTGTAAATTTTGGGGATTGTTTAATATAAAAGGGGGCCTAACAGTGATGTTTTCCCCTTTGAATTTTGGGAATCAGTTTAAAAAGGGAATTTTTTTTTATTTTACTTTGGGGGCCTTATAACTAAAAAAAAGAGGTTACCAGAAAAAAAAATTTTAGATTCGTGATCACGCCCCCCAAAAACCCCCTTTTGCAAAATTTTATAAAAAACGGCGTTGTCTTAAAAAAATTTTTTTCCTAAAAAAAATTTTTTTGAATTTGACCCAAAAAACCCCCCTTCCAAATTTGGTCAAAATCGGGGAGGGGGGCCTTTTTAGACAATTACAAAATTTTTTTTAAAAAATAATTTTTTTTTTTTTTTTTAAACAAATTTTTTTAAAAAAAATTTAAAATTTTGTTTTTTTTTTACTATTATTTTGATGAATTTGAAAAAAAATATTTGACAACTAAAAAAAAAAAAAATTTCTTAATCATGTTGATTTTACACCCCTGGACTACTCATCCAAACAATTACCTTATGGTTAAATTTTAACAATTAAAAAGGGAAAATAAACAAGTACCATAGATGCTATAAAGGGAAATTCAAATCTATTTAAAATTAATTGAAGTTTTTTAAAAATTGGCTTCCGTTGAATGGCTTTATAAATGGTTACATTAAACGCCATAAGTTTAACCCAAACGAGAACTGCAAAAAACGGGAACGGCGTCAAGTTTTTAAAGGTTTTTTAACAGAGGTAACAGGTATTCATTCATTTTTTTTTTATTTTAGTTTAGGTAGAAAAGGCTAAAAAAAATAGTGCCTTTAATAAGTTATTGTTCAAATAGCGAAAAAAAATTTTTTTTAAATAGTTCAAAAATCCCAATGAATACCCCATTTAATAAAAAAAAAAAAAATTTAAAAATGGTTTTTGGTCCGATGACAAAATGGAAAAAAATTTAAAAAAAATAGAATAGCAAGATGCTCCAAAAAATCTGAAAATTTATTACGCAGTTTTCAAAAATATTTTGCAAAAATTTAAAAGAAAGATTAGAAAAAAAAGATACTTACCCACTAAATTTTTTTTGGGGAACCCGGTGTCGTTCATTTTTTTTTGACTTGTGTCCCTTTTGGGAAACCCCCTTTTCCGTTAATTTGATTTTGCTGATTTACATTTACAGAGACCGACTGGCCCTGCATAGTAGATAAAAAACCTGAATATAGGGGTGAAAATTTTTAAAAAAAAGAAACACTTTAAAAAAAAATGAACCTTACACTTTTAAAAACTTTGAAAAATTCGGTAATAAATCGTCACGTTTAAAAAAAAAAACCACCATCCGTCGACCATTACTTTCCAGTACGTCACCGGCATAAAAAGAGGAAAATTTGACAATCGATATATAAATCCTAACTGCGACCCCCCAAAAAGTTTAAAAGTGTCGAGTATAGGTATTAGACGAAAATAAAACTGGGGGGGGAAGCTGGTCAGATCAGGGGTGCATTCAAAATCAACACCCGTTCAGAATCGAAATGGACACAAATGAATTAGCATGTGATAGACAGAAAAAAAAGGGGAATTTCCCTTTAAACCCGGGTTTTCCCGGGAACCCCCTTTGAAGGGAAAAGGGCCCCGGGGAAAACCCCCGGGGGAAAAAAAAGTAACCTTTTTATTGGTTTGATTATCCTGTTCTTTTTCATTTAGCGAAAGGAAAAAATAATCAATGGGCACGTTGTTAATGGAGGGCCCCCAAAAAAAAATTTTTAAAATTTTTTTTTTTAAATTACCCCCGAACATTTACCCCATTTACCAGCCTTGCCGCTTGACCGTGCAAACCAGTGAAAAAACAAGCGTGCTAGAAAAAACCCCCAAAAGTCTTTTCTTTCGTTTTTGCGAAAAAAAAGGCATTGTTTTTCCAACCTTTCCCCCTCCCACCGACCAATCAGCACGGAACTAGAGAGAAATTTTGTACTGTGATTCTTCTATCGCTCTCGTATGCTTTTACCCCCCCCCAAAAGGGGGAAAAGGCCCGAAAGGCTGCTTTGGCAGAGGCTTTGGTATATTAATGGGTTTTCCCCCTTTTTAAATATTTTTTTATTCAAAGGTATTGGGGGTTTTAAATTTAAGGGAAAGGTTTGTTTGAAGTTTTTAAAAACCCCGGTTGTCTAACGAACCCCCTACTATATTAGGACAAGTCTCTGGACAATTCTTTTTTTTTGTGACTTTGGGAAAACCAAGGGTAATAAACTTAACAAGGAGTGCCCCCGACCCTTTTTTCCCCCCTTACACCAATTTAAATGTCAATTGGTATTTGTGACGTAATCCGTTTGCCTGTTTGTTTTGTTTAAAAATTGAAAAAGTTTTAAATTTTTTTAAAAATTATACATTACATTTTAAAAAAATGGGGACAACCCAAAAAAAATTTTTTTTAAAAGGGTTTAATATTTAAAAAAAAATTTAAAAAAATAAATCCCCCTTTTTTGGGCAAACTGGTGACGTCCAAACAAACCTATATCTCGGAAAAAAAAAAAAATCGAGCACCCCTTTTAATTTTAAACCCCCCTTGAGCGAAAACCATAAACATCAAAAACAAAACTACAAAACCCCAAAAAATAAAATTTTGGGGTTTTTTTGTTCATAGCCGTCCATTTTTTTTACTGTTTTGGCTATGAAAAAAATTTAGAACGAAGAAAAGAGGTTTATATTCATGGGGGGGAAAAATGCCGTTAATAAAACTCTCGAACAACAATTCTTGTACAGTAGATTCGACTATGAGCACAATGAAGTTTCGGGGAAAAGAATCTGAAAAAAACCCCAATTTGAGTCGTGAGAAGGGGGGCTTTCGAGAACCCCGAAAATGAACCTGGATTTTGGGGTTTCCCATATGGATGAAGGCGAATGTGAAACACGAAGAAAAAGAGCTTATTCAACATGTTCAAAAAATCTAGAAAGTCAATTTAGTTTATTACGAGAACAACTCTATCAAAAAAATGCAACGGGTTTGGGGAAATTTTTTTAGTCGAAGTCAAGGCAGGAAAATCTCTGATTTTTTCCCTTTAGCAATTAGAAGAAAAAAGGGGAATCAGAACAGAAGTAGGGTATTTTACGACGGTTCGACTTGAAAATATTAACAATCAATTTGATGCAAAAAAATATGCTGCTCTGCAAAATTTTTAAAGTGAAAAAGTCTAGCTAGCGATTATTACTACAGTGACTTGATGGAAACTATTAGGCGTTTGGAAGAAGATAAACAAAACAGTGAAATTCCCCATGGGGGGAAAGGGGGGGGAATGGGGTTCAAGATCTAGATCAACATCTAAAAAAAAAGCAGTAACAGTTTCTGGGAATACATAGTGTATTTTTTAAAAACCCCGGATATTAGGGAAAGGGTTTGGGCAATAATAAGGAAAGCATTAAAACAAACCATTTTAAACCCCGATACTACATTTAAAAAAGACACTAACATTTATCAGTTCAAATTTTAAAATTTTTTTAAGTATGTTTTCTCAAAAAATTAATGTGCTTAATTTGATAATGTATTTATACCTAAAGAACAAAGTATAAGCTGTAGGAGAGACACCTTTGTTGGTAGTCAGATACTATTTATTTTAGTATAAAAGTTATGTTACAAAATACTATTTTTTTTAAAACTTTTTTTTTTAAAAAAATATATGAAGTTGGGGGAAACCCATGGGTTTTTTTTTAGTAAGGCATTAAATGTTTTATTTAAGATTTTTTAAAAATTAAAAAAATATCTTTTTTTTTAAAGGGGAAGTAGTTTTTTTAAAAGGGGAAAAAAGATTAAGAAAACTTTATACTTTACTTTACAAAAAAAAACATTTTGTTCCCAAATTTTTTTCTTTTCCCCCAAAATAGCCTTTTTTGGGGGCCCCCTTTTATAATTTTTTGCATTTTAAATGGAATATGAAAGACCCCCAAAAACCTTTTAATGGTATATACAAAATATTTGGACAATATGTGAATAAAGTTTAATTTTTTTCTAACTGAAAGTTGGATAATTAAAGAGATAAAAATCCCTAAAGTTAAAAAGTGCAAATATTTATCCAAAACTTTAAATATAACTAATTGGCCAAAAATTAGATTTTTTAGCAATGCAAGTTCAGTAAAAAAAATTTTTAATTTTTATCATTTAAAAAAATTTTTTTACTTTTTTTAAAACCCCCCTTTTTGTATATCATAAAGCATATTCTGAAGGTACTTTATTTTACTTATGAAAAAATTTGTTCAAAACAATGACAATAGCCCCAGTAAATAAAGGGACAAAGCTGTAAATAAATCTGTATTTTTTTCCCCTTTTTGGGGGCGTAATTCTTAGGTCTTGGGGTTTTTTTCAAAGCGAATTTTTTATAAAAGGGGGGGGGAAAAATGGGTTCCCCGCAATATCTAAAAAAATATGAAAAATTGAAGAATTTTGCCCTAGACAAAAATAAAGTTGTAATCTACAAAAATGCCCCTTTAAAAATTTTTTTTTGGAAAAACAATAGTTTTCGAGATAACGGGCCCCCCTTTCAGCTGCCGCTCTCCGCTAGAATGCCGCTTTTTTTTATGGGGCAATAATGTACTTTTTTTTAAACATTCAAAGTTTATCAGAATGGGAAAACCCCCCTTAAATTTCATATGAGTTTGTGTCCTTTTCCCCTTTTTCTAGAATTTTAAAAAAACGGTAAAAATTTTTTTTTTCCCGCAAAATTTTAGAAACTTTTTTTTTTTAAATTTTTAAAAATTTTAAATAAAAATTTTTTTAAAAAAAATTTTTTTTTGTTTTTCCAAATTTTCTTTTTTTTTTTGGCCCTTTTTGGGAAAAAAATTTTGGGGTTAAAAAAAAGGGGGAAAAAAGAAAATTTTTTTTAAAAAACCAGCTTTTCTTGGGGGTTTTTTTTTTGGGGGGGCCTTTTAAGGGGAAAATTTTTTTTTGCTAAAACCCCTGAATTTTTAAAGGTTTTTTTAAAAAAAAATTTAAACCCATTTTTTTATTTTTTTTTTTTTTGAAAAAATTTTAAAATTTGGTTTTCTTTTTCCAAAAAAACCGTTTTGGCCGAAAAAAAAGGCAAAAAAATTGCGTGAAAAAGGGAAAAAGGAAAAAAACCAAAATTTTTGTTAGATTTTTTGGAAAAAAAAAGGTCAATCTTTTAAAAAAAAATTTTTTTTTTTTTCAAACAAAATTTCTCTTTTTTCCCCCCTTGCCTTTTTGGGAAAAATTTTTGGGGGGGCAAAATTTTTAAAAATTTTTGGGACTTTGGGGGCCAAAATTTTTTTAAAAGGAAGGGTTTCCCCACGTCGGAAATTTTATATAATCTTTTTTGGGGTTTCCTTTTCAAAGAAAAAGGGGAATTTTTTAAGAATTTTTATAGGCTCAATTATAATTTTTTAAAAAAAAAATTTATTTTAAAAATTTCATTTCCTTTTATTTTTATTTTAAATTTTTCAAATTTGGGTTTATAAAAAACTCTTTTAAAATTTAAAAACCCAAAAGGAAATTTTTTTTAAAAAACCAAAGGGGTTTCAAAACAAAATTTTGAAAAAAAACCCATTGAAATTAAAGGGAAGATTTAAAAATAAAATTTTTTTAAAAATTTTAAAATTTCATTAAACAATTGAACGGTATAAAAACCCAAACCAAAATTTTAAGGGGATTGCCCAAATTTTAAAAAAATTTTTAAAAAACAAGGGAAAAATTAAAATTTTAAAAATTTTATTTTTTTTTAAAATGGCTTAGTTTAAATACCCATTTTAAAAAATAAAATTAATTTAAAAAATTTTGGCATATTTAATCTTTTAAAAAAATTGAAAATTTTTAAAATGAATTTTTTTTAAAAATTTAAAAAATTTTCCTTTTTTTAAATAAAAAAATTTTAAAAGGGGGCAAAATTTTAAAAATTAGGCCCATTTTTTTATAAAATTAATTTTTTTTTTTTGTTTACAAAGGAAAGGCATTTTTTGAAAAGAAAAATATTTTTTTTTTGGTAATATTATATATTTTTTTGAATTATTGGGAATTAAATTTTCCAAAAACCTAAAAAATTAAATAACTGTTTTTTTTTAAAACCCTTGTACCCCCAAAAAACCGAAAAAATTTGTTTTGTCAAATTTTTTGGGGGGAAAAAAATTTTTTAAAAAAGGTTTTAAAAAAAATTTACAGTGATTGCGCTGAAAAAAAAATTTTGGGAAAATTTTTTTCCCCTAAAAAATTAATTTTTTAAAAAAATAAAAAAAAACATTTTTTTTTTAACCCCCAAAAAATTTAAAATGGGTTAAAAATTTTTAGGGGAAATTTTTAAAAAAAAGGCTCAATTTAAGTTTTTCCCCTTTTTTTTTTAAAAGGAAAAGAGCCCCCAATTTTTTGGGCCCTTTAAAAAACCCTTGTACACAAAAAACCCCTTTTTTGGGAAATTTATTTTTAAAAAAATGAAAAAATTTTTAAAAATTTAAAAGGGAACCCCAAAATTTAAAAAATTTTTTAAAAAAAAACCCTTTTGGAAAAAAAAGGTTTTTTTTTTTAGTAAATTAAAAAAAAATTTTGTTTTTTTGAGAATAAGAATTCAAAGGAAAATTTTTTAAAACAAAAAGTTTTTTTTGAAATGGGGAAAATTTAAAATTTTTATTTAAACTGCCAACTTTTTGCCAAAAACAAAAACTTTCTAAATCCAATTTTAAAATTTTTAATTTTAATTTTAAAATTATTGCTAGAGGGGAAAATTTAAAAAAAATTTGGGTAAACCCCTTGGGGGATGAAGGGTTTTTAAAAAAACTTTTTTTTGGGGTTTTTTTTGGGGAAATTTTTTATTGTCAAAAAATTTTTCAAAAAAAATTTTTAAATTTAAAATATATTTTAAATTTTTTAAAAAATTTTAAAATTTTCGGGGTTTTATCTGTTTTTAAAAGAGGGTATAAAATAAAAACTAAAAAACTCCTATTTTTAAAATAATTAAAATTAAATTTTTTTGGGTTTTAAAAAAATTTTTAAAATTTAAAAATTTTTAAAAATTTCTAGAGACCAAAAATTTAACTGAAAAAAGAAAAAAATTTTTTAAAAATCCAAATAAAATTTTTGTCCAAAAAATTTTAAACAAAAATTATTTTTAAAAAAAAAAAATTTTTTCAAAAAAATTTTTTTTTTGTAAAATTCTCCAGAAATTATCCATAAAAAATTAGATTTTTTTTTTGGGTTTAACAGGCTTTTTAAAAAAAAAAAAATTTGGGGCAAAAAACTCCCATTTTTTTAAAATTTTTTAAATTTTTGTTTTTTTTTAAATTTTGCGTCAAACCTTCAAATTTTTTTAAAAACCTAAAAATTTTTTCTTTGTTTCTACCCCTTCAAAATTTTTAAAAAAATATTTTGTTTTCATAAATTTTTTAAAAAATTTGTTTTCCCCGTTTTAAAAAAAAAATGAAAATTTTTAACCAAAAAAAAAAGTCAAATAAAATTTATTTTTTAAGTTCAAAAAATTTTTTGGGAAAATTTTTATTTAAAGTTTTTTAAAAAAATTTATAATGAAAAAAAATTTCCCAAAAAAAAAGGGCAAATTTGGGAAAAACCCGTTTTAAAAAAATTTTTCCCCCCCCCCTTTTTAAAAATTCAATTTTTTTAAAAAAAACCCCAAAAAAAAGAATTTCTATTTTTTAAAAGGGGAAAAAAATTCAAAAAACCCTTTTGAGATAAAAGGAAACAAAAATTTTTTTAAGAAAAATTTCAAAAAAAAAAATCTAACTTTTAAATTTTTCTCCCCTCCTTAATTTATAAATTTTCCCCCAATTTAAAAAATAGTTGGGGAAAACATTTTTTGCGGCGCCTAGGCGTCAAAACCAAAAAGGTCAACAAAAAAGGGTTTAAATTTTTTAAAAAAATTTGTTAAAAATTTCCCTTAGGTTTTTTTTTGGAAATTTTTTCCCCTTTTTAAAAATTTAAATTTTTTTTTTAAAATTTTAAAAAACCCAAAAAAAGGGAATTTTAACAAAATTTTTTAAAAATTTTTGGTTTTTTGGGGTCCCAAAAAAAAAATTTTCCTTTAAAAATAAAATTTTATGTTAAGAAATTTTTTATATAAGAAAAATTTTTTTCGGGGAAGCGAAAAATTTTTTTTAAAACAATTTTTTAAATTTTTTTTAAAAAGAAAAAAAAAAAATGGGGAAAAAAATTTTAAAACAATTTTTGGAAATAAACTTTGGGGAAAAACTTTTTTAAAAATTTTAAAATTTTAAACCCGGGGAAAATTTCTTTAATTTCCCCCCTTTAAAAAAACCCTTAATTTTGAAAATTTTTAAAAAAATTAAAAAAATTTAATTTTCCCCCCGAGGTTAAAAATTTTTTTTTTAAACCCCAATTATAAAAAAAAAAAAAAAATTTTGGCTTTTTAATTTAAAGGAAATAAATCTTTAAAAAATAAAAATTTTGTTGCCCGGGGGGGAAAAATGTTTTAAAACCTTTTTTAAATTTTTTTAAATTTGGAAAAAATTCTTTTTTTTTTTTAAAAAAAAATTTTAAAAAACCCAAAAAACCACAACATTAAAAAAATAAAAAAAACCAAAAAAACCCCTCGGGGGGAAAATCCCGGGGGATTTACCTAGGCCCCGGAAAAAATTTTTGGCCCCCTTTTCAGCCCTGGGTTTTCTTTCTTTTTGAAACCTGGTTGTTTTTAAACCCCCTAATAAAAATATTTTGGGGGGGTTATTTTTTTTGGGTTTTTTGACGCAGAGCGCGAAACCCAAAAAAATGACGCAGGGGGGCCCCAATTTTAGCGTTAAATTAAAATTATAAATAATGAAGGGGAAGTTTGGATTTTTTATCGGAAGGATTTTTTTTGAAATTTTCCCCATATCTCATGGTTTTCGAGTTATCAAAAAAAAAACGAACTGGTTTTTTTTTTTTCGTTTTTTGTTAATAACAATTTTTAAATTTTTATTGATAGAAAAAATCCTAAAAAACCCCCTTTTTCCCCGATTTGAAACCGCGTCGAATAAAATTTTCCCCCCATTTTTTCCCAAATCTGGACTAGACTAATTTATTTGTTTTTTTTTTTGGGGTGGTCACAATGGTAGCATAAAATTGAAAAAAAATAAATTCAGTGTCAAAAAAGAGAATATTTTAGGTAAATTTTTGAAGGTAAAAAAACTGAGTTTAGAAACAAGAATAAATAAAAAAATACAATAACACAATCAAAAAAAAGATCAAAAATATAATTAAATAGTGAAATAATATGGTAACCCTAACGATCCCGGTCTCCTAAAAAAAAAAATTAAAAAAAAGTTTATCAAAACAACATTAAAACAAAAAATTTCATCACATCATCACATAGATTAAAAACCATTCCAAAAAGGGTTTCATAATCTTAAAGTTGTTAAACAAAAAAACTGTTAGTTTTTGGATATTTTTTTTAATTTATACCTTTGCTTTTTAAGCATAAGAGCATATCTGTAAGCTCTTTTGGGTTTTTTGCTGCACAAATTTTTATTGAATACGATTTTAATATTGCAGAGTTTGTATTGGCTGGTTAAATCCCTATATTAAGTAAAAATTTAAATTTTGGGTTTTTACAAAATGGTATTGTGGGGTTGTTATTTATAGTGATTTTGAAAACCAAAAAATTGTGTGTTTTTGTTTAATTTTTTTTCTGCAAACAGTGCCTTTTTAGTGACAAACAAATAACAAACTAACTACTCTATTCCCCACATTTTGTTGTTTTATATTGTAAAATTTTTTTTTTTTTTTTCCCCCCCAACCCCAAAAAATTTTAAAAAAATTTTTTTTTCCCTTTCCCCCAAAAAAATTCCCCCTTTTAAAAAAAAAAGGGGGAAAAAAACCCAAAAAAAAAAAAAATTTTAAAAAATTGGGGGAAAAAGGGAAAAAAAAAACAAATTAAAATTTTTTAAAAATTTTTGCTTTTAAAAAAAAAAAAATTTTTAAAAAAAAAAAAAAAAAAATTTTTTTTTAAAAAAATTTTTTTCCAAAAAAAAAATTTTTAAATTTTTTTTTGTTTTTTTTTGGTTTTTTTGGGGAAAAAAAAATTTTTAAATTTTTTGGTTTTTTGTTTTTTTGGGAAAAAAAATTTTTTGGGGAAAAAAATGTTTAAAAATTTAAATTTTAATTTTCCCCCCCAAAAAGGGGGGGGAAAATTTTTTTTAAATTTTGGGAAAAATTTTTTTTTTTCCCTTTTTTTTTTTTTTAAAAAAGGGGGGGTTTTTTTTAAAATTTTTAAAAAATTTTAAAAAAAATTTTTACTTTCTTAAAAATTATTAAAAAAAAAATTTTTTTAATTTTTTTTTTTTAAAAAATTTTAAATTTTTTTTTTAAAAAACCCCTTTTTTTTTTTAAAAAAATTTTTTTTTTTTTTTTTGGGGGTTAAAAAAAAAAAAGGGGGGGGGGTTTTTTTTAAAAAAGTTTTTTTAAAAAAAAAAAAAAAAAATTTTTTTTAATTTTTTTAAAAAAATTTTTTCCCAAAAAAAAAAAAATTAAAAAAAAAAACCCTCTTTTTAAAATTTTTTGCCTTTAAAAAAAACCCCCCCTTTTTTTTTTTTTTAATTTTTTTCCCCCAAAACCCCCAAACCAAAAAAATTTTTCAAAAATTTTTTTTTTTTAAAAAGTTAAAAATTTTAAAAAAATTTTTTTTAAAATTTAAAAAAAAAAAAAAAATTTTTTTTAAAAAAGAAAAAAAAAAATTTTTTTTTTTTTTTTAAAAATTTTTTTTAAAAAAATTTTTTTTCCCCAAAAAATTTTTTTTTTTTTTAAAAAAAATTTAAAAAAAAATTTTTTTTTTTTTAAAAAAAAATTTTTTTTTTTTTAAACCCCAAATTTCCCAAACCCCCCAAAAAAAAATTTTAAAAATTTTAAAAATTTTTTAAAAAAAATTAAAAAATAAAATTTAATTTTTTTAAAAATTTTTTTTTTTTTTTTTAAAAAAAAATTTAAAATTTTTTTTTTTTTAAAAAAAAGGTTTTTTTTTTCCAAAAAAAAAAAAATTTTTTTTTTTTAAAAAAGGGTTTTTTTTTCCCCCCCTTTTTTTTTTTAAAAGGAAATTTTTTAAAAAAGGGGGTTTTTTAAAAATTTTTTTTTTTTTTTAGTTAGATAATCTTTAACACTATCTTTGTATTCCCAATCGTCTAAAAATAAAAAATTTTAAAAAAAAAGAAAAAAAAAATTTTTTTTAAAAAAAAAAGCTTTAAAATTTTTTTTTCTTCCCTTTTTAAAAAAAAAAAAAAAAATTAAAAAAATTTTTTTTTTTAAATAAAAAATTTTTTTTTTTTGGGGTTTTGGGAAAGGGAAAATTAAAGGAAAAAAAAATTAAAAAACCCTTCCTTTCCTTTTTTTTTTTAAAAAAGGGGGGGGGGAAAAAAAAAAAAAAGGGGGGAAAAAAAAAATTTCCCGGGCCCCCCAAAACCCAAAAAAGGGGGTTGAAAGGGGGGGGGGAAAAAAAAACCCCCAAAAATTTAAAAAAAATTTGGTTTTCCAAAAAACCCTTTTTAAAAAAAACCCCCAAAAAATTTGTTTTTAATTTAAAAAATTTTTTTTTTTAATTTTTTTCAATTTTGGGGAAAAATTTCCCTTTTTTTTTTTAAAAAAATTTTTTTTTTTTGTCCAAAAACCTTTTTTTAAAAATTTTTTTTAAATTTTTAAAAAAAAAAAATTTTTTTTAATTGGCAAGTTTTGGTTTTTTTTTAAAAAAAAAAAAAAAAAATAAAATTTTTTTTAAAAAAAAAAAAAAAAGGGTTTTTTCCCCCCTTTTTTGGGGGGGTTACCCAAAATTTTTTTTTTTAAAAAAAAAAAAAATTTTTTTTAAAAAAAAAAAAATTTTCCAAAAATTTTAAAAATTTTTTTTTTTTTAAAAAATTTTTTTTAAAAAAAAATTTTTTTTAAAAAATTTTTAAAAAAAATCAAAAAAATTTTTTTAATTTAAAATTTAATTTTTTTTAAAAAAAAATTTTTTTTTTTAAAAAAAACCCTAAAAAAAAAAAAAAATTTTTTTTTTTAAAAAATTTGGAAATTTTTTTAAAAAAAAAAAATTTTTTTTTAAAAAAAAAAAAAAAAAAACCCCAAAAAAAAAAATTTTTTGGCCCCAAAAAAATTTTTTTTTAAAAATTTTTAAATTTTTTAAAAAAAAATTTTTTTTTTTAAAAAATTTTTTTAAAAAAAAAAAATTTAAAAAAAAAAAGGGCCCGGGTTTTGGCCCCCAAAAAAATGAAATTTTTTTTTGGGAAAAAAAAAAAGGGGGGGGAAAAAAAAAAAATTTTTTTTTTTTTTTTGGGGGGGGAAATTTTAAAAAAAAAGGGTTTTTTTTAAAAAAGGTTTTTCCTTTTTTCCCCCCCCTTTGGGCCTTTTTTTTTTTTAAAGGGAAAAACCCCAAAAACAAAGGGTTTTTTTTTGGGCCCTTAAAAAAAATTTTTTTTTAAAAAAAAAACCCCCCCAAGGGGAAAGGGGGAAAAAAAACAAAATTGGGGAAAAACCCCAAAAAAATTTTTTTTTTTTTTTTTAAGGGTTTTTTTTGGGTTTTTTTTGGTTTTTTTTTTTTTTTTAAAGGGGTGGGGAAAAATTTTTTTTTTGGGGTTTTTTTTGGGGGAAAAAAAGTTAAAAAAAAATTTTCATTTTGTGGAAAAACCCAAAAAAAACCCAAATTTTTTTATAAAAAAACCCTTTAAAAAATTTAAAAAATTTTTAAAACCAAAATTTTTAAAAAAAAATTTTAAAAAAAAATTTTGTTTTAAGCTTTTAATTTAAAAAACCCCCCCAAAAAAAAAATTTTAAAAATTTTTTTTATTAAATTTTTTTTTTTTTTTAAAAAGGTTTTTTTTTTCCCTTTTTTTTTAAAATTTTTTAAAAAAGGGGGTTTTAAAAAAAAAACCCCCCAAAAAAAACCCCAAAACCCTTCCCAACCCTTTAAAAATTTTTTTTTTTTGATTTTGGGGTTTTAAACCCGGTTTTTAAAAAAAAAAAAACCCCCCCTTTTTTTTTTTTAAAAAAAATTTTTTTTTTTTTCCTTTTTTTTTGGTTTTTTGGGGGGGCCCCCCCCCTTTTAAAAATTTTTTTTAAATTTTTTTTTTTTTGGGGGGAAAAATTTCCCCCCGGGGGGGGAAATTTTAAAAAAACCCCAAAACCAAATTTTTTTTTTTGGGGAAAAGGGAAAAAAAGGGGGGCCCCCCCCCTTTTTTAAAAAAATTTTCCCCTTTTTTTTTTCCCTTTTTTAAAAAATTTTTAAAAAAAAAATTTTTTTTTTTTAAAAAAAATTTTTTTTTTTTCCCCCCCCCGGGGGGGGCTTTTTTTTCCCCCCCCCCCCGGGAAACCCCCTTTTTTTTTTAAAAAAAGGTTTTTTTTAAAAAACCTTAGGGGGGTAAAAGAAAAGGGGGGGGGTTTAAATTTTTTTAAAAAAAATTTTAAAAAAAAGGGGCCCGGGGGGGAAAAATTTCCCCCAAAAAAAAAAAATTTTTTCAAAAAAAAATTTTTTTTTTTAAAAAAAGGAAAAAAAATTTTTTTTTTTAAATTTTTTAAAAAGTTTTTTCCCTTTTTTTAAAAAAAGGGAAAAAAAATTTAAAAAAGGGAAAAAAAAAAAAAAAAAAAAAAAGGGTTTTTCCCTTTTTTTTAAAGGCAAAAATTTTTTTTTTCCCCCCAAAAAAAAAATTTTTCCAAACCCCAAAAAAAATTTTAAAAAATTAAAAAAAAAAGGGAAAAAAAAAAAAAAAATTTTTTTTTTTTTTTTTAAAAATTTTTTAAAAATTTTTTAAAGGGAAAAAAATTTTGTTTTGGGGGGGTTTTTTTAATTTTTGGGGGTTCCCGGGGGGGGGTTTTTTCCCCTTTAAAAAATTTTTTAAAAATTAAAAAAAATTTTTTTCGGGGGTTTAAAAAAAAAATTTTAAAATTTTTTAAAAAAAAATTTTAAAAAAAAAAAAAAATTTTTTTTTTAAAAAACCCAAAAAAAAATTTTTCAAAAAAAGGGGGGGTTTTTAAAAAAAAAATTTTTAAAAATTTAATTAAAAAAAAATTTTTTTTTTTTTCCCTTCAAATTTTTTTTAAAAAAAAAAAAAAAAAAAACCATTTGGAAAATTTTTTTTTTTAAAAAAAAACCCCTTTTCCCCTTTTTTGGTTTTTTTTTTTTTAAAAAAAAGGGGAAAAAAAACCCCAAAAAAAAAAAATTTTTTTTTTAAAAAATTTTTTTTAAAAAAAAATTTTTCCCCAAAAAAAAAAAACCCTTTTTTTTGAAATTTTTTTAAAGGGGGTTTTTTTTCCTTTTTTTTAAAAAAATTTTTTTTTAAAAAAAAAAAAAACCAATTTTTTTTTTAAATTTAAAAAAAAATTTTGGGGTTTTTTCCCCTTTTTTAAAATTTTTAAAAAAAAAAAAAAAACCAAAAATTCCCAAATTTTAAAAAAAAACCCCAAAAAGGGGGGAAATTTTAAAAAAAAGGGGGGGGGGGAAAAAAAAAATTTTTTTAAAAAAAATTTGGGGGGTTTTTTAAAAGGGAAAATAAAAATTTTTAAAAAAAAAAGGGGGAAAAAAAAAAAAAAAAAAAATTTTTTTTCCCCTTTTAAAAAATTTTTCGGCCCCAAAAATTTTAAACCCCCAAAAAAACCCAAAAAGGGGTTTTTTGGGGTTTTTTTAACCCCGGGGGGGGTTTTTTGGGTTTTCCCCATTTTTTAAAATTTTTTTTTTAAAATTTTTTTAAAAAATTTTAACCTCCCCCGGGGGGAAAAAAAAATTTTTTTTTTTAAAAATTTTTTTTTTTAAAAAAAAAAAATTTTTTTTTTTTAAAAAATTTTTGGGGGGAAAGGGGGCGGTTTTTTTAAAAAAAATTTTTAAATTTTTTTAAAAAAATTTTTTTTTTTTTTTTCCCCCCTTCCCCTTTTTTTTCCCCTTTCCCTTTTTTTGGTTTTTTTAAAAATTTTTTTAAAAAATTTTTAAAAAAAATTTTAAAAAAAAAAAATTTTTTTGGAAAAAATTTTTTTGGTTGTTTATTTCCCAAAAAAACCCAAAAAAAATTTTTTGTTTAAAAAAATTTTTTTTTTTTAAAAATTTTTCTTTTTAAAATTTTTTCCTTTTTTTTTTAAAAAAAAATTTTTTTTTTTTTTGAAAAAAAATTTGAAAAAAAAAAAAAAATTTTTTTTTTTAAAATTTTTTTAAAAAAAAAAAAAAAAAATTTTTAAAATTTTTTTTTAAAAAAATTTTTTTGGAAAAATTTTTTTTTTTTTTTTTAAAAAAAAATTTTTTTTAAAAAAAAAATTTTTTTTTTTTAAAATTTTTTTTTTTTTTCCCCAAAAAAATTTTTTTTTTTAAAAAAAATTTTGGAAAAAACCCTTTTTTTTTTTTAAAGGGGGGAAAAAAGGGGTTTTTTTTTTTTAAAAAGCCAAATTTTTAAATTTGGAAAAATTTTAAAAAAAAATTTTTTTTTAAAAAAAAAAAAAAAAAAACCCTTTTTGGTTTTTAAAAACCCGGAAAAAAAAAGGGTTTTTCCCCCTTTTTTTAAAAAAAAAAATTGGAAAATTTTTTTAATTTTTTAAAGGGTTTTTTTTTTTTAAAAATTTTAAAAAATTTTTAAAAAATTTTTTTAAAAAAAAAAAAAAAAAATTTTTAAAAATTTTTTTTTTTTTTAAAAAAAAAAAAAAAGGGGGGTTTTTTGGGGAAAAAATTTTTTTCAAAAAATTTAACCCCCTTTTTTTAAAAAAAATTTTTTAAAAATTTTTTAAATTTTGGGTTTTTTTATTTAAAAAATTTTTTTTTTAAAAAAAATTTTTTTTTTTTTCCCCCCCCTTTTTAAAAAATTTTTTTTTCTTTTTAAAAAAAAAAATTTTTTTTTTTAAAATTTAAAAAAATTTTTTTTTAAAAAAAAAATTTTTTTTTAAAAAAAAAAGGGAAAAAAAAATTAAAAGGGGGGTTTTTAAAAAAAAATTTTTTTTTTAAAAAATTTAAAAAAACCCCCCCCCTTTTTTTTTTTTTTATTAAAACCCCCCTTTTTTTTTTAAAAAATTTTTTTTTTTAAAAACCCCCCCTTTTTTTTAAAAAATTTTGGGGGTTTTCCCAAAATTTTTTTTTTTTCTTTTTCCCCCCTTTTTTTTTTTTTTTTTGGGTTTAAAATTTTTTTTTTAAAAAAAAAAAAAATTTTCCCCCAAAATTTTTTTTTTTTTTTTTAAAAATTTTTTTTTTTCCCAAAAAAAGGGGAAAAAAAAAAATTTTTTTTTTTTAAATTTTTAAAAAAAATTTTAATTTTTTTTTAAAAAAATTTTTTTTTTTAAAAATTTTTTTTAATTTCCCCCAAAAAAAAAAAAATTTTTTTTTTTAAAAATATTTCCGGGGTTTTTTTAATTTTTTTTTTTTAAATTTTTTTTTTTCCCCCCTTTTTTTTTTTTTTTCCCCCAAAAAAAATTTTTTTAAAAATTTTTTTTTTTTGTTTTTTTTTCCAATTTAAATTTTTAAAAAAACCTTTTTGTTAAACCCCTTTTTTTTTTTCAAACCCTTTTTTCCCAAACCCCCGGAAAACCCCCTTTTTTTTAAAAAACCCTTTTTTTTTTTTTTCCCCCTTTTTAAAAAAATTGGTTTTTTTTTTTTTTTAAAAAAAACAATTTTTCCTTTCCCAAAAAAAAAAATTTTTTCTTAAATTTAAAACCCTTTTTTTTTTTTAAAAAAAGGGTTTTAAAAACCTTTTTTTTTAATTTTTTTAAAATTTTTTTTTACCCCCCAAAAAATTTTTTTAAAAAAATTTTTTTTGGGGTAGGGGAAAAAAGGGGGAAAATTTTTTTAAAAAATTTCCCTTTTTTAAAAAAAAAGGGTTTTTTAAAAAACCCCTTTTTTTTTTTCCCCCAAAAAAAAAAATTTTTTTTTTTTTTGGGGGGAAAAAAATTAATTTTTTTAATATTTTTGGGGAAAAATTTTTTTAAAATTTTTTAAATTTTTTAAAATTTTTTTTTTTTCCCTTTTTTTTTGTTAAAAAAATTTTTTTTTCCCCCTTTTTTTTTTTTTAAAAAAAAAGGGGGTTTTTAACCCCAAAAAAGGGTTTCCCCAAAAAAAAATTTTTTCCAAATTTTTTTGGGGAAAAAAAAATTTTTTTTTTTTTTTAAATTTTTTTTAAAGGTTTTTAAAAAAAAAAAATTTTTTTTTTTTAAAAAAAAAAAAAAAATTTAAAATTTTAAAAAAAAAAAAAGGGGTTTTTTTTTTTTAAAAAATTTTTTTTTAAAAAAAATTTAAAAGGGGGGAAAAATTTTAAAAAAATTTTAAAAATTTAATTTTTAAAAAAAATTTTTAAAAAAATTTTAAAAAGAAAATTTTTAAAAAAATTTTTTTTTTAATTTTTCCAAAAAAAAAAAAATTTAAAAATTTTTTTAAAAAAAATTTTAAAATTTTTTAAAAAAATTTTTAAAAAAAAATTTTTTTTTTAAAAAAAATTTTTAAAAAACACCCCTTTTAAAAAAAAAAAAAGAAAAATTTTTTTTTTTAAAAAAATTTTTTTTCCTTTTTTCCCTTTTTTAAAAAAAAAAACCAAAAATTTTAAAAAAATTTTTTTGGGGGGGGAAAAACCCCCCCTTTTTAAAAATTTAAAAAATTTTGGGAAAAATCCCAAAAAAAATTTTTTTAAAAAAACCCCCTTTTTTTTTCCCCTTTTTTAAAAGGGGGGGGTTTTTTTTAAAAAAAAAAAAATTTTTTGGGCCCTTTTAAAATTTTAAAAAAAAAAAAAAAATTTTTTTTGGGGTTTTTTAAAATTTAAAAAGGGAAAAAAAAAAAATTTTCCCCCAAAAAACCCCCTTTTTTTTTTCCCCCCCCAAAAAATTTTTTTTTAAAAAATTTTTTTTTTAAAAAATTTTTTTTTAAAAATTTTTTTAAAATTTTTGGAAAAAACCCCCCCTTTCCCCCCTTTTTTTTTTTTTAAAAAAATTTTTTTTTCCTTTTTTTTCCCCGGGGTTAAACCCCCCCCAAAAAAAATTTTTTAAAAATTTTTTTTCCCCTTTTTTAAAAAAAAAGGGTAGGGGGGGAAAAAAAAAATTTTTTTTTTTTTTAAAATTTTTTTTTTTTTTAAACCCCGGGGTTTTCCCCAAAATTTTAAAAAAATTTTTTTTTTTTTAAAAATTTTTTTTCAAAAGGGGGTTTTTTTTAAAAAAAAATTTTTTTTTTTAAAAAAAAAAAAAAAAATTTTTAAAAAAAAAAAATTTTTTGGTTAATTTTTCCTTTTGGGAAAAGCCTTTAAAAAAAGGGGGAAAAAAAAAAATTTTTTTTTAAAAAAAAAAAAAAATTTTTTTTGGGTTTTTCTGTTTTTAAAATTTTTTAAAAAAAAAAAAAAAGGGGGGGGGAAAATTTTCCCGGGGCCCCCCCTTTTTTAAAAAAACCCCCAAAAAAATTTTTTTTAAAAATTTTAAAAAAAAAAAAATTTTTAAAAAAATTTTTTTTAAATTTTTTAAAAAAAATTTTTTTTTTTTTAAAAATTTTTTAATTTAAAAAAATTTTTTTTCAAAT
This sequence comes from Listronotus oregonensis, assembly GCA_019359885.1. Classification (NCBI taxonomy): domain Eukaryota; kingdom Metazoa; phylum Arthropoda; class Insecta; order Coleoptera; family Curculionidae; genus Listronotus; species Listronotus oregonensis. Next base: position 43,607 of record JAHBCN010000366.1, on the reverse strand, counting down.
TTTTTTTTTTTTTAAAAAAAACCCCCGGTTTTTAAAAAAATTTTTTTTTTTTTTTTTAAAAATTTTTTTTTTTTTTAAAAGGGTTTAAAATTTGGGGCCCCCCAAAAAAAAAGGGGGAAAAAACCCCCCGGTTTAAAAATTTAAAGGGTTTAAAAATTTTCCCCGGGAAAAAAATTCCCCCAAAAAACCAAAATTTTTTTTTTAAAAAAAAAAAACCGGGGTTTGGGAAAAGGGTTTTTTTTTTTTTTTTAAAAAAAAAATTTTTTTGGGGTTTAAAATTTTAAATTTTTTTTAAAAAAATTTTCCCAATTTTTGGGTTTTTTTTTTAAAAAAAATTTAAAAAAAAAATTTTAAAAAAAAAGCCCTTTTTATTAAGGTTTTAAAAAAAACAAACTTAAAAATTTTTTTTAAAAAAAAAATTAAAGAAAAATTTTTTGGTTTTAAAAATAAAAATTTTTTTACCAAAAAAAAATTTTTTGGGTTTTTTTTAAAAAAAATTTTTTTTTTTTTCCAAAAAAAAAAAAACCCAAAAAAAAAAATTTTTCTTTTTTTTTTCCCAAAAAAAAAAAAAGGAAAAATTTTGGGGTTTTAAAATTTTTAAAAAAATTAATTTTTTTTAATTCCCCAAAAAAATAAAATTTTTTTTTTTTTAAAATTTTTAAAAATTTTTAAATTCCCAAATTTTTTTTTAAAATATTTTTAAAAAAAAAATTTTTTTTTTAAAAAAACCAAAAATTTTTTTTTTTTAAAAAAAAATTTTTTTTTTTTTTTTTTTTTTTAAATTTTTTTTTTAAAATTTTTTTTTAAAAATTTTTTTTAAAAAATTTTTCAAATTTTAAAAAAATTTTTTTTTTAAAAATTTTCCCGGGTTTTCCCCTTTTTTAAAATTTTTTTTTAAAAAAAAAAAACAAAAATTTTTTTTTTTAAAAAAAATTTTTTTGGGGGCCCCCCCCAAAAAAATTTTTTTCCCCCAAAAAAAAAACCCCCCCCCCCTTTTTTTTTTGGGAAAAAAGGGGGGGTTTTTTTTTAAAAAATTTTTTTTTTAAAAAAACCAATTAAAAAAATTTTTTTTTTTTTTTTTGGTTTTTGGGGGTTTTTTTTTTAATTTAAAAACAAAAAAGGGGAAAAAAAATTTTTTTGGGGGGGAAAAAGGGAATTTTTTTAAAAAAAATTTAAAACCCCCTTTTTGGTTAAAAAATTTTTAAAAAATTTTTTTTAAAAAATTTTTGGGGGAAAAAATTTTTTTTTTCCCCCCAAAACCCCCAAAAATTTAAAAATTTTTAAATTTTGGGAAAAAAAAAAAAATTTTAAAAGGGGGCCCTTTGGGGGGAAAAAAAAATTTTTTTTTTTTTTTTTTTAAAAATTTTTTTTTTCCCCAAAAAATTTTTTTTAAAAAAACCCCCCGGGGGAAAATTTGGGTTTTTTAAAAATAAAAAAGGGGGGGAAAAAAAAAAATTTTCCCCCTTTTCCTTTTTACCTGGTTTTAATTTTTTTTTTAAAATTTTTAAAAAATTTAAAATGCATTTTTAAAAAAATTTTTTTTTAAAAAAAAAAAATTTTTTAAAAATTTTTTTGGTTTAAAAAAAAAAAAATTTTTTTTTTTAAAAAATTTTTAAAAAATTTTTTTTTTCCTTTTTTTTTTTTAAAAAAAAAAAAATTTTTTTTTCCCTTTTTTTTTTAAAAATTTTTTTTAAAAAAAAAACCCCTTTTTTTTTTTTAAAAAAAAATTTTTTTTTTTTTTAAAAAAAAATTTTAAAAAAATTTTTAAAAATTTTAAAAAAATTTTTTTTAATTTTAAAAAAAAACAAAAAAAAAAGGGTTTTAAAAAAAAAAAAAAATTAAAAAAAAAAAAAAAAAAAAATTAAAAAAAAAAGGGGAAAAAAAATTTTTTAAAAAAAAAAAAAAAAACCAAATTTTTTTTCCCAAAAAATTTTTTTTTTTTAAAATTTTTCCCAAAATTTTTTTTTTTTTGGGAAAACCCCAAAAAACCCAAAAAGGTTTAAATTTTTTTAAAAAAATTTTTTTTAAAAAATCTTTTGGGGTTTTTAAAATTTCCCTTTTTTTTTTTTTCTTTTTTTTAAAAAAAGGGGGGGCCCCCAAATTTAAATTTTTTTTTAAAAAAAATTTTTTTTTAAAAAAAATTTTTTTTAAAAAAATTTTTTTAAAAATTTAAAAAAATTTTTAAAATTAAACTTTAAAGGGGTTAAGGGTTTTTTTGGAAAAAAATTTTTTTTTGGGGGGAAAAAAAAAAACCCCCAAAAAAAAAAAAAAAAAAAAACATTTTTTTTTTCCCAAAAAAAAAATTTAAAAAAAAAAATTTTTTAAAAACCCTTTTTTTTTAAAGGGGTTTTTTTTTTTTTAAAAAAAAAATTTTAAAAAAACTTTAAAAAAAAAACAAATTTTTTTTTAAAAATAAGTTCCCCCAAAAAAAAAGGGGGTTTTTTTTTTTTTAAAAAAATTTTTTTTTTTAAAAAAGTTTTTTTTTGGAATTTAAAAAATTTTGGGTTTTAAAAAAAATTTTTAAAAAAAAAAATTTTTTTGGGGTTTAAAAACCGGAAAAAAAAAAAAAAAAATTTTTTTTTAAAAATTTTTTTTTGGGAAATTTTTAAAAAAAAAAACCCAAAAAAAATTTTTTTGGGTTTTTTTTAAAAAAAAAAAAAAATTTTTTGGGAAAATTTTTAATCCTAAAAAAAAAACCCCCCCTTTTTTTTTTAAAACCCCTAAAAAAAGGGGTTTTAAAAAAAAAATTTTAAAAAAAAAAATTTTTTTTTTTTAAAAATTTTAAAAAAGGGGTTGGGCCCCTAAAACCCTTTTTTTGGTTAAAAAATTTGGGGTTTTTAAAAAAAAAAAAAAAATTTTTTTGGGGGTTTTTTTTTTAAAAAACCAAAAAAAAAGGGGGAAAAAAAAAAAAAAGGGGGGGTTAAAAAAAAAATTTAATTTAAATTTTTGTGTTTTTTTGGGTTTTTAAAAAAAATTTTTTTTTTTTTTTTTTTTGGGGGGGAAACCGGGGGGGTTTTTTTTTTTAAATTTAAATTTTAAAAAAATTTTTTTTTTAAAAAAAAATTTTTTTTTAAAAAACCTTTTTAAAAAATTTAAAATTTTTTTTTTTAAAAAAAAAGGGGGGGAAAAAAAAAAAAATTTTTTTTTTATTTTGGGGTTTTTCCCAAAAAAAAACCCCCAAAAAAAAAAAAATTTTTTTTTAAACCCCCCCCCCAAATTTTTTCAAAAATTTTAAAAAGGGCCCAAAAAAAAAACCCCAAAACAAAAAAAAAATTTTTTTTCCGGGTTTTTTTTTTTTTGGGGAAAAAAAAAAAATTTTTTTTGGGGGTCTTTAAAAAATTTTTTTTTTTTTTTTGGCCCAAAAAAAAAAGAAAATTTTTTTTTTTTTTTTTTGGTTTAAAAAATTTTTTTTTTTTTAAAAACCTTTTTAAAAAATTTTGGGAAAAGTTTTTTTTTTCCTTTTTTAAAAAACCCCCCCAAAAAAAAATTTTTAAAAAAAAGGAAAAAATTTAAAAAAAAAATTTTAAAAATTTTTTTTTAAAAAAAAAATTTTTTTAAAAAAAAAAAAAAAATTTAAAAAAACCCCCAAAAAATTTCTTAAAAAAATTTTAAAATTTCCAAAAAAAAAAAAAAAAAACCCAAAAAAATTTTAAAAAGGGGGAAAAAAATTTTTTCCCCAAAAAAAAAAACCCGGGCCCAAAAAAAATTTAAATTTTTTTGGGAAAAATTTTTTTTTTCTTTTTTTTTTTTTAAAAAAAAAAAAAAATTTTAAAAAAAAAAAAGTTTTAAAAAATTTCCAAATTTTTTTAAAATTTTTAAAAAAAACCCCTTTTTTTTAAATTTTTTTTTCCTTTTTTTTTAAAAAAAATTTTTTAAAAAATTTTTTTTTTTTTAAAAAAAAAAAATTTTTTCTAAAATTTAAAAAAAAATTTTTTTGGGGTTTTTTTTTAACCCAAATTTTTTTCAAAAAATTTTTAAAAAAAAAAAAATAAAAAAACTTTTAAAAAAGGAAAAAAAAAAAACCCTTTTAAAAAAAAAAAAACCGTTTTTTTTTTAAAAAAAAAAAATTTTTTTTTTTTTAAAAAAAAATTTTTAATTTTTTTAAAAAAAATTTTTTTTCCCCCCCCTTTTTCCCTTTTGGGGGGTTTTTGGGGCCCCCCGGGGTTTTGGGAAAAAAATTTTTTTTCGTTTTTTGGGGGGCCCTTTTTTTTCCCCCCCTCAAATTTTTTTTTTTAAAAAATTTTTTTTTTTTCCAAAATTTTTAAAAGGGGGAACCCGGGGGGCCCGGGGTTTTTAATACTTCCATCTTGTATCTTGCCAACAGTTCCAGCACTAAATTCCTAAAAAAAATCGCAGTCGCAACGCTATGAAATACCAAAAAAACCGGCGGAAAAATTTTGCGAATTCGTAATTCGTAAATCGCATTTCGCAAGCATATGAACTACGCTTAAGTCTTTTCTTGCGGGATTTTTTTTTGCCGCAGGTTTTCTTGTATGCAATTTTATTTAAAAGTTTTACGGTTTAATATTTATTGCTGCAATTAGTTTTGACGATAAAGTTTACCAAATTACTAATATTTGTAAACAACCTATTTTATTATTTATAAAATTCTCTCAATGCTCTTTAAAGTTAAATTAATTGTATATTGTTAAAATACTTTTAAGGTTGGTACCTTAAAAATCAGTAATATATTTACCGAAATAATCGAGCTAGGCATGCAAGAAAAATACAGAATGGGACGTTTCGACGTCACCGTTTGGACGTCGAGCCAAGTCGCCATTGGCCGTTCTGACGCTCGCCGTTTCGGCGTCGGAGTTTATTGCAGGTCAGACAGATAAACGGTATAATAAAACTTATATTTGAGAAATATAATATTGTTTTCCCGTTCAAAATAATACTTAAATAATAACTACTGTTGGAAAAAAAGAACACTTCAGCTGACTAAATACTTTAATTACAAACGTATTTATATTCAACCTAAAAAACTTATTTACTTAATATAAATTAAAATAAAGTAATTATGTGCTAGTCCTCTTACCCACCTGTGTTGGCACTTCGTTGTCGTGGTTGGGCCCAGTAGGATCTTTTGGAACATGCGCTAGAGTTGCTGGTTATCGGCAACTCTTGTTGCTAGCGTTTGGAACGGGATCCAAAGCTAAGACAAACACAAGGCTTAACTCAAGATGTTAGCATACCGTGCTGATAAGTGAATGACATCCTGTGCCGTAAACAGGTGTCTCCAACGGTGCCTCTGAGATACAGGGCGGCCTCTCAGAGTATCTAGCCTTACTGCGGTAATTCGGGGCTCTGCCGTGGTGGAATATTACTTCCCTAGCTCCAAACAGAAAGCGGACAGAACCGCTTTCATAGGAAAAAAGTAACAAAGGTGCGCTGACCGAAACGGATAAATCCGTTCGAGAGGTGCCACCCAAGGTCACAAGCAGACAAAGGTACGCTGACCGAAACGGGTGAATCCGTTTCGAAAGGTGCCCCTGAAGTCACAGGCGCCTGTTTCACGGGGAAGGGCTAATCCATCCCGAACAAACAGGTGCTTAGGAAGGGATTAATCCAAACAGAAGGCGGACCGCTTTTATGGGAAAAAGGTATCCCTGGCTTTAAACAGAAAGCGGATAGGACCGTTTTCATAGAGAAAGGCCGGAGATACGGAATCAGAAGAAACATCTGGTTCCTGTAAAAAGGACCTGGTAGCTACCCCACGTCACTGGACCGGGAGAGGAGGCCATGACGGATCTAATCGTCTGCTCGTCATACTTTCTACGAGATAGGGGCACTAGAACACATTTTGTACTAGTGTCCGGTAGCGACACGAGTAAGAGGAGATGTAAGAACTCTTTCTCCCAATCTCATATCGGATTTATTAGTAGTCTGATCCTATTGGGAGAAATATAAAAGGTGTGAGCCACAATAGACCGAGCGGTCGCAGTGGAGGGCGTAAAAAGTCCACTCACTTTAAACCTAAACCTAAACCGAGTCCTCTAAGATTTTCTAAAATATTCCCGTTTACATTAAAACTTTTAACAATACGTAAAATGCGATTATCGGGGTTCCTGTATTTTTTTATTATCACATCACGACCTTTTCGCCCATATAGTTAGTTTTGTTTAGTTAGTATAAGTATAGTAGTGGTAGTGCTTAGAAATAAATTTTTTGGATTACCCCGACTCCAAAATAGTCGGCTGCGCGGAGACTTGGCTCGACGTCCAAACGGCAAGGCCGAAATGGCCACGCCAAGATGTCCTAGACTCAGAAAAATAGCACCTGCGGTTGTGTTCTTGCATAAAAAAAAACTTGCAGCAATTTTTTAATACGAAATAGTGCGCCCTAAGGATATTAAAAAATCTGTAAAGAAAATTGACGCAAGAAATCTTTAAAACTACAAAAACAACTTAAGAGTGTTTGTTGCAAACATGGATGAAAAACTACGCATTAAATATTCAAGGAAAAAATCGGAAAAAAAATCCCAGATTTTAAATATCGAATACAAAAATTAGCAACTGATCTTCTTTGTAGCATTTGAACCTCCTCTTAAGCATTTCAGATGTTAACAGTTGTTATTACATACACAAATCATAATTTATTATTTCAATCATTTTGTAATATGTTTTTAAAGTATTTTAATGGGTATCTTCTAATTATATTATCCATATTATAATTATTTTAAGTTTAGGTGCTGATTTAGTAAAATTGTGGCTATTTTTTGTGCATTATCTTGCAAGTTTCAAAACTGATTGCTGTTGGTTTACAAAGAAATCAATATTAATTTTATGTAATTTGTTGCAACATGGAGAAAGCTTAAAACGAATAAGTATTTAGTTTGACAATCAGTTTTTACACTGCTACTGTTATTCTGTGTTTTAGTTTAAAGTTTTTTCTGGTATTTAATGTCTAAGGAAAACGTATGTTAAAACTTAGTTATTGGCGTTCTAGCTTATAAGGATATGGTAATACATTTCTGTTGCATTTTGCAATGATTTTGTAGCTAAAAATTGCTTTAATATAAAAGGTTTTTTAATATTTATACTGTTTCTTACAAAGTAAATACACTGTTGATCATAAGTAAGAGATATATTTAATTTTAAAAATTTGGCTAATAATTTCGGCTTTATTCTGAGGACACTTTTTTATGGTTTTAAGATTTTTTGATAAGGAACATTCAGTAATAAAATTACAATTTTCTCCTGACAACCTAACCCTGATTTTATTAGTAATTTTACTATTTCTTAGGTTTTTTTTAAAGTTTAAAAGATTTTTTTGTCTGAAATTTTCTTGCTGCAATTTTTTTACTTTTTGGTTTTCAAAAATTGCTGCAATTTTCCTTTCATGTATGAAGAATACGACAGGCCATATTTTTCTTGCTACTCCTGCCTGGCTGTTTTGATGGATATTTTAGTACTTTTTAAGGTACTAACCTTAAAATTGACCCTGTATAATTGACTTAATTTAGTAGAGCGTCGAGCATTGGTTAAAATACGGGGTCATCATAAAGTAAGGGTATACTTTAAAGTCTTATATAATTTTAAAAAATTAAGCTATTAGCAATAAGTAAATTGAATCTAGTTGCCTCAATAATTGGATTTTACTGTATCTATGGAAAACAAAACAGTTGTCATGTCAACTGCTGTCAACAGTTGTCAGACGTAATCCTCGCAACTTATAGAATGATTGTCAAAGTAAACCGTTTGGCCTCCAAGATCGCCTGATCTTAACCCAGCGGATTACTGGCTGTGGGGCTATTTAAAAATTTAGTGTTTAGAACACGACCAACAACGCTGGAGGAATTAAAACACTCCATCAGAAAGCAAATTGCTGCAATTCAACCAGAAATGCTAAATAACGCTGTGTACAATTTGGAGGAACGATTGGTAATCGTACATAAGCAAAATGGACGACATATCGAACATTTGCGTTAACCCCTGTTGGACATATGAAATCTCACTATTTAAGTAATCGATTTTCTTTCACATTTTGTTAAAAATGCATAATAATCTGAAATATATCCCTTACTTTATGATAACCTTGTATATTTATAAGTAACAGTAAAAAAATATTTGTACATTTTTTTATACTTACGAATTTTGCAAAATTATTAAGTTGTTTACAAATTTCAGTATGTTGGTAAACTTTATTAGTAGAAAAAATTGCAGCAATAAATTTTAAAGTGTAAAGGTGGTTGAGAAACTAAAAGTTTTCTGGTTGCAATTTTTCTTTTGTGTCCGTTAATATTCTATTGATTTTTAAGGTACCAACCCTAGAAATTCTGAATATATGCAGTTAACCTAACCTATGAGAGCTTTAAGCCTCAGTTAAAATATATTTATAAAAAACAACTAAAAACTAAAAAATTCATTTATTCATTTATTTGGAGCCGTTCGTAAAATACGTTCGCACAACGGGGAGGGGGAAACATCGCTTAGTATGACAAGAGGGGACAGGGGTCTAAGAAAAAGTGACGTACGCAGTTCACAAAATAATTCTTGCTTAATTTTTAATTTTACTTTTTTCTCACGATAGAAAGCCATTTGTATTAAGTGTGTACAGTGTACATATATATTAATTATTAATAAATATTTTAAAATTTATTTTATTATTAAATCGAAAGGGGCTAAGTATGGGGTACCAGCTTTTGTGACGTAATATATATAGGGGGGGGGGAGTCGCAAAGAGTGTGGCGAAGGGGAGGAGAGGGTCAAAAATGGTGAAATTTAGCGTGACGTAGTTTTTGAAGGCCCCTTTTATACTTAGGAATTATAGAAATTAATAATTAATTGTTTACAGATTTTAGTTCGTTGTAAAACCTCTTAACAAAGAAATTGTAGCAATAAATATCAAACTGTAAAACTTTTAAACAATAAGCAACAAAAAAAATACGGCAAAACAAATTTTAGCGCAAGAAAGCGTTTAAACTGTAAAAACAGCTTAAGTGGGAATGGTGGACTTATATATTTAATTTGCAATTAAATATTTTATTATCATGATTGTTCTATGTTCGTCCCCACGAGCGCTTAGAGTAAATAATTTACAAATCTTCTCATTAATTTTTTTTAAATATAAGTTTACTTGGTAATCAAACAAAAAATAATATAAATAAATATTTTGAGCGTAATGTAAAAATAAATATCCAAAGTGTCTATTTTTAAAAGATACCTTGTATTATAAACCAGATAGCCAATAAATAGTATTTTTTTTAAGCGTAAACTCTTCATTTTTTGCGATTTTTGGTTTTAGGTTAGCCCACTTTTTTTCATTTTTAGTAACAAAGTAAGATGATGGCAGTCTTGTTATTTTGCTAGAAAGTCTTGACATTACAAGTAGATTTTAATTTTTACGAAATGCTTACACTTTTTATTTTTAATTCCAGATTAAAGAAGAAGTAGATAAGCTTCTTGAACTTAAAGCTCAGGCACAAGCGAGAACTCCCAGCATAAGTGAAGATGGCGTTCCCCCATCCAATGTTAATCAAAAGTTTACTCTTAAAACCCCAAAAGGCACCAGAGACTATTCTCCGGACCAGATGGCGTTGCGTTTGTCCGTACTTAATAAAATAGTGGCAGTATTTAAAAAACACGGAGCTGAAACTATCGACACGCCAGTATTTGAACTGAAGGTAAGTCATTCAAGGGATTTTGTGCATTATATTTTGAGCCGGTATTTTGTCCTGCACCTGTGTTAAATTTCCTATGTTGTCAAGTGTTCGAAAATCAACAAATCAAAAAATAAGTCACTTACAGAAGATTTATTTTTTTAACTAATAAGCCCCAAACATTTTCCACAACATTTAAATCCGGACTACGTGCGGGCCACGTTAAAACCCTGATAGGCTGCTCATTCATCCATTCATCGACTTGCCGGGCCGTATGAACGGGACACCTTGCTGAAAGATAAAATTTCTGTCCGGAAATCGATCCAGTACAGAAGAAAGAATTTGTTAAAAACGGTTTTAGTTAAGGCTGCCGGGTGGCAGCGCAATTCGGATATTTGCATTATTCTTCGCCGTGTCGTTCTAACCGATGCTGGGAAGTTGCTTTCCGTTTTTGCTGTAACTACAGATTTAAATGGTTGGTTTCTCAAAACATTAACTAAATTATTTTCTTGTTCTTGATTCGATAGTTTGGGGCGACCACTTCCAGCTCTTCTCTCAAAGGAGTGTGTTTCCTGCCATTTTTAACAAAATGAATAGTACTCTTTGGGATGTTAAGCGCTTCCGCCACATCCCTTTCTGGCCAACCTTTCTGCTCAATATAATGAATAATTAATACTTTATTATCCAAAAGTTTGGCATTTTAAAAAATATTTTTGGACACTGACGACGGACAGCTGTTTCTTTATTAGGTTTTTCAGCAGGTATTTATATTCAGTAGAAGGTGGCATAAGCCTATTTTACGAAAGGGAAAAAGAATTACACAAGATTTAATAGCCGTTACTGTACCACTAACATTTTTTTCTTTAATTTTATAAATAAAATTTTTAATAATTTTTAATTTCAAAAATTTTCAAAAGCTTTATTTATGAAATTGAAGAAAAAAATGTGGCATATTAGCAATGTTATGTAAAATAAAAAAAATAAGAATTGACATTATACAGGAAGTATCAAAAACTTATCAGAGTTTTTTTTAGGTAATGTTATAAAATTATAATATACTTTCAGAATGTTATAATTGAAAAAACATAGTAATTACAGATATAGACAAAAATTAATGGGCCCCTTAATGGTGGATTAAAAAATAATGTGTGGCAAGAAAAAATTTGGGGTTTAAGGGGGGTAAAGCGGTAAAGTTTGTTCGGTCAATAAAAGGCCTATTTTCAAGAATTTTATTATATTAGATTTATTTTAAAAATTACTTTAGTATAATACAACATTTAAAGAATATTTAAAAAAATAGTACAAAAATATAAAGAAATAACCGATTTATTGCAGTTCTCAGCTCGTTTTTTTTTTTTGCGGTGACCGCGATTCCTCAGCACTGGATTGTTTTCATTAGTTTATTGGTTTTTTTCTCAATTAACGTAATTTTTTTTTATTTTATCAATTTTTAATTTTTTTTTTATCATTTTGAAGTTTAATGTCGATTTTTTGACAATAAAATCGACCTATTTGTTATTGTAAGATTGATTCTAATTGAAATAAAAAAAACTCGACGCCACTTGATAGTTATTTGTATGTAGAATATGTGTACAAATTTTTAAAACGATCGGTTCAGTAGTTTTTTCGGAATGGTGGTCACCAACTTTAAAAATTACATGTTAGAAAAAATTGATTTAAAGTTTTGTACGCTCACGCAACTGAGTTGGAGCAAGAGTCCCTAAAACTATCATAAATCCGTCAATTTTGCTTCGATTGACCTCAAAATTTAATACAATATTCTTGAGATGTTATACGTTCAAAATATTAAATAAAAAAATTAAAAAAAAGTTTCAAACTTTACAGACAGATATTAATTTTTGGATTTACATTTATCTTTGAACATTCTGGTATATTTCATGATCTACGGGACGTGAAAATACGCTTTGTCTTAGGTAATAAATATGTTTCGTTGTTACTATTACAACATAATTTTTTAATCTTTCCCAAACAAGTACCTAACTCAGTCTCTCAGTCCATTTTCAAGTTCATTGAAACCAGGCTGCCATAGGCATGTAATAATAATGTTATTTATTGAAAAATAGCGGGCCATTTAGTGGGTCTTTCCACAAAAATGTATCATATGTTTGTCTTTCTTTTATTTATCTAGAGCCATTCCGCATTAAAAAAATTGTGATATTAATTACTCAAAATTGTTTGGGTCTTAAAAACTATTTTTGAAGAAGTCAAAGAGGAAGCAAAATAAAATATACAGGCAGCTCAAAGAATATAAATATGATCTCTGCCAAAATAAAAATTTTTGAAAATAACTATTTTTGATTTTAGAGCATAGAAAACATACCAAAAGCGTTAGATTTTTTTATTATGCAGAATAAAATCTCTAAGTTTTCATCTTTTCATTTGTTTCCATATCTTATATAATGTCTATCATACAAAATAATTTGAAAGATCCCTAAATTATAAAGGCTAACGCACGGATTAAATGCCAGTTAATTGCTAAAAGCGCTTCGGTAATGCGAAGCCTTGGTCGTTATTTATCAAAAACTGTGCCAAATTGTATTAAAAAACCGTGTTTTATGAGGCAGGCAATTTTCAGAACTTTTTACTATTGTTACCTACATAAACTATAAAATTACTTTTTAAAAAGTATTTATACATTATTGCCTTGTAGTGCATTCTTTGAGAATCACTCTTGCACTGAGGTCTATCGCCAAAGGAGGTGTGTCGCAAGCAACAAGTAAACGTAAACTAGTGACCGTATTTTAACACCATTTTATTACGCTAACCTTTCATTTATGTTTTAATTCAATGATGTAAATATTGTAGATTTTTATAAATGAAAACAAGGTTGCCTTTCCCGAGAATCGTAGGTACTACCGTCTATTTAGGTTTAGGTGGTTGCAAGATAATGAAAAATTATCAGTTCCCAAATTTTTAAACATTTGGAAAAGCACAAACTCATCAATGAGAGATTGCATGGATTTATTTGTTTCATGTAACTGAAACAAGATGCTTTAGCTCCTTGAAAAATTTCAGACGGTTGTTATTGACATACCCATGGTTTTTGACATGGTGCATTATGAGCACTCCTTAGGGGTATTCTAGTCTAGATGCCGATTTTTGACGGTCAATAAAAAAGATTAATATTTTGGCTATCCTTTTTGTTATCATTTATTTATTAGTATTTTAGAAATTAAAAAAAAAATCAACAAAACAACATATTTCACAAAGTTATACGCTGTTAGAGGGGAAAAAAGAGCGTGTCCATCTTGTCACGATTTCCTCTCTTTTGGTCATTTGAAAAATAAAAAAATGGTAAATTCTTTATCAGTACAAATGTTATTATGACAGAAACCAAAAAAAAGTTAACAAAAAAATTCTCGCAAAATGGCGGTTTTTCAAAAAAGTTACTTTGTAATTATTCCGAATTTTTAAAAATAGTTAAAATTGACAATTTCCATTTTTTTTGTTAGTACCATAGAGGAATATAGAAGAAAATTTATACTAATTTTTAAGAAAATAGGTCAATTAGATGTTGAGAATTTGTGATCAACGTTTCGAGAAAAACGCGTTTAAAGTTTTAACTTTCTGTTCTAGCTTCATTGCACCGAAAATCAACTTTAGGTATAACTTTTAAAATAATTTAAATTTCGAAAAATCCTTTTAAGAAGATATTGAATATACAAACTATTGAAATATTTAAAAAATCGATTTTTTTCAACTTTCTAGACTAGAATGCCCCCTAACATATTGTCTTCCTATACTTTTTCACGTAAACTTTTCACTTTCTGCAAAATAGCAAAAAAAAATCGTCAGTTGGAAAAGTTTTAAAATTAATTTTTTTAATTAAAATTTCTTAATTTCCCCTTTCAAAAGGAACCTCAAAATGCCATCGCATTATAACGATTTTTTTGGAGTTGAATATAACCCAAAAAGAAAACTTGTCCACACCCGGGGATATAAAGTTAGAAAAATATATATTATTCCGCCCTACTTCAAGGATCTTTTTTGCAATTTCCGCTATATTTAATGGTTTTTGAGTTATCATTAAAAATCAAAATGACTTCTTTTTTTTTTTTTTTAACAACTGCAATTTTTATTGGCGGAAAAGAATCCTCAAAACCCCTTTCTCAGATTTGCATTCCGCGTCGAATGAGCTATCGCTCATATTTATTGAAGCCTTCTAACTACCTTTCGCAGGAAACACACATCTTGACTAGATTAATCCGTAACTATCCTAGAATGCACTTTTTCTTTATAAAAAGTAAATGTAAACGTTAAAGTATCGTGGATGTGTGCAAATCAAAATAGCCTCCCGTATGAGTTTTTAGGCCCGTATAGTGTCATGTTTATTTTCAGTCGCCAGCCAATAAAATACTAGGTTATCTACGTTAACTGCAAGCGTCTATAACCAGTGTATACAGGTGTGGAAAATCCAAAACCGAAGATAGGGATAAAGTGTAATGTATCAAATAGAAACGGACAACCCCTTTAACTGTGTAAGAGAAGTGAGACAAAACTGCTGTCGATGCTTGTATCAAGCGCTGTTTCAACAGCGAAGACCGGCGATTCGAGGCATACGGTCGCCCGCTGCCACCTGCATATTTATTACTCCTTTATAAGTCAACCTTCGTCGAACGTATGCTGTTTAAGGTATTTTGGCGCGTATGTCCTAGTTTAAATTCGATCTCACTCTGTTTTAGTGGTTAATTTGTTTTCTTTGTTCTACTTGCGAAACGTCCATGTTCGGTTTACTTTCCACACCTGTATGTTACAGGAAATATCCGATTCCAGGCCATTCTATTTTGGCCAAATCAATATCCGAATTAAAGATTTTTTTTAAATAAATGTTTAATAGTAAATGTAGTTCTGGTTAGACTCTAGATTTATGATTAAACATTTATTGTAAAATAAAATAATTAATTCGGATATGGCCTAGGCGTGAAATCGGATATTTCCTTTAACATAAAATATATAAAGCTTCAGGTGCCTTAAACACTACAATAAATATTAATACTTTTCTCTAAAAACTTATTAAGAATGCCCCATGCTATAGTGCAAACTTAATGAAGCGCGAACTATCACATAATATTTGCTTTTATAAACTTGTTGATCCAAAAGTATCGCGCTTCAACGTATGTTAATTAACTTGAAGAATTCGCAGCTGGTTTATTTGTTAAGGTCAAGGTTATTGTTATCAATATTTCTGCATAACTGTTTAATTTTATAAAGAAAATACCAAATAGAGGAGCAAAAGCATGTAGTCATACTTAAAATTTAAACCAAGGTTTAAAAAAATATGCCAAAATAAGCAGCTAAAATTATTTGTCTTAGGGGTGGAATAATTGTGTTTTTAGCAGCTAGTCCAGAAGCATTTAAAAATGAGAGGGGTAGATGCAAAGGAGCACAAGTGACTTTTTTAAAAAAACTGAATGTAGAATATAAAGCTTAATAATTTTAAAAACTTTTTAGCCTAAAGGTACAAGGGTGAGTCCTTAAAAATGTTTTTAAAGAACACTCACTTGTATCTCTTTGACTAAAAGTTTTTTTCTGTAACATTAAATTGCATATTTTACACTTATTTCAATTTTTTGATATAAATCACTTGTACCCCTTTGCATTTCCCCACTTAAATAAGCTTTTCTAGGGTAAAGGTGGGTTCTCGGAAAGAAAAAAAAATGTGGCAAAGTTTACAATATTTCCGCGAATGATCGTTCATCGGTTCGACGGGGTTTTAGATCTATGTTTATAAAAATTTGTTAGGTGTTCTAGATGTTTACTTTAAAGTCAATCACTAGAAAACCAGCAACTTTTACAACAAGGTATTTACAAAATCGTAAAGCTGAGCATTCCGGCTAGACCCTAAAAGTAACAATACTTGTTAATTATAATTTATGTTCTTTTAAATAAGATTTCTGAGCGCTTTAGTCGATTTCATTTTTATAACAAACGTCGTCATTTAATATCTTCCCCGGTGTGTAATTCTCAGAAAGCAGTGTTCCCTTAGAAATTTTTAATAACGATTTTAAAATGAAAAATGTGGATTTTATTATAATTAAGAAATGTCAAAGTTATTCCAAGGTGAACGTATAAATAGCTGAGAACCTAAATTTTAATGATATGTAGATAAAACTAAAAAATATTTTAGCTTGGAATGTAAAGGTATATTACCATCGTAACATGCAACTATCACCTAACAATTATTGGAAATGCGCTTTATAGCCATCATTAATAAATAGTCACTAACATAAATACTTTACCATTCTATGGCCTGTAAGTTTAGGTTGTTTATATTTTTTGTATAAAGTTATATTTGCTCAGAAAGTACATAAATGTAGGTGTAATTAAAACAAAATAAGTCCCAAACCTTTTTAGGTAGTAAGGGGAGTTAATATTCTATTGTTTGACTAAGGAGGCATTCTTGTTTAGACCCCCAATTTTGGGTGTTTTTTCGGACGCTAATAAAAAAAACTAAATACTTTTACCATACATTTTTTTTATAGTTATTTATTAATATTTTCAGAGTATAAACCATTTATAATTAAAAAATAAAATTCAAAAAACTGCAGGCCGGCAAAGTGGGGGACTCGGAAAAATGGCGTGTTCTGTCTGCAGGATTCCAGTCCTTCCCACCTGAACTTTTTTTGTTTTTAATTCTTCAAAAAGATGGATATAGTTACAGCACCACGAGAAGTTTAAAGAAAAGAAATCACAAAATGGCGACTATTTGAAAAATTAGTTATAAGTTTTCTCCCGTTTTTTTCGCCCTTTAGGAATATTTTAAAAATATATTAAATTAAATCTTCCTAGTGCAATACTATATTATATAAAGAAGCTCTGTACCAAATTTCATGTGAATCGATTGAGTAGAACCTGAGATATCATGCACACCGTTTCGAAAAAAGTACTTTCGAGAATAACGCGTTAATGTTTTAGGTTAAGTTTCAGGTACTCTAACAGATATATCAGTACATATGACTTACATTTCTTTAATCAGCGATTCCAGCTGCATATATCGGTCCTTCTTCTACCTCCAATTGAATATTTAACGAATTTCTCTTCGAATAACGAGCACTTCTTCCTTCTTTTAGAGCACTTAAAGCTCGAAACTCAGAACTTTCGATTCTAGCTTCATTGCGCCGAACAACAACTTTAGCTATAACTTTTGAAATAATTCCAATTTTGAAAAATCCTTTTAAGGAGATATTCTTAAATACCTAAACTATCACAATATTAAAAAAAAAACTATTCTAGACCAGAACACCTCCTTAAAATACGTAAGCATTTATCATTTTAAATTTATTCTGGACTTTATTTAAATCCACAGTAGTTTTTTTTCTGGTTTCTGGGTTTTTCTATTCCATTATCTATTTTTTTTTAATACGTTTTTTTTTTGTTATAGGAAGTTCTTACGGGTAAATATGGAGAAGATTCAAAACTTATCTACGATCTAAAAGATCAAGGTGGTGAAATATTATCCCTTCGGTATGATCTAACAGTTCCTTTCGCCAGATATCTGGCTATGAATAAGATTACTAATATTAAGCGTTACCACATTGCCAAAGTGTACAGACGAGACAATCCTTCAATGGGGAGAGGCAGATACAGGGAATTTTTCCAGTGTGTAAGTAGTTTTTGTATCTTTGTTTTTATGTTGTAAATGCTTAGACAATGGTAAAAGAAACTGGTTTTAAGTTATTGACAGTTATTTATTGTAGTTTTATCCTTAGATATCTTTGATAAGTGTTTTGTTTGTGTTGTTTTTAAATTTGTTACTATTAAAATTGCGAATTTTAGGTTTAGTTTCCACAAAAATTTGGGTGCTTATATAAGTTTACTTGATCGGATCAAGAAGTATTAACTATAGAAGTTTTAAATTTGTTGCTTCAAAATACACTTTTCGGAATGACACATGAATTTTCATATTCTAGCTTCAAATAACATAAGATGGATATATTTTATCATTTAACTAACAAAAAAAATATATTTTTGTATTTTGTGTCAGTCAGCTTTTCTAATTCTGGTTGCTATATGCTTTTATGAAATTAATAAAACCTTTTCAATTTCAAGAATGCTATTTTCGACAACTTGTCAAGTAAGTTTGAAGGTATATGGAAGTCCAATGCTGTAGAACAAACTTGCCTGGGCGTGCGCAATGAATAGTAGGTCAGGTCCGGACTTCCATAATTCTTTGTTACTATCTATAAAGTTGACATTATCAAATGTCAAATTCAAACCACCTATACATTTACTGTTTTATTTTTTTTTTGCACAAAATTGTTGGTTATTAAACGATACTATTATAGAATATTTAAAATTATTGTGTAATATTGGATTTTATATCATCTGATTAAATATGGAAAGAATAGATGGCGCCAATTTACAGCCTTCTATTTAAATGGTCGATATTTTTGGGAGTTTTGTATTTTTACCAAAAATCTTAGTAAAAGAAGGGCAAGATAGTGTAAATGAGTTTAATCTAATTGTCGTATTTAAGGATTGATATCTGAAAAATAAAACGTCAAAAAAAGTTACTTTAGATTTGTAACCAGCGCCTCTGTATGCAAAAAATCATCGAAATCGGCAAGGGTCAAGAAAAATAAAAACTTTGCCATAATTTGAACTGATTGTGTTTTAAGGTCATACAGTATTTTATAATTTGTATAAAAGTACAATAAAATTGTGTCACCTCATGCAGGTAACATAAACAAATTTAAAAAGAAGTATAGAATTTTTTATATGCGAGATTGAGAAACCAAAAATCTAATTTCTTTTTAAACAAATACAAATAAGCAAATAGGAACTTTAACATAAAATTGTACTTCCTTTTATTCAATTAGAGGGACCTGTATATATTAAAATTTGCATTGTCTGCCCAGTAATTGATAATTTTAATTATTTAATAGAATACACTAAATTATTAAATGAAATAAGAGTACCTAAATGTAAACCCTATTTCTTTTTAACGATCCACAGAAATACACAAACATTGTGGTATTCATCTGAAAGATAGTTAAGATTGCCTTACTTTTCTCACTGCTATTTCCTATAAAATTTATATATTCATAATTGATATATTATTATTTATTCGGTTATCTAACGTTGCGTCTCATAAGAAGCACCCAATATATATAAGAAATACTTACCTAAAGTAAAAAATGCCGGGTATGTTATCCTTGGATTTGCAAGACAAAACCATACAACCTCTAGGCATTTTGTTACTATATTATAAGTAACAAACAATGAACACCAAATTATAGTGACAATTTAATAAACACTAATCACTAAAATAAGAAGGTTTTTATCAATCCAAAAAACTTCTGCAACCACAAAATAAAATAACACAAAGGGAAACAATCGAAATTAATACGGCGCAAACCACAACGAAAATGACGAAACCACAACGAAACATGAAATTTCCTTGGAAGGGGGGTTGATGAGACGATGACGGTTGATGCAGCGCGGATATAGTTTCATACGCGCCGCGCCGTTGCACTAGGAAACGGTACGCCGGCTCTCATAAAAGTATAATGTGTTGCCTACTTACACACTGATTTATCAGTGTGTAAGTAGGCAACGCATTAAAATATTTCGTGGAATTTTGTTATTGCGCAGAATCAGCGGGGCTTACTCTGACAATTATTTTCGTACTGGGCTGGACATTTTTTGATCGAATAGGCCATAGCATTGAGCTTCTATATACCTTCAAACTTCCGTTGCAACTTGTAAGGTGAATTTAGTCTCTTTTAGTGTGTCCAGTTGTTTAATTGATTTAGCCTGGGTTAATTGTTAACAAAACTTTAAAATATTAATTATTGTACTATATAATAATCATTTTCTTTTTAGGATTTCGACATCGCCGGTGCTTACGATCCAATGATTCCAGATGCTGAGTGTATAAAAATCGTCTGTGAAATATTGGATAGCCTACAAGTTACCCCATATTCGGTTAAAGTTAATCACAGATTACTGTTAGACGGAATGTTTGAAGCTTGTGGAGTACCAAAAAGTAGTTTTAGAAGTATATGTTCCGCCGTTGATAAATTGGATAAGGTAACTACTGGGAATTTAATTATTTACTAGAGAGGTGAATTCTGTTAATTAGATCATGTAAATACTGCTGTACGCCAAAACGTTTTTCTTAACAACTTGCTAAAATCTGTAATTTTTAGCTTCTAGGACAGCCTACAAAGGCTTGTAAAAAGCCTAAGAACTTTAATCCTTTTTTATAATTTTAAGTTGGGAATACTGGGGTAATAGGAACTTGGGGTAATAAGAACCGCCCCCTATATCTGGTGTTTGAATAGTTTTATACATTCAAGACAAACTGTGAGTGTGTAAGGCTATTCTAGGTCTTATCAGAATAATTCGTAGTATGATATTTAAGCAATGTTTTTAAAAGACCCAAGAAACATAATTCGGTCATAAGGCTATAGCTACAAGATTTTAGGTGCATAAGGTAAAAAATTTTGTTTTTTACTGTATCTCACAATTTATATGTTGTGTTGTTTATTTTTTTCCTTCTACCTAAAAATGTACAGAAACTATTCTATCTATTTTTTTAATAAATGATAGTCATATTAAAATTTTTGTTTCCCTAATTCACCTGCTTCTCTGACCTATATTTCATGAAAAAACCAAAATTGTTTAAAGACTTCGATAATAAAATGAAATTTTAAACTTCTCTAACTTTTTTTTGATGAATTTTTGAAAAAGAATTTTATATTTTTGAAACATAACATTAACTCTAATATAAGAGACAATGGTAGCAGTTCTGGTATCTTAATTTTTGCTTAACAAATTGTTAAAAATAATCTATCGAAATACCGCAACAACTAACAATTAAGTGACCCATCTCCTAAACCGATTGTCCGATTAAACTTTTTTTTCTCAGGGTAATAGGAACATTTGAGAAAAAGTTCTTATTATGCCAGGACTGCATAAATATGAGATATACAGCTTAACACAGGCAAGTTCTTATTACCCCAGTAGGGATAATAAGAACATTTATATGTGGTAATAAGAACTTGCGTTTTTCTCTTTAAATTAAAATGATGTATTTATATATGTCCTTCCTCCTACAAAGGAAGGATTCAGCATGTAGTTTCTGCAACAAAAAATCTGGTATCACATAATTTTTTTTAATAATATCTTACCAAAATCAAACCACCGAAATTTTTAACCTTATTACTCCAGTGTCCCCTTCTTAATTTCGCAGCAAGTCAACTTATACAATTATCGTAGTGTTCATGACATCGTAAAACTCCTTTCTTAAATCCAGGACATGCAGCATCTTTTAAAATATTCTTGTT
The DNA here is from genome assembly GCA_019359885.1 of Listronotus oregonensis. Lineage (NCBI taxonomy): Eukaryota > Metazoa > Arthropoda > Insecta > Coleoptera > Curculionidae > Listronotus > Listronotus oregonensis. The sequence goes on along the minus strand of JAHBCN010000366.1, from coordinate 22,694 downwards.
TTTTCTTTAAAGTTGATTAAAATGCCATTTACTAAAATTTGGACACTAAGCAGCCCTTGGAATGTTGGTTGCTCAATAAATATCTCAGAATATTTTTATTTGTTAATTCAAAGAACCTATTTTATTTATTAGTCCCCTTGGGAAGAGGTAAAGAAAGAAATGGTAGAAGAAAAGGGTCTTGCTGAGGACGCTGCTGACAAAATAGGCGAGTATGTCAAATTGCACGGAAAGACAGAGCTAGTTGACAAATTATTAGCTGACGAAAAACTGTCGAAAAATAAATCTGCAGTTGAAGGATTGGAAGCTATAAAAATACTTCTAAAATACTGTGATATTTTCCAAATAACAGACAAAGTATCATTTGACTTGAGTTTGGCCAGAGGTCTAGATTACTACACGGGTGTCATTTATGAAGCTGTCTTATTAGGAGGTATGTATAGTAAATTCACCATGACTTACCAATAGTGCCACTCATAGATTAAAATAGAATTGATATTCAATTCTTCTTTCGAATTTCAAACAAATTTATATTAAATTTGATAGCGTTTAATTTCTGTATTTCTGTTCTGAATTTTCCAGAATTGCCATAAATTAAAAATAATTAAAGTAAAGATGCCTCAAAATATTGATTGGGCTTTTTAACCAATCCTTTACAACCATTTTATCTTTACTCTATCTTTAAACAATCTTGAAATTGTATTTAATATTTTTTATCAAATAGCTATGTTACTTAGAAAAAAATTAACCATTTTCATATGTATCAGGAAAAATTTTCAAAACTTGTTTTTTGGAAAACGCTTAAATTTATGTGTATGATTTTTATACGATTTGGCCACTCTGGCCAACCCTGTGTAACTAATTTATTCTTATTGTCATACATTTTAAAATATCAGAACTTTTGTGTTTAACATTCTATGGAGGGTAGAGGGAAGGAGAAATATCTCATATGGGGGACGAATTGAAAAAGTCTTCAACTGTAAGCAGTAAATAACATTGAAAAATCCGCCATAAGTGGCGCTAGCATAGGCAAAGGGTATTGCATGAAAATAGCAGTTGACAAATTGGAGTTTGCCAAGTTAGCAAATTAAGTAAATATAACCTTAAATAATTCACTGCTGTCAAAAAACGTGGAGGTTTGTATATAGTGTTAGCGTTTACTTGTAAAATATGTTTTAAACAGTCAAATCATTTAAGCAAATTTTCATTTTAAACAGCACCTGTGAGATGTTATTCCACCCAAATTCTCGTTCAAATCACCCAAATTTTTACAACCTGGAACTAAAAACTTCCTCACCAAAAAAAACAGGAAAACACAAATAAAACAGCCGGTCATATTCATCCCACCTGGCAAGTGACATTTCCCTTGCCGTTGTGCAGAGCCCGCGTTCTCTCTAATTACTTTTAAAACCTTGTTGCTTTTGGCGGTCTTTTTGAAATATACCCTGTTGCTACTGTAATCCTATTTTAACACATTTTGACGGACAGTTTTTCTAAGTTAAAGATATTTCTCCTTTTATAAAATTCCATAAGATTCTTCGCTAGCTATCTTACCTTTGCAAATAATCGACCGTTTTAATACATATCGGCGATAAAGACTCGAAAAGCATCTAATGTTTTTGTTTTTTAATTTCACTTGTACTTGTTTCCAAATGTCTGTAGTGAATATTTAGTTGGATATTTTATTTTATTTTATAATTGGCATTGCGTTCTATTATTTTAGATAGTAGCAAAGGCGAGGAGGTGTCAGTTGGATCAATAGCAGGAGGAGGCAGATATGATAATTTGGTTGGAATGTTTGACGTCAAAAATAAACAGGTCCCATGTGTCGGAGTCTCACTTGGAGTAGAAAGGTAGGTTATAGTCAAATAAAATACATTTCTGTTAAAAAGGTTATTCTGGCATTTGAGAATAAAAATTACTATAATATATTTATATTATTTTAAATATTGTAATTTTAGAATCTTTTTTTAGGAATTAGTTTAAAGTGTAACTTTAGGTTATTGGTATCCTAGGTAAGGTTAATGAATAAACTTTTTTTTAGGCTATTTACGGTACTAGAACAAAAAATACATGCGGCGAATAGAAAGGTTCGCACTACGGAAGTTGACGTATATGTTTGTACAGCACAGAAAAACCTTGTTGAAGAAAGATTAAAACTTTGTAATGAGCTCTGGGATGATGACTTTAAGGTACATAATAAATATATACCAAATTTTTTCTAGGTAATCACAACATACCGGTATCACAGCATAACTAACAGAAAGTAGCCTCCTTTCATGAATTGACGGTAAAGTACGGTCATTTTTCTTGCGGATGTTCAGCCAACGTTTTGCTAAGACGTAATCTGTCTGCTTTATTTGAATTGTAATCGTTTTTTTCGTGTTTTGTGCTTAAAAATATCAAAAGCGCCGCCAGGGAGAGATCGTGTTGCCTGTTAGTTATGCTGTGCACAAGTAAATATGTTACATTGTAAGTTTTGCAAACGTTAGATACGCCAAAGAAGTATTAAACCAGACACTTTTATGTCTTTGCAGTGATTTAAATATTGAAACATAGAAAATTAAAATTTTCCTGAGGGGAATCTGACTCATGATTATCCCGGTATATTTACAGGGTGGCCGTCCATATTTTGACCCATTTTGATCGCGAATAACTTTTGAACAAATAAAGATATCAAGATGCGGTTTTCGCAATATACTTATATTTCTTAAAGTTTATTCTCGTATCTTTACCATTTTATGTGAACCATTAGCTCAAAAACAAAATGGCGAGTTTCCGATATAGGACAACTTTGTTATTTTAAATGGAACACCCTGTATATGTTTCACTATTTTTAAAATTTAATCTTTCCCTTTAAAAATGTAACACAAGCTATGGTTATCTTAAAAAATAACGCATTTATTGACCTCCAAAGAATTGACTGTATGTCGAATAGAATATTATTTTAAAAGGATTTTTTGAAAAGTCGCCTGTGGAAACAAAGTTATCTCGTTTCCATAACAGCAACAAGCCTCATTGTCAGCTATTGTTGGTCATTTTTGACAAGTTATTTTAATTAGGGAGCGAAAAGGAAAATGTGTTATTATGTTTGCCGAAACCAAATCGGTAAAAGAAACCCAGCGAAGATTTAGAAACATGTTTAATAAAGCTCCACCCACAAAAATTCAATTAAAATCTGGTACAGAAAATTCTGGAGTACAGGATCTTTAGCCCGTAAAAAGAAATTAGTAAACAATGAGAATTTGCTAAATAAAATTACAAATTCTGAGATAACTCAGGAAGATCCAACATTGTCAACAAGAAAATCTCAAGTTCAGTCCATATTCCAAAACTACAGTACAAGAACTCATGAAAAAAGAACTTAAATTAAAGCCATACAAAATTCAAATGTTACAAGAAATAAAAGAAACTGATTTTCCACAAAGGGTGGAATTTTGCCAGATAATTCAAAATTTAGTAAGGAACAATATACATTTTTGGATAGACTAATAATGTCAGACGAAGCCACAGTTCACCTCAATGGAAAAGTAAATAAGCATAACTGCAGGTTTTGGGCAACAGAAAATCCTCGACAATATAACGAACACGTTAGAGATTGCCAAAAGTCACAGTCTGGTGTGGTATGTCAAAGCAAAAATTTATGGGCCATTTTTTTTTCATGAACCAACTGTAACCTCTTGGACTTACGTTGATATGCTGGAAATATTTTTTATCCCCAATTGCAAGAAGAAAATCTATTGAATTTCGTCTATTTTCAACAAGATGGGGCTACACCACATTATGCTAACATTACCAGGATTCACTGACCAACGTTTTGAAACCGGTGGATTGGAAGATGAGGCCCTATTTCCTGGCCACCTCACCAGATTTGACTGTTCCAGATTTTTTCTGTGGGGATATGTGAAAGAGAGTGTTATAGTCCACTTCCCCAAAATTTAGAGCAATTAAAAATTAATACCGAAACATAATAGAAAATATTCCTGAAGAATTTTTAGTCAATAGTTTTAATAAGTTTTTTTCGAATTTAAATAAGTGCGTCGAAGTCGGCGGAAGGCATTTTCAACATTTACAGTAGTTTTTTAAAAAGTAATGTAACCTTATTGTAACTATTATTTTGTGAATAACCTAAACCTTTGGCGATCCTTTTTTTTGTAACATATGAAGCAAATTTTAATTGTTAAATAGTATTGTTGGTCGACATGCAGTCAATTTTTCGAAGGTCAATAAATACGTTGTTTTTTGAGATAACCATAGCTTGTGTTACATTTTTTTAGAGGAGAAAGATTAAATTTTGAAAATATAGAAACATATACAGGGTGTTCCATTTAAAATAACATAGTAGTTGTCCTATAATGGAAAATCGGCCATTTTGTTTTTGAGCTAATGGAATGTCACAATAAAATCGTGAAGGTACGAGAATAAACTTTAAAGAAATATAAGTGCATCTGCAAAAACCGCACCTTGATACCTTTATTTGTTCCAAAGTTATTCTCGATTAAAATGGGTCAAAATATGGCCGGCCACCCTGTATAAGAAAAGAACATAAGAAATTCCACCCACAAATGTCTAGTATTTTTAGTATGATCCTAAATTGTGCACACCTACATTTTTTTAAGGAAAAAACTTGTTTTAGGTTGAATATTCATATAAGAAAAACCCTAAGCTGTTGGCACAGTTACAGTATTGTGAAGAAAACAGTATACCATTCGCTATAATACTGGGCGAGTCTGAAATCAAAAATGAAGTGGTTAAGTTAAGAAATGTTGTAACTAGAGAAGAAGTCGAAGTTAAAAGAGGATCTTTATCGGATGAGCTCAGACGACGACTAGGTGAATTAAATTTAAACGGCACAGTTCCCGTATAGTATTAAAAAGTTAGATAAGGTACAAATACAGGTTTTATTTATTTTTTATGTAAGATTTGGCATTTTCAGGCAAAGGACTATCACATTAAGTAAATTTTATATTTATTGAAGATAATTTTTGTTTGATTTATTATGAATACAAGCCGCTTGTGATTTACCTTTGTTTAATATATTTTATTTAATGTGAGCTGATTTGTTAATTACACCTTTTCAAAGTGTACAGATTCAAGAGAAAGTATTATATATTCACTTTTAGTAACAACAGAATTAATTTAAATTTGCGATTAAATTGGAAGACAGAAACAGGTAAAAATAAAATACCTAAAATGTGAAAACACCAAAAGGTAATATTCAGTTCAAGTCTAGCATTTATTACTACTTTTAATACATATTGGTAAAAGTAAGAGGATTTTAAATACAAGCCGATAAATTGGAATATCTTAATTTTTGTGCCATTTTTTTTTTAATTTCAATTTAAATTATTCTCAGAAGTTTCTTTTGGAATCTGCGAAGAAAGATACACAGGATGGTTATTAGAATTTTTTTTAATACAAGGAAAGTCACAAATATTACTCTGTTAGGGTCATCCACAAACCACGTAATTCTTTTTACCGGGAGGAGGAGTATTCTCTCATGTTATGATCTGTTACTTGGGGGGAGGGTCGGAGATAGAGATGGGAATAACTGTTCTTTTTAAATAACGTGTTACTCGTTTCCGTTGCGAAGAAATAGCGTTCTAAAATAACGTTATTTGGGAACAAAGTTATTAGAAAGTTATCTAACCAAAACTAATGTTAAATTCAACTATGTATATTTTTAAATAAATTTAATAAGTTTCCTTTTTTATTTAATTTATATTTTTTAATAAGTGTTGTTTGTTTTTATATTTTATTTAAGTTTTATTTTGTTGGTAGAATTTATATTATTTTTCATTAAACATTTATATTTTATAATGCTTTATTTGAAGTATTTTTTACCATTGTTATATTACATATTTGTTATATATCATATTTTTAAATTTAAAACCAAATGGTATACGGAAATACCAGTTTCAGTCGTGTCTGCAGTCCATCTACTTTCAAGCAAAACTAAAATAACGTCCGTCCTGGCGTTCCCGTGCCTGCCGCTAATCAACAAAAAATATCTAATAACTAGTGCTTATCGTTCCCAAATTTCCTTGGTAACGAGTTATTTCGAAAGATGGTAACGTTACGTTTCGTTCTAGTAAGTCGATTTTGGTGCCCTCTATAAGGTGCGCGTGGTTTAATACTATAAAAAAAATCTGATGACCCTATCTGATAAATAAAGCATAGAAAAAAAATATTGAAAATGTGTCTTTTTTGAGCTTCTAATAGGTAATAGTACCATAATTAAATAAAACTTGTGTTTAAAAATTTGATTAATTAAAAAGTACTCATACTTATTTTAATAGTGCGACTAATTTAATAATTTTTTGGGCTTGAATGTTATGTAACACACGAAATTTAGGGGGAGGGGGTCTACGAAATTCTACATAACCTTACATGGGGGAAGGGCTGGGTAAAAAAAGCATAAAAAATGCGTTACGTGGTTTACGGATGGCCCCTTAGTCTACTGGTTGTAAAATTTTTCATCCAGAAGGCAATGGTTTTTACTAAATGACCACAGTAGGCAGACATTTTTAAGAAATGTTAAATGTGGACCTAAGCTCTTTATAAAAATTACCTTAACATTTTTACATCACCAGAGAAAAAATCTTTAAATTTTTTCATGTTTCAGTTTAGCTTGTTATGTTAAAAATAGCATTAAAAAAAGAATTCGCAACAAATACAAAGTACATTTTAATCTGCTTTAAAGTTATTTTATTTTCCTTAGCCACCTGACCCATTTTACCTAATTTGGTTAAAGATACAAGTAGTAAAACTTCCAGTAGTATATTAATAAATTTATTTTTTCTTTTGATTCGTGTTTTTGTTGACCAAACGTTGCCTCTAATAAACAATATGCTGTCCATTTATTGTTAATTACTTCTTTACTACCACTCAGAACAGATATTCAGTAAAATATTTTTCATAAATTAATTACAAGTAGTCTTTTACTGATTAGCAAACATTTTTTAAAATCTTTATGGTAAAATAACTGTGGCTCAGTGAAAAATCTACTTAAAGACATTCAGAAAGTTTCAAAATATTCGTTTTAAACACAAGTATCACTTCACACTTCGATCAGTAATATTTCAAATGTTTCTCAGTTGAAACACTTTTGACAAATTACGCTGCCTTTTTTTTTAAATAATGCGTTCAAAAGACTGTAACTTTTTTCTTAATATTATTTAGAGGGTCTTTTCTGTCCTATTTTAAAGCTTAGACCTTAAGCTTCAAAATGAGTTGCTGTGGGACTGTCTACGTTAAATAGAAGCCAAGTTATCAGCGGAAAAGCTCAAAAAATATTATTCTGCAATATTTTTGCACTAAATTTGCAATATCTCCAGTTTTAATTACCAGATTTTAATTTGGCAAACGCTATTTTGTTCCTTTTTTCATAAGAAACCAAAAATGATTTAAAACATTTTTCTATCCTTAATAGTTTATTAGCTACATTGTTTTAAACAATAAAATTGTTCATAACCATTTTTTTGGCCACTAATCTGCCTGTTGGAAAATAAAACATCATGAAAATTTAGGTATTTTTATTAATCTAAATAAAATAAACATTGTAAAATTCAATAAAATGGTTCCTACACGTTTCTGGAAAGTTTTTTTTTTAATATTGGTTTCTTTTATATCTTTATAATATCAAAGGTAAAGAAGTTGTGTCACGAAAATATTGTTAAGTTGCTAACACCGAGCTGTAAGAATGGAAATGAAATGAAATGAGCACTATTGGGTGGTTTAGTATATCACATTGACAAAAAATGCCCTTTGACCATGTCATACCAAAAGGTAATTAATAATAAAAAATGTTTTATAATAAAAATAGTCTGATGTAATGATTGTATAGGTGACAGACACTTTAGTGACTGTGACATTTGTTATAACGATATACAGGGGTATCTGATAAATATTTACTTTTACAAAAAAAAAACGTATATTAAATGTTTTGAAAATAATATAAATTTTAAAAATAGAAAAACACTATTTTGATTTCAATAACCTAACGGTTTAAAAAATTAAATAATTTATATATATATATATATATATATATATATATATATATATATATATATATATATATATATATATATATATATATATATATATATATATATATATATATATATATATATTTGCCTTATATTAGCATACTAAACCACTTTGTTTTGTAGCTTTATTTATGATGGTAATCATATAAAATAAGCTGCAAAACTATGTCTTATGATTATGATACTAGACATTTTACTAAAAACGTCTCAAGTAAAACGGCAGTGTTCGAGTAAGATTTTCTTCAAGCCCATGCTACAGCAATATTTATAATAAAATGTTTCGATTTTTTGGACATTTTTTTGAGCTTAAATACTTTCAACTACATTTCAAGTTTAAAAAGTGCAAAGTATTATCTATAGAAACCAATATCGTCTCTGCAAATGATACATTACTTTTTTTCCCCTGTTAAATATTTTTATATTACCTTAACTCTATTATCGTTGTGTATCTTCCACCAGAGGAACGTGGTATAAACTTTAATACGAGTAAAAGTCAAAACACAAAAACGCGCGTAAGTAAACTTATGAGCCATGGGTATTTTGGATGGATTTCGTTTGTACAAGAAGGTCCAAGTGTAATTCTCTGTAGTCGGAGGTTATTATTAAAAAAAGAACAAGAAGTTTTATTAATCTTTACCTGAACACTACGAGTACTAGTGATGGAACGGACTCATGTTTCACCGGACTACCGAACTCCGGACTTCCGGCCGCCCAGCGAACCGGATGCCGGAAGTCCGGCGCCGAACTCTATGTCTTTTTTCCTCAAAAATAAAAAATAAAATATTAATCGGTGCTACTTACATTTAAATGTCAATAAAAGATAATAAAGTACCAAGGAAATATTGTAAACTAAGATTTTTTTTAAAAAGACAATTGACAGGCAAAGAATTCAGCTAGAGTAATATCATGTCATATATTATGGCAACCCTTAGTTAATTTATAATGAATTTTATAATTTTTTAAAATCATAAACAATTTTGTAGAATAGTTTACTTATATGGCCTTCAAGATTCTTAAAAATCCTTATTTTGTTGCCGCACAAGAACACAACGATGAGTTTCCAAATGGAGCCCAAGTTGCTAAACGATATTTAAGCGCCCCAGCAAGTAGTGTGTATTCAGAATTCAAATTGGCAAGATGTATGAAGAAAAGCGTTCCAGATTAACCAGTCAAAATGCTGAAAAATTTTTATTTATTCATCATAATTTGAAAAGGATACATTTTGATTATTAAGCTAAAGTGCTTTTCCCTTATTTGTAAGAGATTTAGAGAAACCTGTAATCAGTTAATAAATGTAAGCTGTTTTTTACCCAAGATTTTTATTTTCGTCTATTTATTATTTCCAAGTGACTTATAAATTATATGTCCTTATTTATAACATTAAAAAAATTTACGCCGTGACAGCCGGATTTTTTCAGAAAAATCCTGTCGGACCGGAAGTCCAGTGAAGTGGCCGGACTTGGCGGATTCGGTACAAAGAACCGACGTTCTTCCATCACTAACGAGTACAATATATTATATTCTTTTTTGCTATGCCTAAGTACTAGGTTACGTTAAACAAATAACTAATAGCTCTGAACTAGCCCCCATTAACGTCTGTAGACTGTATCTACAGTTACTGACCAAGTCCAGTGTTGCCTAATTTCACTGATCCCTCGAGAAGCGATGTTTCAAGACGGCAAAGACCGTTGTTCCACTTGTTTAGGATAAATTCGCGAAAGTTATTACAACGTTCCATTTTTCCTCTTGATGTTTGAAAATCGTTAGTTATGGGGCGAATATAATGATAATGGCTTAAAACATATGATGGAAATATCATCCTAAAATATTCCCACCTTCTATTCTAAGGCGTGTTGTTAAATTCATCGATGAATCGTGCGCACTAATCGCTGTTTCATCAAGCCGTTTTTAAATTAATTGATGGAAAAGCGCTAAAAAAAGATGGCCGTTGTTTTAGTAGTATATGAAAAAGGATAAAACTAGCGGTAATCTAGTGTTACGTCACGATAGATTTCAGCGCTAAACCATCTGATGAATTTAACAACACGGCTCTAGCTTCAATATTTTTGCGTGTTTATAGAAAATTATTGTCTCAATTTTGAGTATGAATGGGCTCTACAAGTATTATGCCCTAGTTTTAGGAGAAATTCCTGTTTAATTATTAAAGTAAAACACCTACAACGCTTAACGATTTAATTAATAGTAAGTGAATAACTAGCTCATTTTCTAACTTGTATAGAATATTTAAGGATTTTTTATCCTTATACACTGCTAATGCCGTACTGCTATATATTGAACTAAAGAGTGAGAGGGAACGCTATGCGAGCCGCCCTCATGCTATTTCACTCTAGCGCGCGTTTATTGTTCGCCCATGACGACAAAACTGCATATCTCCGTAATGAGCGCGCGCTAGAATGGAAGAGCGTGAGTGCGGCTCGTATACCGTACTCTCTCATTCTTGGGGTCACTTCGGCTGTACGGCATCACAGTCCATATGTATTATGTCTATAATAAGGACAATGGAGTACACCTTCAAAACGTTTTATATTTATTTTCTTCCGCGACATGTGACTGTTTTAAAGATGACGTAAAAGCGTTTGAAAAATGAGTAGAAAATGTAGTATATTTTTCTGCTCCCATTTCAGAAATTGGTATTTTTTTTTTATTTGGAAGACCAGTGTAACAAGCTAATATTTCTAAATTTCTGTTGAATTTCAATGCAGCTTCTTCCTATTTCATTACACAACATGTTATTTTTGTGTTAGATTCCTCTAGTTATTCTTTTTTTTATAACAGTCCCAAAAATTATCGATAAATGCGAGTGCTGGCGTGCAAGACAGCTTTACAGGTTTGAGCGCATGTAACAGTGTTCGAAACAGTGTGAACATGAACAAATAGAACATCATTTTGCACACCTAGGATCAGAATTTAAGTTACCCAGAAATACTTAAAAGAACTAACTGAGCTAGTTACAGTGTTCAGTAAAGAAAATTCAATGTAAATGGCGGAATAGAACGGTATGGTACGTTTCACAATAATTCGTTGATTTCTTGTTTTACCTGCTACTGTTAGTCGTAAAACTCAATATACTTTGGGTACCCGCATGTAGGTCCGACTTAAACTTACTTTTTGGTATATTATGTAGGTTATAGGCAATTATGTGTTGAATATAAAGCAGAGTCTTTTCGTCTTAGTTCATCAATCGTTTGGAGTTTGTTAAGGTTTTTTCGTGTGTGATATTGAGCATCCAAAATAGCTAACCCAAACTATTAATATTAGTAGGTAATCAGGACCTGTACCCTTTCCAAAAGGTGCGGTGCCTACACAATAGATATTTGCCAGGCAGCCTATTTATGGTTGGGTTTTCCACTGAGGGTTGTAATTTAAATTTTATTGCGGTCAAGAAATCAACGAATTATTGTAAAACGTACCATAACTAATGTAGTTAAGACAGTAAAAAAGTTTCTGAGTATAACTGCACAAAGAGGGAGGTGGGAAAATATTAAAGTACCACCTTGTGGGATAAATATTTTGGATGAATTAAACAATTTAAAATCAATATTAAAAATTACAAAATAAAATTACTCCAATGATGTTTTAAAGGTAATTCGAGCATTTCTTTTTCGCTTGAAGATAAACTATCTTTCTAGCATGAAAGAACGCTTGTGTATGTGTAGTTAACCTGAAACCAGGATTAATACCCAAAATTTTTATTTTAATATTTAGTTTGTCTTATAAGTATTAAGAAATTCACCACGTTACCTTAGTAGAAGACACAGCCCTCTATTATATGTTTAAGTTAAGAATGATAAAAATGACTTATATACTAACGAGTTACGATTTTGATGAATGATGTTTTTTTAAACAAATTAAAATATAATTCTACAAACCTTCATAAAATAAATTAACAATGTTTCTTAAATAAATATGTACACAAATTAAGTTTGTAAGTATTATTTTCTATATCCTATATAATTAATTTTATTATATTTTTTTATTTAGTATAATATTAACACACATAGAGATATTTTTCACAACACAATATTAATTGTGTTACTATATTTACTTAATCTAAACGGTAGAAACAAAAAATAAACTCTAAAAAACAAAAAAAAACTATAACTTTCTCGAAAGTAAATATAGTAACTTATTTATTTATAACATAGCCTATTTTATAATCATATTGGACTTTATAACACAAAAGTTTAATACGGGTCGATTCAGAAAAGTATAAAAATAAATATATAACGGAAACCTCTATGTACCGCAGTAACGTTTTAAAGACAGTGAGAAAAAAATTATCTGCTTCACATTTTTTTATTTAAAAGTTAGTCAACTTTAACTATACTCTCCAAATATTAGATCAATGCCACCGTTAAATTATTATTTACGAAACAAATGCTAGATGTGTTACTTTTTCTAAAATTTTAGGTACAAGACTTTTTTTACAGGCGTGTAAGAAGTGTCTACTTTTTGTATGCATGTTCGGGGGTTTTCGAGGTCGCTGATCACGATTATGATGTTCAAGTTGACCCACAACTGACCTGGATCTTAGTAACGCCGATAAACGTTATCTCCGTGGGACTTTCCCAAAATTTACGCGGGGAAGGAGAGAAACTCGACGCCCGTGGGTTTTTGCGATCTTGTCAGGAACATTCTCGGAGATGACGTGCACGTCCAGGTTATATTTGAATGCAGCGACCCAAAAACCCCCGGGCGTCGAGTTTCTCTCCTTCCCCGTGTGAATTTTGGGAGAGTCTCACGGAGATGACGTTCATCGGCGTTCCGGAGCTTCATGTCGGCTGTGGGTCAATCTAAACATCATAATCCTGTAGTGGGGGTACCTTTTTGTACAAAAAAATTTTGGAAGCGAATCCAAAAAACCGCATTTCGATCCGTCTTAGTGCAAGAAATTTCGAACTTTTGGCCTTTTTAGTGCTTCAATGCCTCGACTATTATATCGACGTATCATTGTCTAATATCCAAGAAGCAAACGTTTAAAAGTTGAATATGAGTTACTATAAAAACTTATTAATTTTATTTATAATAAATTACGTATATTTTATTATTTTAAATAAAATATCCTTTTTTATTGTTCTATAAATAATTTAAAAAATAGACTGTTTTAGTCTTTTGTGTTAGAAAGATATGGTCCACATAGAATAAAAACATGATTACAGTGTATTTTATAAATTATGGTCATGGCAATAGTTACTCCCGAAATTAAACTTACTTTGGACCTTTAACTATTTAAAGATCCCGAAAAAATAAATAAATCTTTTAATATCTAGACATCGAGGTTTATTTACACAATTTAGTTGCAACGAGATAATACTGGAATTAAATAATAGTCGTACGTTGATACATTACTTACATTTAATACATAATTTTGATTTCTTACACATTCAGTTTAAATTTAAAACACTAGAGACTATGATTTTTAACTCAATAAATTTGTAATGTATGTGCAGTTATCTGTGTCTGTAAGGTAGCGCTGTATTAGTAAATATACAATGTGATAAATATGCTTTGACCAGTAAATAGGACAGACGAGAATATTGATAAGAACATCGGGTACACAACTGAATGGGACCACATTTGTGGCATTTATCTTTATATATAAAAAAAAGGAAAATTAAAAACACCATAAAATTAACATTTTCTCAATTGGACATCTTGTTGGTTTGTTTTAAAGCATTTCCTTTTTTAATGCGTACTTGCCGTGGTATGTTGGTACGACGTTTCGACTACTATTGTGGCACACATTATCAAAGGTGGGTTTGAGGTCGAAGTACTCTTCCTGGCGGTGCGGTTGTTTCTATTTTCTAATTTAAGTAGCTAATTTTTGATATTAGCTAAATTAACTCTAAAAAAGAGATGCTTTCAAAAAACGAACCACAAAAGTTGATTCATTAAGAAAATGTTAATTTTGTTTGATATCTTTTGTTTTAATTCAAATTATTATCTTGTCAGTTCTTTAGTATTCTACTATGTAGTCCTGATCCTCTACATAAAGATTTTCTGAACTTCAGTTATCCCAAATAGTTCTTACACAATTTTCATTGTTATTCATGATACAGTGGGAATGGTAAATTGTCGGTTTTATATTTGTATTAGTTAAACATAATCATGACGTCGTTAAAAAAATAATGGTTTACTATCGACAATTATTTTTTAACGACCTGTACAAGCAGATATAGTGTATTTAAAGAATAAAAATAGTTTCTTACAAAATATACAGTGTGTTCAAAAAATTTGCAACATGGGAAACTTTCTTTTTGGATTTTTTTTTTCAAAATATAATTTCTATGATGCCTAATAAGTAAAGTTTTGTATACAGTTGCCACACACTTATGGATTTGTTTAACTTTAAATGTTAGTCTTTGTTCACACTAGAATGCTATTTAGTATGTTAGCATATCTTTTATATTTTTCTACTTTGCCGTATCAAAAAGACGACTTTCCATATAATATGTTGATTTGAAAAATGTTTTAGTTTTTACAGTTACATTTTTTGGGCTCTGCACAAACCTATCAAATTAAATTTTCACAAGTAACTTAGCAAGTGTAATTAACATATTTGGAATTATCCCAACACCTCTTGAAAATTTATTTTTTCTAAAAAACAGCAAAAGTGCATATTTTTCCAAATTTTAGGCTTTTTTTCAGTAAAGATTTAAAACTAAATTTTAATTAATAAAATTTAGTTATATTTGTATTTTACAGAGAAGAAAGTATAAATTGCACGGTTTCAGATATTATATTATTGCCAGAACAATTGTATTGTGCACAAAGAAAACTCTGGAGAATTAGTATTAAAAATGTTTCCTTTGTCTTATAAATACGCCGCGCCATATAACAGATTTATAAAGGTTGGAATCATATTAATTTGAGTTGTATAATCCACAAGAGTTTAAAATTATATTACTTTGCTCTTAAGTAAAAATAGGTTAGTAGCAAAGAAAAAACCTTTTAATTTTGAATTTTATGGCTAACAACATAACCTAAACTTTATGGAACTAGTTACCCAACAAACTCAAAGGGAAAGTTTCCTATATTTAACAAAATTATAATATTTCATGGATCTGTACCTTTTTGTTAAATAATTTTTCCTAAGCAATAAAAACACACCTTAATAAATGAATATTTATTTGTACTTAATATCTGATAACTATCCTAGACACCAAGAAAATCCATATATTTAAAACACTTATCGTATCTTTAGATTTAGATACATATATAAGAAGGTAACAACAATTAACCTTATCTACGTAAACTGGATTTTATATCAATGTGTTGATTTACAGAGTATTCCAACTTTACTACAAGGAAATCAATCTAAACTTGTAATTGGTTTTTTCACGAGCTTTAGTTAATTTATACATTGGAAGACCCTGTATATAATTTTGTAATTTCCGAATAAACGAGTTTGTCGCAAAGGTATATTCTGTCCTATCTTGGTGTCTGTGTGCGTATAAGTACCAATTTTTATCAAATTTGTTTCTTCCTTTATAAAAGCTACTGTAGTC
The DNA here is from genome assembly GCA_019359885.1 of Listronotus oregonensis. NCBI lineage: Eukaryota > Metazoa > Arthropoda > Insecta > Coleoptera > Curculionidae > Listronotus > Listronotus oregonensis. Next base: position 7,120 of record JAHBCN010000366.1, on the reverse strand, counting down.
ATTCTAAAATTGTTAATTTATCTCTAAAATATTATAAAAGGTATTGGTGAAAAGGGCTTAAATGTGAAAATGCTTTACCTGCATTAAGTAACTTCGTGTGACTAGTCATTTCAGTCTTATTTATAATAAAACATCGATCAAAAAAATATATTTTGTTTTGCATTTGTGTCGAAAACAAATTTTTAGACAAATTAACAATTTTTCTCTTATATGGTCATTGTAATAATTCTTGTTTTATCTTAGATAGGTAGATATGTAAAAAAATAACGTTTAAATACAACAAATAAACTAAAACATCTAAAAACAAACAAACGTAAAAGTTTTTGCCGTATTTTTTTAGGTGAGCAAAAATATCAGACTTGTTAGTAATAATTAGAATATTTACATAATTTGCAATAGCACGAGTAAATGATAAGAATAAATGTCGCAAATATATCACAAAATAGAGTCAATATCATGGAGCTCAACCAGTTGTCACTTACATTACTTTCCAAAATAATTCGTTGATTTCTCGTTTTACCTGCTACTGTTAGTCGTAATACTCGATATACTTTGGGTACCCGCATGTAGGTCCGGACCTAAAATTTTCTTTATTTATTATTGTGCCTACTTTTTGGTACATTATGTAGGTTACAGGCAAATTGCAGGTGTTAAATATAAAGCAGAGTCTTTTCGTCTTAGTTCATCACTCGTTTAGAGTTTGTCAAGGTATTTTCGTGGGTGTTTTGAGCATCCAAAATAGCTAACCTAAACTATTAATATTAGTAGGTAATCAGGACCTGTACAATTTCAAAAGGTGCGGTGCCCACACAATAGATATTTGTCAGGCAACCTATTTATGGTTGGATTTTGTACTGAGGGTTGTAATTTAAATTTTATTGCGGTCAAGAAATCAACGAATTATTGTGAAACGTATCATACCCTCGTTTTTATATTTGGTTCGATCCCGTGTATCAGATGTTAAAATTAATACTAGGTTATTAGAGACATGTTTAATATGCCAAAAGTTTGCGTGAAATGGTAAAATAAGTATAATTAGTACTCATTACTTTACTGTCGGTGTACTGAGTTTACTATGCATTTACGAATCGTACGCCAACAAAAACGAAAACGCGACAACCTAGGAATCGACTACTTTTAGCGGTGTCGGATTTTGTTGCTAAAGTCGTCAAAAAACATTAGAGCACATCGTGAGTGCATTGTCTTAACTCTCATCCATACTTCAGTAGTATCGCCTATTGCTTTTTCTTATTTATTTATTTATACGTTGTGAAATAAAAATGATATTTTAAGCGCCCAACTTGATGTTAAAATTTTTATTCGATTAATAAATTTACGCTGATTTATCATTAGATAATAATTCGCTATAAATACCTTCACCTAATATTAAAAATCTGACGAATCTCAACAGCGTATCGTAGATACTCCATTATAAGTTTATGTTTTTGACTTATTGCTGTTTGTTGAACGGAATTCTGGAATGAGTAGTATAGAACAATGACAATAAGATTTACGCTTAAGCTGAATAAGACTTAGAATAGCGATAAATTAAAAATAAATGTTATGTTCTTTTTATTGGGCAGTTCCATTTTTAAATACGTTATAGGCTAAACTTCTTTAAAGATTCTTTATTTACTCTTAATATTAAACCTTTCTTCTGTACTTGGTAATTAAATTGTTGGACTTTTGAACACATTTTTGTTCTTTTCTGCTTTTAACTGCACACAGTGCCAAGTAAATTTATTATTTGAAGGCCCTGTGTTAGTTAAAAAGACTTGTCAACGAAAAATAAAATAAATATTAACAAAAACTCTGCCATAAACATAAAGCCCTCAAATTACTTTGGTTACGCCAAAATACCATTGGTATTTTCTATTTGGTTACCCATAATCATTGTAATTCAGTTTCATATTTATTCTGGACTTATTCCAGTCTCGCTTTGTAACTGGTCTTCCATATTTCTGCCAGAGTAACAGCTGAGTGGAATCGATGGAAGATACATAATGGAAGTGTGATGCGTTGAACTATAGCCCAAGCTAAGAAACCGTAGAAATCTTTTTGCACGGGGTTAGCTTCTACTTTTTGTGTTTCAAAAGTGTAGATGATCCACATTGTGATGTTGCAGATCAGCAGGAACGTCACTACCTGCCGTCCAGGTTTGGTTCTGTCATGTTCTGGAAGGTGTACTCTGCGACGGGACACATCAGCAATAAAAAGAAGTTGCAAAATAACCTAAAAATAAAATTTTACACTTTTTAATCATAATTAAATCTTAACTTAATTATTACAAACGGAGAGCCCCTTTGAACTTTTCTAATTACTTGGGGTTGGATCAATTAAATTTTTATCATAGTTATGAACAGTAAAATATAATTTGCTGATACCTGGCGAAGCTGTAAAGATATTAGACGCAGAGCTAGAGCCAAAAAATCATCGTCAGCATCAGTAATATGAAATTTCTCCCTTAAAACATGTTCATTTAGTATTGTTAATTATGTTCTCGCGCAGGCTGACAACCTATTGGATACAGGCGGTAGCAATAAGGTGTGAAAGTGTAAAATTTTTGAAAAAAAAATCAGCCGTCAGCCATTTTGGCCACTAAAGTTGAACCCGTAAGGTGCCTAAATCCAAAAGGGCTGAGAGTTAGATGGCAGCAAAACGGGGTCAAATTATCCCGAGCGCTTACTTTCTACAGAATGTTTTTTAATTGAATGTCAATATTTAAGGGGGTAATTTTTAGGTCTATTTTAAGAAGAAAACTTCATATGCACGTATGCCCTAAACGTCCAAAGTTTTGAGATACAGGGTGGTAAAATTTTCAAAAATAAATCATATATTATTATCAGTAATACCACTTTAGATATTTTATTAAAATTTGGCACACATGTACTATGTAGACTCCGAACGCTGTTAGAATGACACCGATACGTCACGGTCTCTTATGGCAAACCCGTATAAAACCGTGACGTATCGGTGTCATTCTAACAGCGTTCGATCTCTATCAGGAGGTATTTTTTTACTTTCACCCGTGGCGTTCGTATGGAATTTGACCTGCCTATTTTGGCGGATATTGATGGTACGTCACTGATTTCTTTTAAAATAAAAAATATTTTTGAAATCCCCAAACATTTAAAAGCAAAGTTGATCACTTGATTTTTTTAATCCGATGCACGGTTTTCGCTTAAAAAAATAAAAACCATTTCTCTGCATGATCATAACAATATCACCATGCAGAGAAATATCTAGATTTAATTTTTCTAGATGAAAACCGTGCGTCGGACTAAAAAAAAATCAAATATCAAATCTGCTCATATTTTTTTGCATGGTTTTCACCTAGAAAAATTAAATCTTGACATTTCTTTGCATGGTGATATTGTTTACCAATATTGTTATGATGCTCGGATAATTTGACCCGTTTACTCCGTCGGTATCCACCTAACTGTCAGCTTTTCTGGAAAATGGCTGACATATTATCGATAACGATTTTTATCCCAAAAATTGTGCACTTTCACCCCTTATTGCTACACCCTGTATCCAATAGGTTGTCAGCCTGCGCGGGAACATAATTAACAATACTAAATGAACATGTTTTACGGGAGAAACTCAATATTACTGATGACGATGATTTTCCGGCTCTAGCTCTTAGACCATATACAGTGGGCGTCAAGACAAATTTGACATTATAGTGATTGAGTGAGTCCTCTTATTTCTTTATGGTTAAAAAATTATAGGTTCAATTTTTTTTATATAAAATATCAATTGTAGAAAGAGGGCCCCCAACAGTCAACAATCCTGTTAATAATATTTTTTCTATAAATTAAAGTATATTTACCTGCACTACTGATAATGCCCCAGTAATCATAACCAGCATATTAGGTTCCTTGGTGAAAGCGTTCAAGTGACCAGCAATAACACTAAATACGGCATAGGTAAAGAGACCAAATGCGGGAGCGTAGCAAAATATCATTCAAGTCGCTCTGTTCTTCTGTTCTGAACTTGAGTCCTTGAACCCTCAATTTACGTTGGAGGATGTCACATGGCGCATTCTGGTGGATGGTATAACGAAAAAATGTGGCGGTGAAGTGAACGTAATTATAAAAGCCAGATGAGTGAAAAAACTTAAAATAACTAAGGATACTCGGGTTGTTTCAAGTTTAATAATGTTGTTATTCAAATATACTAATATTATAGCTGGTACAAAAATTTTACTGAAAAATGTATCCAGGCATGGTGTTCTAAGTGTAAATTTAGAACATATTTTAAAAATTATAAACATTTTTTACATTATGTTCCTGTCCCGAAGCTGATCAGGCTCAGGTGCTAAAAGACACTGGTATAGTGTAAGACAGGGGTCTCAAACTTACCGCCTTAGGGCCATCGTTCTCCATGTTCCGGGGCCAAATCCATATTATCATTGGCCGGTGGTAAAAATGAAATAGTCCACTGATGAAAAAAAAGTCCGAAAAAGTACACAACTTTTAAAAAAAGGCTGCAAATCGGACTAAAGTCCGCAAAACGGCAACACTGCATATTATTTTTCCTGTCATTATCTGTAAGTTCTAAATTAGTTAAATGACCATGAGGGTAACGTGACCGACATCTGGTGGACACAAGCGGAAATGGTAAGTACCTTCAATCGCTAACGATGGCGCTAAAGCACGTCAGAATAATCTCGTTGGTTCAAAATTCGGTTCTTCCACTCACTTCTAGATGGCAGAATTGGAATATATAAGAAGGCTAGTGGCGCAACCACAAGTCGTTCCTATGAATGTTTTAAATAAAATATTGCATACCTCCTTAAAACGTGTTTGTGCGTTTTTTGTTTTAAGACATCTTTTATAACAGTATTTTGATTGAATTTTTGCTTTGTGGTGAATTGTAGTATGGAAAAGAAGCGAAAAATTGATAATAATGAAGAAAATTCAAAGATCAGGGAACATTCAGTATTTCGTAATTGAGTCCAGTAAAAGGCGCTATGTTTGATTTGCAATGAAAGCATAGCCGTTCTCAAAAATTAACATTAAACTCATTATGCAAAACATTTTCAAAATTACTCAAAATATACAGGAAGTTTGCGGACAGAAAATTCAAGCTATGCAGCCGGATTAAATACGCAAATTTCATTTACAAAACTCAAAACTGAACAAGACTGCAACTCTTTGCTTTCGTGTTCTTGAAATTGCAAAACGGAAAACCATTCCAGGGAAATGATCAAAAATTATTGCGTAGCCAAGAAATGTGCCCTGAAAGGTAAATTTATTAAAACTGTCGTATGTCAGCAAACACTGGGCTCGAAGGGTGAAAACATCCTGAAAATATATCCTCTCAACTGTTCGAAAAAATGGAATTTTGGTGGTTTTCTTTGGCCTTGGATGAGTCAACGGATTTGTCAGATACTGCTCAGGTGTTGATTTATATTCAGGGTAGATAAAAGCTATGAATGCGAAGAACTTCTTATAAAATATTTGAACAACTACTGGTACAGATATTTTTAAAAAGGGGTTGAAATGGCCATTAATCAAAAGAACCTGTGGAAAAAACTTGAAATGTATTACAACTGATGGGGCAAAAACATGGTGGGAAAGATAAAGGAGCGTGTCTTGTTCCAAAGGGTGTAGAAAATGACGGTGGTTCAAAACCATTAGTCTTACATTGTATATTCATCAACAGTCTTTGTGGGGAAATGTTGGATATGTCTGACGTTCAAACCAGCCCTTCAAACTTTAATTTTATCGATTTTTGGGCTGAATCACCGACAATTCAAACAATTTATTGAAGAGATTGGAGAAACGCTATTATCATACTGCCGTACGCGAGCAGTGTCGAAATTTTGAATGAAAAGCATCGCCCTCTTACTGAATTACAAAACAACGCATGGCTGTGGGATTGGCATTCTATGTTGATTTGACAAAACTTGAAGAACTGAATTTGGGTTGCAAGGAGAAAACCGCTCTTCCGTTTATCACTTATCAAAATTCCGGAAGAAATTGGCTTTTCAATCCAACTACAAGTAAATGTTTTTCACATTTTAAAACATGTAAAAATATTCACCCACTACTGAGACTGAGTTTCTTATCCATTTTGCAATCAAACTTTGAGTGCTTTGAAGATAAATTTTGATCTCGTTTCTCGGACTTTGATGCCATTGCGAATAAATTAAATTTTTCAGAATCCTTTTGATCTGACATTGAAACCCCACCCCGAACTTCAAATGGAAATGTTGTCTACAATCATATATATAATGATATAATTAAAAAATATCAAAACTCATCTTTGTTGGAATTTTATAAAGTCTTCCACTGCCAATTTGAAATTGCATAAATTTGCTCGTGGTCTGTTTTCTGTTTTTGGTACTACTTATTTGTGTGAAAACCTTCTCCAAAATAAGTACACAAAAATTTTACAGATCGAAATTAACTGATGACATCTTAAATCTCTTTTAATAATTGGTAAATAAAATTATCCCTACAAACTTTTCAGTGGAAAATCTCAATTACATAAATCCCATTAGTATTTCATATGTAATTATGTTTGTTATAATTATGTGATTATTTAAAATGTATAAAATTTGTTGGTTCATTTCAATAATTTTTGTTTATACTGAAGTTAAATTTTCTGCAAAAATTTCATGTCTTTACCCATTACAATTCTGTTTTCTTTTCAACATCCAAAAACAATAACAATAAGCCACAAGAATGTTATGAGTTGGGAGGGTTTGCCCATGACCATATCAATGTAGATGTCATATTAATAATTATTCAACATAAAATTAGAATATTATAAACTAAATTTAATTTCTATAAAAATTATTTGTTCTCTAAAGGAGTTTTCAAGTATGCTAGATCTCCGCGGGCCGGACAAAATCTGTCCCGGGGGATTGGCCCTCGGGCCGTAGTTTGGAGACCCCTGGTGTAAAAAAATGATACTCCACATCATTGGGGGTATTTTTTAATGCATTTTTTTATTTCTACCCTTTATTGTAGAAGATGTTAGGCAAGTGGAGCCTTGTTTAAAAGCATAAAATAATAATCAACCTCCTTTTGTTTTTAATAATCTCAATAGTCCAGTAAAGAAGGCAAAGCTTAAATAAATCTCTCAGTTTTCCCTTGTGGCCAATTCT